>VXAB01000565.1:136761-171357 GCA_013399175.1 Odontophorus gujanensis
GCCCGGGCCCTGCGCGGTGCCGGGGCGGCGGGGGCGGGCGGCGGCGCCGGCCTTTGGGGATGCCCCGGTGCGTGAGGCACGGAGCCCTGGGCGCGGCGGCTTCACTGCTGCTGCTGGTGCACGGCTCGCAGCAGCTGTGGGCCTTCGTAACCCGTGTACCCGTGGCACCGATTCTCTCTGTGCCGGAGAGGCGCTGCTCTTCTGCATACGTGTGTGGCGGTAATCCAACACTTGCCGTTTCCAGCACGCTGCCAGCGATCCGGCACGTTCCTCGTCCGTGTGTAGGGCAGGAGCCACAGAACGGCTGAGGCTGGAGGGATCCCACAGTTCCATTCCATCCCTGCCGTGGGCTGGCTGCCCCCAGCTCACACTGCCCATAGCCCATCCATGGCCTCGGGCACCTCCAGGGATGGGGCACCCACAGCTCTGGGCAGCAGTGTCAGGGCCTCAGTGCCCTCTGACTGAAGAATTTCTTCCTCATAAACAACCTCAATTTCCTCTCTTTTAGTTTAAAGCCATTCCTCCATGTTCCGTCAATATCAAACCGTAAGTCGCTCCCTGCTTATAAGCACCCTGCAAGCTCTGGAAGGCAGCAGTGAGGTCCCCCAGAGCCTTATCCAGGCTGAACAGCCCAACTCCCTCAGCCTTTCTGCATTGGAGAGGTGCTCCAGCCCTAGGAGAGTTGATCAGTGCCTTGAACTCAGTATTCTGAGTGTGAGAGACAGGATAATGGGATTCTTAGTGGGACACGGCAGCATTAGCTTAAATCAGTTAAAGTTTCTTCATTGAGGATGGGTCAAAGGAGCATATGTTCTGGACTTCAACTATAAGGCACAAAACACCCCTAAAAGACATAATAAATGAATTTGGCACAATGGATCAAAGGTTGACAGACCTACCAAAAGCACATAAAGACAGCTGGAAGAGGCATTGCTGCAGTGCTGGGGCCTGGTTACGACAGAGAAGGCAGTAAGCAAACTCAGACACAATCAACATGATTTTTGGAGTATTATGAAGTTGTGTTCCAGTAGGAATCCAGAAATGAGCACCTAGTACACTGAATAAAAGCATCTTTCCTGCAAGCCTCTTCTACTCGGTTTTCTTTCATCAGAGAAGCAATGTCTGGCGTTTGGATGGTATAGAGTTTGCTACATCATAACCAAAATGAAGAGCTTAAAGAAGGAGAACTCCGGTAATGTCCTCCCAGAGTCTGATACATGGTCTTGCAACCTGTAGCAAAATGCGAGAAGGATGCTGGAGTAATTGTTACTGCAATAAGTCACTGTTACCTCTCTGTGGACTAGGCCAAGGATATCTAAACCTTTATCCTGCTGTCTTCTCATCCCTTTAGGAGTCCAGAAGTTGTTCTGTGTGTTCTGCACCTTTCCACTCTTCTTCGCTCTAAAGAGTACAGGTCCCTAAAATGAAGAAACAAAGAAACAAACTTACAAAGCCTCTTGCCCACCCACAAGGTGCCTCACTCTTCTTATCTCTTCACCTGTTTCAAAAAGTCCTTTCCTAAAGTCTTAAATAGGATACTGTATCCCATGGAAAATATTTGGGATAGTCCAGTTCTCCAGAACACTCGTAGTTGTATGGGAACTGTTGAATCACAGCCTGAACCACTGATTGGGCACCTGAGGTGAGCAGCGAGTCAGTTACAGGGCCACAGGTGAAGGTGATATACCTGTGTGATTGGAAGGGGTGGAGCCTGGCTCCACCTCTCCCAAACCCCATTTAAGGGCTGACCACCACCAGGGAAGGGTCTCTTTTCAGAGATCCCTTTTGCATGGAGCCAGCAGCAAGCCTCCACCATCATAAAGGTAAGTCACTCTCTTTTGCTAGATGTCTGTATACCATTTACGTAAGTCTACTAAAAATATACCTTCTTCTGTACTATTTTCATTGAGTGCTATTCTTGTAGGGTTATTTGCCCTACAATAGTGTATGCCACCTGCCCTGTGCTGAAGGGTAGATCTGTTCCGGAGCCCTTCCTACAGCCTGGGCACTTGCTTCACTGGGGAAAGGAAGAAGAAGACATCAGGAAGCTATAACTGCTGTTCTGTATCAGAACTGATCAATCATGGTTTTGAGATCAAGTCATTGTTAAAACAACTGGGTTTTTGTAACAGTTTCCTGACATCCATCTAGTCCATTGTAACATTTCATGGACCTCTCATTTATGTATTTATTTTTAATTTGAATTGGCTTTAATTTCAAACAATTGGGAGATTTTTAAGTCTTGCTTGTCAGGTTTGGGATTCTTCCTTCACCAAATGTTTTTCTTCTTGTAAATAGGTCCTCATGCCTCTGTAATCAAGTTCTTTCAATGAATGTTCTATTAGTAAATGTCAACAGCTTCATTTATAAGTTGTAGGTCAAGGCATCCCAAGTGTTCTTAAGGCTTCAGTAGGCATCTGTGAATGCTGGAGATATATTTTTTTCCTTCCCCCCCTCCTCTATTTTGTCTTTAAAAATCACACAAATACTACACCTTTGATAGACAAGTAAGATTTCAGATTTAAATATATATAAAAGGGTGTATTTAGATTAGACAGTTCAAAAGTAATCTTGTACTGTCTCCACTTGCACTGTGAAAGTCTTCTGTTACCTGGTACATTTTTGGCCTCACTGGAGGATCCCACTGCAGATACAAATTTATGAAGTATAGTGAAAATAGGTAGGTAGATAGATAGAACCCATGCCTCTATTTATAATTAAATAGACTTCCAAAACTATCCATAGCTGTGGTCTGCAGGCACAGCAACACTGCCTTTGCAATAGCCTCACAGTCACATAGCGAGGAGTGACACGAGGTACCAAGTCTCAGGTCACTAAGTTTCCCCCTACTTGGGCAGAAATCCAAGCAGGAGATTGCAGGAAAAGAATGGACTGTCTAACACTAAAGCAATCAAATATTTCTAACTGGCTTTCTTCCCAGCTAGCAGCATTATGGTTCCCAATTCAGTTTGCTGTAATAATTCAGTTATGGTTCCTTTTTTTTTCCTCCTACATAGCAAACTGAGGCCTGGGATCTGACATACAGAAGCCTCAAGCATTTATAACTGCAGCTGAGGTCAATAAGAGCTTTGATTTAGAGCATAATGAAATGAAATATAATGCCAAATGGTCTGAAAAAGAATGCCCTGAGAAGAGGGCAACCAACACCAGTGGATGCTTTTGACACTAAACTTCCTACATCTCATTTCCCTTGCAAATAACTGGGTATTATATAGCCCTCCTCCCACACTGATGGAAAACAACCTCAGTGAAGTACCCCCATACCACTTTGCTTGAATGCTATAGAAAATGTTCAAGACTGAGAACAGAGCTTGGATTATTGTGCAGGAAATGCAGGTCTGCACATCAGGCAAGAGGAAAGCCCGGCTCTGAGTAGTTCTCACCCCATGACCACCAGTCCTTCTCACTACTAAACCAAGCAGCAATCCTGCTTCCCTGGCCCTGCTGCCTCTACTCTTGAAAATACACTGGGCTGGAGATGTCTGGAAGCTGCTTTCCACTGCATCTGTGCAGTCAACCATGAATACAGCACAGGGAGAACCCCTCCTAGAGCCTCTTTTAGCCTCATTTCATAATGAAATTAAACACAGCTATCTCCCTGCCAGCCCTGTCACTCTTCTGAACACATCAGCTAATTTTAACAAAGCTTAAGGGTAGAACAGAGGTCTTAAGACTGTACATTCTTGTAAATGTTGTGAAAATCAGAGACTGCTGCTTCTAGGTACTGCAGCAGCACTCACAGGTTGTGCAGGAGATGGGAAGCAAAAGAGGCAGAAACATGCCTAAAAAAGCAACCTTTTTCAATTCTACTGCCCAAAGAACAGTCTGTTATTGATTTTATACTTTTCAAACAAAATAATCAATTCAAATGCGTCTCATTTAATTAATGTGAAGCTTGTGTAACTCTATTTGTGTGTTAAGGGGTTGTGATTAGGAAAGGACATAAGTAAATGTGAGTGCATGTGAACAGAATGGCACCCTTCAATGAGAGGGGGAGAGCAGAGGGTGGTGTTCAGCTGTTACACATTCTGTATGACAGTAGCCAGAAAAAACATACGTGTATGGCAGCAGATTGGCCACAGCATATGTTGTCTTTAGCTGGATAGGGATGTTTAAGGAATGCAAAACATAGGGAAGGGAAGAAGAAATCAGGTCGTTGCAGGGAGGCGATAAGGGCAGGGGCCCAGTGGTATTAAGAACAAATATATTGAAAGCAAAGGAAAACATGGACTTTTCTCAAAGTGAAGTTAATCAATGAGAACGGATTAAAAGTTTGCTTCAGTTACTGTGAATTTTGAATTTCCATCTGATTGAGGTTGTCTCCAGTATCAGCCTGACTTTGCATGGAGCATAGTTCATCCTTCATTCACTTTGCAAAGAAAACAGAAAACACTTAAAAAGGATCTACTCAGATACATGATGTAAGAAAGAGATGGTTCTTATTCCTATGATTTATAATTCCAAGTGATCTGATAATATCAGATAACCCAGCGTGGCACATTTCAATGGGAAATCTATTTAAAAGGGTGAGGGCAACCTGTCACTGCAGAAGCCAGTGACTGTCTCCCCCCACTGGTGAGCGATGACTTTTCCATTTGTGGGCGGCGAGTCAGGAGCATTAGCGGGTAATAGTGTACCCATATAGAGCGTAATGGTTTTCCCATTAACTGCCCAGTATACATTGGAGTGGAGAACGGTAGGGGAGAGAAAGAGAGAGGGGGAGAGGAGAGGAGAGAGGGGAGTCTCATTGACTCAGTATCTTCCTCCTTCACTGTGTATATTTATTATTTAGTTTGGAATTCTGGGCTGTTCTTAACACTCAAATTTAAGAAACAGGTGGTGTTTCAGAAATCCCCCTGTATAGATCAAATAACATCATAGAGGAATTTGGGATGTACCATCATCACACCACGCAGTACGGTGACATAAGGTCCATGTTTTAAATGGGTATCAGCAGCAATTGAACACCAGCATCAGAGTTTTGTACAAGTGGGCAGAGGTTCCGATGACCACAGAGACTTACTGGACTCTTACCTGAACGAGAAGGTTCTTTTTCATTAAAACATTCTTAAATGAAACTTCAGATCCCTCTCTCCCAAGCGCACCGCCTCCGGCCGTGGCTGCACCGCGGCGCAGCAGCCAGCAGGAGTCCTCCCGCACCCGAGGAGCTGCTCTCGCAGCCGGAGAGCGGCCCAGGACAGCGTGATACGAGCCAGGATTTCTCCAGAGGTATTTCAGTTCAAGATGTCTCCCATGGCTTCTCATTCTATGCACTCAAATGTTACTGTTGCAACGACGAGCAAAAAGGGGTAACATTTGGGGACTCTCTACTTTACCTAAGTGTATTTGTCTGCTGAGGGAGAAGGGTACAAAATCAGACCTGCAAAACTGAAATATTAAATTGTACTAGAAATATACAGATAACTGCAGCCTTTTTGCAAACTCCTGTTTGATCTGCAGCACGAGTTTACATGAGAGTTGTGGGACAGGGCAGATGCACAATGCAGTGATCCTTCAGGGCAGCACAGCAGGACGAGGAAGCAAATAAAGAGAAAAGAGTGCTAAGAAATAAACTAAAGAAATGGTGACAATATACTGTGTGCTATTTGATCTGTAAGGAAAAACAAAAACAGGATGAACATCCAGACTTGCCCTTGGAAACAGTATCTCTTCATTCTGCAAGAAGCAATAGTGAATCACAGAACCATAGAATGGTTTGAGTGGGAAAGGACCCACAAAGGCATCTGGTCCCACTGCCTGCAGTGCACAGAGGCACCCACAGCTCCATCAGCACTCACAGCCCCGTCCCCTGACAAAACAAGAAAGTTGCCAGGACTCTCAGGGCCTCTGAATTTCCAAGGAAATTCCAAAGCCCAGGAAATGAAACCTAAGAAACAGCAGAAGCTGTTTCCTTCCAGAAGTGGGCACTGTCCCAGTGCTAGGCTACACCAGTAAGGAAGCAGCCATCAGGTTTTACTGTGTGCAGTTGTTTATCTTGAATCAAGGAAACAAATTAGATTGAATCTATGTATTTGTTAAACTAGGCCTCATAGCTTGAGCAAACAGGTAACTTTAGGAAGAAACGCAGGGACTATAGACACGCATGTACCACTGGAGAGAGCTGCGGTTTGCAACTCAGTGGGGGAGTCCCGTGAAGATAAGGAGGCAGACTTGCTGTTGTGACATTATGCAATCCACTTAACACCTGGACATTTACTCTTAGATTTAACCCTATGATCACTGGAGATGTCAATCACTTTTAGAATTTCTGTCTGTGTCCTTGGAATGTGATGAATATTTATGCGTTGTGCCTTTAAACGTGTAGTCATTTCTCTCTTCAGAGTGCATGTTTGGTGGAGCGATCCTCATGCACCCAGTGCTGTAATAAAGGGAATATCTGCTTGACATAACTCATTGGCATGTCATGTTACTTTGTTGGATTTCTTGGCTTCAACCTCCTGGAGCATTTTCCAAGAAGAGGCTCCAGTTCTGAATCAGGATGTACAAACAGGAAAATTTACTGGAACAGAAGCTTTTAGGCATGTGAGATTTCAACAGTTGACTGCCTTCCTCAGAGCTCACTCAGCACATCAAATATTTACTCAGAGTCCAGAACACAAGCTGTCAGCTCACTGGGACAGCAGAGCAGCAGCAAGTTCCCTCTCTCTTCTATTGCCCAAGCTCATTCTGCAACGCTCATTCTGCAACACTCATTCTCCTCAGGGTGCACTCATAATATCCATCTCAAGTGAGTGTACTACTCTTTCCTTCTAGTTACCACTACAAACATATTATCATGCATCCATGTATATAGGTGAACACAATTTCTCTCAAGCAACATCACTTCTAAAGATCACTCACAGCACATAGCTCCATCCTTTTCTTAGGCCAAGAGCTTAATCAACTCTGGAGAAGATGTTAAAATGGAGCAACTTCCAGTAAGAGTGCCACCAGTATCCCAGCAAACCTAGCCACAGGGCTGAAATCTTCCCTGTCCAGCTGACAACGAGCTCAGCAACCAGGTTAGCAGTCTCCTTTAGAAAGGCAATGGTGATTTTCCACCTGAAAACTGAGAGGACTCATATTTTGAGAGAGGCACTCTTCCATCTCAGTGTGTTGATGAAATGTAAGAATATGTAAAATTAACAAAAAGATAATTACAAACATTACAAGTTTGGAATAACCTTGCTTTAGGCTGCAGAACAGTTTCCTTTCTCTTTAATCAGCTACTGATACAGATCTGGGAATAGGCCAGCTGTTGACATGAGCTGGAGGCCCTAGGCCACTTTCCAAGTGTTTCTAGACACACACTGGGCAAACAAGCACTTTCTCAGACTATGCCTATTAGTTAAATTATCCTTTCCCTGTATACTCCCATTTTCTTTACCTCCTCTGTGCCCCCTTTTTTCAAGTGTAGATAACATTGGACTCATATTTCTTTCCCTATCTGATGTTACACAAGGGGAAAGCCTCTCCACCTTTGTTAAACAGAACTATTTCCTTTGGCAGGTTGGCCACCTGAAACATACCACATAAAAGCTGTTGACAGGAACTAATGTTGTTTCTGGCAGGAAAGCTAATAGTATCCTCACTGGTACATCCTCAGATCGTGGTGATGAACCACAGATCTAATTGGGTATGTAAGAAAAAAGGGACAGACCCTTTAGCATGGTCTGTGTGATAGGTGAAGGGGAAATGGTTTCAAATTGAAAGAGAGATTTACATTGGATGTAAGGAAGATTTTTTATGGTAAAGGTGGTGAGGCACTGGCACAGGGTGCACAGACAGGTGGTGCTGCCCCGTCCCTGCAGACACCCACGGTCAGGGGATGGGGCTGTGAGCACTGATGGAGCTGTGGGTGTCCCTGTGCACTGCAGGCAGTGGGAGCAGATGGCCTTTGAGGATCCCTTCCAACTCCAGCCATTCTTCAATGTTTCCACAAGGCCAGGTAAGAAGCCCTCTGAAGTAATCACTGTCGTGTGGATCACAGGCTTAAATGCAATAACTGGGGAAAAAAAAAATAAATCAGAAATATAAGAAAGGAAAGTGTAAACTGCAAGCTGGCAAAACAAAAGAAAGCAAAAAAGGCAGAAGTCAGAACTAAAATGTTCGGAAATCACAGAATGGCTGAGGTTGGAGGGCACCTCAGGGACTCCTCAGCTCCATCCCACCCTGCCGTGGGCTGGCTGCCCCCAGCTCAGGCTGCCCAGGGCCCATCCATGGCCTCGGGCACCTCCAGGGGTGGGGCACCCACAGCTCTGGGCAGTGGCGTTGAAAGCACACGTCAGCTCAAGACAAGCTTGATTTAACTTATCTTTTTCACTTTTCTCCCCAGTGACTTAGCCCCATAGTACTCAGCATCCCAATGGTAGCAGCGCTGCCTCACGAAGCCTGAATACCTCCTCAGTCAGAACTTCAGCAGCCAGGCTTAGCAACGCTACACGCACCCAACAAAGTCGGACTGCACGGTTCCTTCCCCCAGCTGTTAACACTGCACGTTAGAGCGGACACAAGCACAGCGGCAGCGCTCAGCTCCGCGCCGGGCCGGCTCTGGGCAGCCGGGCCTCACAGGACCAGCTCTGCTCCCGCGCCGCCCCTCCCCCCCACAATCTGATGCAATCCGCCCCGGCCTTGCTCCCTCCCGCAGCCAATCGCGGCCCGCGCTGCGCCTTACGTCGGTCCGCCCCGACCAATCAGGGACAGCCACGATTGTAAGATATCCGGGCGGGGCCGCCGCGCTGGCGGAGCGGTGTTCGGCGTTGTGTCGGTGCGGTCATGGCGGCGGTGTGCGGAGCCCCGCGGCTGCTCCTGTTCCCCGGTGACGCGGCCGAGCCCGCTGCCGGCCGCCGCCTGTCCGTTGTGCTGCCCGCGGGTGCGGCTCCCGGCCCTCCGGAGACTCCGCCGCCGGCCCGCAAGCGGCAGCGCCTCACCCACCTGAGCCCTGAGGAGAAGGCCCTGCGCAGGTGAGGGGATGGTGGGGGAGGGGCGGCGCGGGGACCCTCGCGCGAGGGCGGGGAGGGGCGGCGGTGACCGCGCTGTGCCCCGCAGGAAACTGAAGAACCGCGTGGCGGCCCAGAGCGCCCGGGACAGGAAGAAGGCGCGGATGACGGAGCTGGAGCAGCAGGTGGTGGAGCTGGAGGAGAAGGTGAGCGCCGGGCCCGGGGTGTGGGGCGGCTGCGGGACGCGCTCTGACCGCGCGCGACTCTCCGCAGAACCAACAGCTGCTGCGGGAGAACCAGCGGCTGCGGGAGCGGACGGGCAGCCTCTCCCTGGAGAACCAGGAGCTCCGCCGCCGCCTCGGTTTGGACGCTTTGAAGACAGAGCCGGAGTGCGAGCCCACGGTGAGTGCCCGCGTCGGGGCACAGTCCGGCGGTGCCACTCCCTGAGGTCGCCGTGGGACGGTGGGTGGAGCGGAGCTGTGCTCCGAGCGGGAGGTGGCAGCGTGCCTGGGTGCAGCTCTGCGTCGTGTAGAGCCTCAGAATAGCTGAGGTTGGAGGAGACCGTAGAGATTCCCCGGCCCCACCCCCTGACCTGGGCTGGTTGCCCCCCTCCAGCTTAAGCTGCCCCTGGCACGTCCATGGCTTTGGGCACCCACAACTTGATTGTGCTCTGTGGTGGAAAGGAAGAAAGAGCTGTTACGGTAGTTTGTGCATGTCTCAAAAGAACAGGGGAAGTGGCGAGATGCTAGACCCTCATTTAACAGTGGTGAGTAAGGTGGATTTCTAGAAGTGGAGAGGTTTGAGCCACCATAGAACGTGGTCTCATCTCATCAGATGCTGCACAAACAAGTAGAGAATCTAATGGTGGAAGTTTGCAGAAGGGCATGATGTTGAGGATGCTGTACTGCCTGCCAGAACACTTGTGACTGATAGAGCTTTTTCCTCAAACAGATTGTGAAGGAATCCCAGGTGGATGACATCAGGTTGGTGACCGGGTCCGCTGAGTCCGCAGCACTCAGACTACGTGTTCCTCTGCAGCAGGTGCAGGCCCAGCTGTCACCATTTCTGACAACCTCCACATGGATTCTGATGGCAGCGACTCTTCAGATTCTGAAGTGAGCATCTAAATCCTAAGTAGTCTGATGACTTTCTTCAGAGTTTGTTAATACAAAGTCTCTGATCTTCTACAGCTTGTTTTTTAAGCTTTGGAATGACCTATTTGTGGCTAAAGTTCTCATGGGTATCCAATGAGTCCAGGAGATGTTAATGCAACTTCAACAAGTCCAGTTGATCATCCTAGACAATATTGCCTGGACAGTCTACTAGGTTATACAGCAAAAGTATACAGAAGTACTGTAGATTTTCAACTCTTGAAAACAAGCTTGGTTATTGATGTCTGACACTTAACGAGGCTGTTGGGGCTTCAAGGCAGTTGGAGATGAGTTGCTTTAAGACTTCAGGGTAGGAAGCTTACTTACCATGTGGTCCTGGGCAGATCAGCCTGTGTCTGGATCTTGCTCTCTAGAGCCATTAGGTGCTGTGGTGCTTGCATGTGTTGGGTCTAAGATCTTCAGGAGCTATGAATATGCAAATGTGCAGTTTGGAAATCTCTCTTAACCCTTGTGATAACTACTGATGAGAACTACTTTGTTGACTGTCTTAACTGGCAGTTACTGATACTGGTGCTCTTGGTAAAACTGCAGTTGTTTGGTGATGTTGGCATATCTCCACTTTCAGATGAAGGTGGACTTATGCCACAATGAATGTGGTGTTGTTGTAGTAGTCTGTGTTTCTGAAACAGTATTTTATTCTGCAGTCTGATCTCTTGGGCTTTCTGGACAGTCTGGACCCAGAGATGTTTCTCAAATGCGCTGATTCAGAATCATCCAGCCTGGAAAAGCTGGAGGAAGAGATCTGTGGAGAAACAAATTCCATACCGACCTCCTCCTCTCCCTCTCTGGGGTCCCCATCAGCTAAGTTGGAGGCCATTAATGAACTCATAAGGTTTGATCACATATACACAAAACCCTTAATACTGGAGTTTCCTGTTAAAATGGGCAATGAAACCAATATGCTTGTGAAAATTGAGGGAGTGTCTCTCTCTCCACCTGAAGACAAAGCTATTGCTGAGGTCCCAGTGTGTGTGAAAGAGGAACCTGTAGACAGCTTAATGCCCGAGCTGGGCATCTCTCATCTGCTTCCCTCTCATCATAGCTTTGCAGCCTCAAGCTATCTGCTGGATGCTGGTAGTGACTCTGGATATGAAGGATCCCTGTCACCCTTCAGTGACATGCCCTCTCCACTTGACACTGACTGTACTTGGGAGGATAGCTTTGCTAATGAACTCTTTCCTCAGCTGATCAGTGTCTAACTTGGTAGTGTTAACTCTCCCTGGTTATCTCCTGGCGGGGTAACAGGATATAACCTTTTGGGGGTGGGAAGGAGTGGAATTGATTGTACTCATAAAGTGTTGCTTGTTTCTTCCTATGAACGCTGGTAGATGTAGTGATGGCCATGCATTTCTACTGGTAAGGAAAGAAAACTAGGGTGTTTTTCTTCCCCACCACTCCCATTCAGTGTTCTCTTAGGAGAAGAAACTTAATTTCTCAATAACTCAGTGATTTGGAATGAACCTGAAAATCAAAGTATTCTAACACTGAAAGCTTTATTGGGATATCCATGTTTAGACAGCTGGGTTTAAATAGCCTGTACATTTTACAGATTTACTGTGTAAATGCTTGTTTTCTGTTGGCTATGTAGAGTTGCTTTTTCTCAATATTAACTATATTGTGCAATTAAAAGTGCAATGCAGCTCACTTCTTGCCTTGTATGTCACTGGAAGTGGGGAAGGAGGTATCTGGGCCTCTGAAAGCTTTAAATTCTCCTGTGTTTCTGAGAGTGGGTCTTTCTGCACTTCTGTACCTCAAGCTAGCACAGGTACCAGTGCTTGCTCTTCTCATTGATCTCTGCAGGGTTAGACCTGTGCTGACCTACAGTGCTTCAGCTGTTGCAGCACTGTTTGTGACTATGCATGGGATGAAGAACTGTAAATGTCCTGTAAAATGAAGTAAATGGGATAATCCTCAGTATGTGCTGTTGGAAGCAGCTTTAACTGTTACTGCACAGCTTTCCAGGTGTCACTAACCAATTAAAATAGCAGCAACACTGCCACCCAGTGACATGGGTATAGACTGCCTGCTTTCAGTAGTGTATTATTTCCATTTAGATCCAAAAATGTCTCAATGAGCCACAAACACAAAGCCTTTAAAATCTGGTGTCCTCTGGTCATATTCCCATTGCGTTTGGAAATGGACTGTTTAATATGTTTACTCCCCAGATGGGTTAAAACAGCAGACAAAAGTGGAGTACTACTTATGCCCTCGTGTTCCCTCTTCTCACCTTCACAGTTGCAGATGTTTCATGGTGTGGCTTATTGAGGCTTCATGGCAGTGTGGGTTCTGGTACAAACTGGTGGTGTTTACTGGGATCTCTCCCCAGGAAACACACACTTCATAGAACTCAGAATTGCTGCTGGACTTGAGTCCAGCAGTGTGTACCTGGTTACCATACTGCCTTCATGTAGTTCACAGTATTAAGGATGAAGTGCACCATCTAAAAATACTTCAGAAAATTTATTGAAAAACTCACATACAAATGGTGATTTGGCCCCAAGAGAAGACAGACCAGAATCAGCTCTTCCATATCTCAAAATAAAACTTTTCCCTAATACTGCATCACATTTCTATCTTCCTTGCAAACAGAATTAATAAAGTCTTTTAAGGAAGGCAACAACAAATCAAACTCTTAGAAATACAGAAGTTTCAAAGTGCCTGGGAGCTTGTCCTCTCACCAAATGTTAGAGCAAGGGTTTTGCTCAGTCCTTGTAGGTAACTGGTTCCTGCTTTACCCATGCTCATTTCCTCCCCCACCAGCTGAGGCACTTCAGCCCTGTTCTGTCATAACAGCATAAACAAGTGAGAAACATTTTAAAGTAAGTTTTCTAAACCAAAGCAAATCCATTGGGTGCAGTTCTTCCCCATCTCGTGGTCTCTGGTCATAGTCTGCTAATTTTGTCTGCTGCTTTCAGATGCAGAACAACAGAGGTCAGTATTTGTTAATTTAAAGGACAGTTTGGTATTTTGAGAGGGAAGAAGCTGCCTTAGTAACATCCATGCTTCTTGGAGTTTCCTAAACCCTATGCCAAGATGTCAATGTTGCTGAGATGGTTTCATCAAATTTCTGGATGTTTCATCCTTTCCATTCTCTGAGCATCAGAGCTCTCAGCTATGACACTCCCAATCTTGAGCTTTCACTCTAATCCTGCAACCTTAAAAACAGCTATTTTGGAGGCACCGCATTTTCTACCCGCACTGACCACAGCCTGCCCTAAACTGCATTACTTTGTCCCCAAGCCATGTAGCAGGTCAAAGGCTGTACGTTTTAAGCAAGTTCAACAGTATAATAATACATGAGAAATTCTACACATTACATGCAAGAGATTTATAACAGACTCTGAAATAGATACAAGAGAAAGCTGCACACACTCCCCACAGTCCCGGAATGGAACCTGGAGACCAGTTTTCTGCATAATACCTATTCAGTGTTGGAATGTTCTTAGTGAAGCTCTGCAATACTTCAGCCAGACAGCAAATTTCAGGAAGCCTTCAACCAGAAGAGCAAGATATACACAGGATTTAATAACAGGGATCACTTGCTAAGAAAGCTGCTGTTCTGAGCCGAAAGGAAGAGTGACTGTAAAAACAGAAGTTTAAAATCAAACTATCACCTATGAGTTACTTAAACATTAAAAAAAAATCACAAAGATTATCAATTAGCTGTGCACTGGAAGAATAAGTTTTCTATGCAGACAGCTGCGTCACTGAGAGGCCAGTGTACTTGCTCCTTCATGCCAGCAGGATGTCAGATACAAACTGGGAGGCTAAGACTCAACCTATTACTTGGAAAGGAATTTTTCTTCAATAAAAGCCTCAGTTTGGGTTTCTCTGTAAAAGGCTAAGGACTTCAGACCACATGACAACCTCTGCCTTATTGAAGTGTAACAGAAGTAGCGTGCATGGAGAAAAGCTAGAGCCATAGTGCATTGAGGATTCCCTAACACCCTAAGCAGGATACAAAATTACTTTGGCATACATCTGTATAAACTTTGTGGCATTGTTATGGCATGTTCTGGCTTAGACCATCCATCTAGCTTTCCTCATGCAAACAACAAGCATTTTCTTCACCATCAATGTCAGCAGTCTCAAAGTGTGGGACTCATTTACCTTGACACTCAGCATTTGACTGCCTTTACCCCAGAAAATCAGCTCCCTCTTACCTGATTTACATACCATCCTTAGCAAAATTAAAGGACATCACTTATTTAATCCAGTTACACTGTCGTGAACTGACTTCCCAGCTCAATTCATACAAAGAATCACATCACGATGTCCAAGGTGAATCAGCTGTCTTGGGAACCACTTCTCTCTAGACTTTGTGCCATGTGGGGAGGAGGAGCATTAAAACCCACATTTATGAGACCATAAACGAAAGAGGACTACAGTTTATAGTCACCTTCCAAGTCAGTAGCCAGTTTTACTTTCTACAAAGCACGAGGGTTCTGCTCAGCTGTGACACTCCTTCCCTGCCAAGTAGCAGACTGTATCATTTCAGTACTGGAGTTCACAAGAGCAAGCTGCAGATGAAACAGCAATTGCCTGAAGAGCTGTCTTCCTTCAGGGGTGACTTCCCTGTCTGACTACACTCAGGAGTACGTCCTCCTTTCAATACCTTTCTCTAATGTGGATAAAAGTAACTGACCAAGCACAGTATATACACCAGTCTAAATGGCTCAGTAAGTGAAAAGCGTGGCTTCAGCCACCGTAGCATTATTTGGAGTTTAAACCTTTCAAGGGACATAAGGAGGATATTTCATCATTAACAAAGATGGAAAGCTGCTTCCTTGCTCCAAAGGCCTCTGGGTTGCCTTCTCAGTAAAAATGAGAATATTTAACAGACCAGAATTATCTTTTTAAAACCCTAAAGTTGTATCTGGCCAACCCATGTTCTTACAATTGCTGCTAGGAAAACAAAAAAACATAACCAAACTTCAGATTCACACAAACCAGAAGGAAAGAGGGAATCAAAACAACAACAACAAAAAAAAACGTCACAAGGTCACCACTTTCAGTCTACAATTTGGCATCTACAGCTCCATTTCTTCTTCTGCGCATCCAGAGATTCCCAAACTGGCATATGGATCTGGAGACATGGCAGTCTGTTGTGACTCAGGGAATGTTTCAGTCCGTGGGTCAAAAGCAGCTTGAGGTGTTGACTGCTTAGCCTGACAGCCTTCAGTACTCTGCTGCCTGAAGTTCTTAACAGAAACAGGCTTCAGTTTATCTGTGAGAAATTCAGGAAGCGGTTTCCAAAGCACCAGCTCCATAGAGGGACGGCTCCTGGAAGGGATGGAGTGTCAGTTAACTTCAAGTTCTTCAATCACAACTGCTAAATGCAGAAGACCAGTGAGTATCCTCATCCACTGTGCTAGCCTGGAACTATACTCCAGGATGCATATTCCAACTTTTTGCCTATTCCATTTTCCTTAACTGGTTCCATTACTTCTAGCCCTGTTTTCTTTTCCACCAAACTGGATGGGCATTGCTGGTCACAGTTGAGGACCTTCTTTGGGGAACCCACATACATAAAAATGAGGATATAACCATTTATTCCAAATACTTCACTCTGTACAAATCAGGGGCACAAAACAGACAGTTTGATGACCACTGTGGGTACACTTAGTTCTGTTTTACATTAGGATAGCTTTTCCTGCTTTTGACCAGGTTACACAACGCTGGCTGCATCATGCTGGAATTAAGGACATCTCCACAAACACGAGACTGTCTCTCTCATTTCATTTGCACGTGTTAGCTACATAGCACCATGATTTCCTCCAGAACTTACATAGACTCTATTATTTTCTTTGTCAGGACTTCACCAAAATCCCTCTTCATCCCTTTTTTAAGGGTATCTGACAGGATTAGAGTGGGCAGATTGCTAACATTTCCATCAGCATGAACTTCCTCATCTTCATCAATTATCCTAGGAACGGAGGGGGAAGAGGGAAATAAACACTATTGAGCATACTTTTAACAGGCACATCCACTGCAGACTACAGTTCTATCCATGTGCACTGCACTGTACAGTGCAGATATGTGGTAGGCTGGGGTACCAGAAGCAGCGGGGCCGTGTTAACACGAGCTTCTCTTGGGCCAATATACTCTAAGAATGACTGTAACCACAGAAGCCACTCGAGCAGCTTCTGGTACCTGAGCTAGCTTAGTTATCTTTGCATCGTCCAGCAGTGCACAATGACACAAAGAAAACATAAACCACATTCACTTCTTGGGAAGGTGTACAATTCAGTCCTATTCCAACAGTGTCTCAGTTCCCCATCTGTTCATTTTAAGAATTACTGAAAAGCTACTGCATACATTTCTTAATCTTGAAAGACTTTACATCAACCTCTCTGAGATTAAAACAGCACAAAACATTGAGGAATCCAGAACAAAGTGGAGGCATCTCCTCTGTTTTTTATAAACCTTTTAAAGAAAATTTAGCAGAGCAGCTGGGAGAGGTGGGGAATAATGCTCTGAGGCATAAAGCATACTTTGTAATGCAGATATAACCAAATAATTATGAGAAATGACTGCTTGTATTTACCCATGAAAAATGCATCCTTTCATGCATCATGTTTTAAGCACTCATGTAAAAAAAAATTTGGCTTTTCAATTTATGTAACTTCTCTGCTTCTCTAACTGTTCACAGCAGTCACTGCAGAATATTCTGGAATACCAGCTAACTGCAGTCAACCAATACACACACATGACATTCCCAAGTGTCTTTGGAAGGCAAGAATGCACAATACGTTTATTACATGACTGCAGGGGATTGACAAGAGCCACCCCACTTCAAAGCCACCTGATTCTTAACAAGATGAACCTCAGATTTACACATGAGGAAAGAGATCTGATTCATGCTATTCTGTACACTCACAAATTCATATCTATCCTGAGCATTTTGAAGAGTTCATCACAGAACAAGCTATGATTTGTTGGGAAGGAAAAAAGAAAAAGCTGAGCTCAATTCTGAATAGATAATGTAAGTTAAAAATGTGAGCTCTGGATACACACAGAAGAACCTCAAGACCCAGCACAGTATACTGATGCTGTGTGATGATTTCAAGGAGACAGTTATTTATTCAGCATCTCTTGTTCTTACATCCTCAAGTTCAGATCACATAATCACGCACAACACTCACAACTCCACAGGCAGCTTACAGACACCACTCACACAGAACGTTCATCCCAGACTTAGCAGTGTGGCAACACTATTGTAAATGCTACTTTTACCCCTTAATACCCACCAAAACCAGGTAAAGCTTAGTAAAGCCAGGCCAGTCAATCCCTGCATTTACCTGTCCTCAATTTCCTGAAGCTTCCTGCGAGCAACCTCGCACTGCTGCTCCCCCATTGTCTGCTCCATTTCTTCACAGGGAATTTCTAACATGGCAGTTTCGGGATGGCTGCCACCATACTGACTTGTTGCCACCTCCCCAGCCGCCTGCTGACCTGCACAGAGAATCCACTCTTCAGTGCTGGGATTCAAAGGGCAGTTTTTGGCTCCTGTCAGTCTCTTCTTCTTCACAGGACAGCTAGGAAACAAAACAAGTTTACAATTGATCCAAGAGAAACGTGGTATTCTACAGGAAAATATGTCAGAGAAAGTCACGTACATTTCACCTGGCTTGATGAACTATGAAATAATACATCAACACTGCTCTTATTAACACGTGGGTATCCATGCAAGAACATCAGTACTATACAATTACTGAGGAAACTGCAACGTGTTTGGGCTCTTGTGCAATTCAGGGAAAGAGTTCCACATTGAAGTGATGGAAGAAGTTCCCTTCCTATGCGCTCTGTAGATAAATGTGCTCAATTACTTACGGAAATTATTTTTTTTCAGGATACAAAACACAAATTGAATTTACCCTTCTGACTCTTCTTCTAGCTTATGCTTCCTTCCACATCGAAGGGAGACACTGCAAAACAGACAGAAACAGTTACTGGTGGGTACATACATGTTTCTGTGACACTGATTTCCAAACACATTCCCCTCTTCACAAACTTCACTCACAGCTTGAACAGTGCTTAGAGAACAGTCACCGTATGTCATCAGCTGCAAAGGGAGTACAAATTTCTGATAAAAAGGACCATTTTGTTCTAAAAGTCGTGGAAGGCTGTACTTGCTGAGCTCTGAGCAGAATGCCCAATCATTTCTTCTCCTTTATGTTAGTTATTTTCTTCACCAAGAGGCCAGGGCAACTTGTACTACAATCCAAATGCTGAAGGAAGTAGCACGTGATCTCACTTCAGCCCCTTAATACGTTGCCTCACTGCAACATGCTCAAATTAAATGTAACCAAACAGCAACATTTGACAGAACTGTTTGAATCCTTACAAAAAAAATTGTGTCCATATATTTCAAAGAGCAATTCTATTTTTAAAATGTATCAGAGCTTAAGAGCTTATCAGAAGGTGCAAAAATTGGGCATGTGAGAAGACAGTGATGCTTAATAACGCCAAGAGCAAGGTGCTGCAGTTGGGTGAGGCAATCCCAGGTATGGGTACAGACTGGGAGAAGTCACTGAGAGCAGCCTGGAGAAGGCTCCGGGGAGCCTCTCTTTGCTGCCTTCCAGTACTTGCAGGACACTTACGAGCACGAGGGAAGCGACTTCTTACACTGACAGTGACAGAACATGAGGGAGTGGCTTTACACTAAAAGAGTGGTGATTGAGGTTGGATGTGAGGGAGAAATTCTTCACTCAGAGGGCACTGAGGCCCTGGCACTGCTGCCCAGAGCTGTGGATGTCCCATTCCTGGAGGTGCCTGAGGCCACGGATGGGCCCTGGGCAGCGTGAGCTGGGGGCAGCCAGCCCACGGCAGGGATGGGATGGAGCTGTGATCTCTAAGCTGCCCTCCAACCTCAGCCACCGTGTGCACCTACGACCAAGATCTCGGTAAATTCGCTCAGGTTTCTTCTGTTTTTCAAAGCTTCTTCATCCCTCAGCAACAGACTTGAAGGCAGCAAGGCAAGCAACGCAATTCTAACGCGCAGGTACCGCAATACTGGAAGAAAACAAAACACGAGCCCCCTGGGAACCGAGGCAGATCCGAGGGCCGGCACAGCACCGGGAGCGGCCGTTCCCGCACTCACCGGCTGTGGCTCCGCTGCGGGTGCGGCGCGGGCGTGAAGGAGCCCACGGGGGGCACGGCCACGGCCTCGTTGTAACTGCCGAGCGCGGCCAAGGAGGCGATGTCAAAGCCGCCGGGCGGGCACACGCCGGACGAGCCGCAGCCGCTCCCGTTCCCCGCGGCGTCGCCGGGCAGGGCGGGGCGGTCGGGGGCAGCGGCCTGCGGGAACTCCAGCGCGGGACCCGCGGGGATGCCCTGGCAGGACCTGCCCAGAGCCGCCATTCCTTCTGCCGGGGGGAAAGAAAAACGCCGTCAGCGCTGAGCTCCGTCCCCACACCCCGCCGCCCTCAGCGCGGCCCGCGTTGCTCCGTCAGCCCCGGCCCTCAGCCCCGCGATCCGTACGGGCACCGCGCCCCCCCCTCACCCGTTCCCGGAGCGCTCCGGGCCGGGCCCGAAGTTGTCCGACCCCGGCAGAGCCCCGCTCGCTTCCAGGCCTTCCGGCCCGCCGCGCGGGGCACGCTGGGAGCTGTAGTTCTGCGGCCACGGCGGGGCGGGGCGGGAGATGGAGCGCAGCGGCATTCGGCGCGCGGCCATAGGGCGCCGCCTGAGCACCGTCCGCGCGGTGATCCCGGGCCCGGCGGGGCGGATCCCCGCGGAGCGCAGCATGAGCCGCGGGTCGGGGCGGGCCGGAGCCCGGTCCCGCTCAGCTGAGGGCTGCGGGCAGGAGGCGGGCATGGCTGCGGAGCGCCAGGTAACGCAGTGCGGTGCTCCTCGGGAGCCGAGCGCGGGAGCTGCGGGGCGGATGGAGGGTGCTTTTATAAGACGTGTCGCGGGGGCTGTCGCTGCGCTCGGCTTTTGGTGTCAGCTGTTGCGGCTTTGTGAGGCTTTCGGGTATTTAGGGCAGTGAGGTCCCGGCGCTGCTGCTCCGAGCTGTAGGTTCTGCATCCCTTGGAGGTGCCCGAGGTTGTGGATGGGCCCTGGGCAGCCTGAGTCCCACGGCAGGGGTGGGATGGAGCCGGGGGATCGCTGAGGAGCCCTCCATCCTCATCCTCTCTCTGATTTCCGTCTTAATTAAGACTGAGAAGGATCCCCGTGGCTGCAGGTGGAGCACGAACATCTGTGTTTTCCTACAATAACAACTCACTTTCTTTGGCACCTTTCGTCCCTGTAGTGTAGTTTACTATTTTTTACAAAGAAAATCTAATTCAGCCCGTGCTGAGGATGGAGTCCCAGCCCCTGCTGAACACACCCAACAAGGTAAGTGGAGCTCTGTGGCCCCACAGATGGGTCCTGCAGAAAGTCTGTGGCTCTAACAGTGCTGTGTGGTTGTGGAATTCCCAGCGTTTTCATGGTTAATTAGGTGGAATGCTCATAAACCCTCACGAGTCAAATAACTCGTGAAACACACAGGGCTGTTGTCTGTAGCCCAAGAAATCCGGACCCAAACTCCAACACATGTGATGCAGCATGTGAGCAGGCTGACTTGGGCAGGAAGGAAAATGGAGGTGTCATGGCAAAAGAAAGTGGATGTGGTTCAGGTCAGTGATCCTGGGCTCCTTTCCTGACTGCTTGCACTGTCTTCTCACTTTCTTATGTTTAGCTCTCACCCTGGAACCAGAGGCTCAGAAGAGTGAGAGGGTCCTAGGGAGAAGGAGTGGACCTGTAGCTCGTTGTAGTGGATGTTATATGCAGGGGTTGCTGTGCTGCTTCTTGTTTGTTCCACTCTAATTGTGCTTGGATGGCCTGTGGTCCTGTTACGTAGATTAAAACCATGTCTTCAGCAGGCACAAGAAATCATTGCCAGGGTTATCTTGACTTTGGACTATTTTAAACTTGAAGTTATGCATGAAACTTAATTTTATTGCTGGAAAAAGATAAAATGGGAATGGAGAGATTACGAGTGGAAATTATGTCAGAAATAATTATTCTCAGCAAGAAGTAAATTGTGAGATGTAATCAGCATTGCTTTTTCTCTGATTTGTTTGTACTTAAGTGGAAGATATTCACAGGCTGTTGGAAACCAGTTCCCCTTCATGTGTTTCTGATGCTGGCGTTCTCAGTTTTATTTTCCTCATTCCAAACTGTTCTGCAAAGGCTCATTCAAACATCAGCACCTCTTAACTGAGATAGGGGGCACATGGCACCATCTGTTGGCCTGCTGCCACAGATGTTCCTCATGGAAGCAAAATGAAGGTGGTTACAGAGCATGGCTGTGCCCCGTGAGGCACACGAGGTATGTGGATGGTACTTGGTTAACAGAAGGACCTGAGTGTGCAGTGCCTGCATTTGGCACATGTCACTTTTGTTTTCCTACATCATTCACCGCAGCCCTTTTTGGTTACTCATCGCCTTGGCTGTTGTTCAGATAAATATTTTTTCTCCTCAGGAAATCATAAGACAACTAATGGGATTGTTACTTGGATTTTACTCCTATTGGGTCCTAAAATTCTGTGTAAAAAGTAGAGAGGGTGAACAGCGTGGCTGGTGCAAAACACGTTCCCACAGTTCAGTAGATACCATCAGCTGTGCAGTGGTTGTGTGACCTACAGTTATCTGGAAGTTTGTCACATTTGTGTCCCCAAAAAACACTATGATCGTGGCCAACATCAGTGTTTCTCCTGCTATAGGTATTTGAGGGCTTGTATCATTTTCTAACCAAATACTTTCACTGTCCAAGAGGTCAGTGATTACCTCACTGATTTTTCTCCTAGGTGTTGCACATGTGTGAGTTCAAGGGCCTGCCTGTGTTCACACGTAACCTTCTTGTTCTCTAGTTTCCCAGCTGGACCTTGTTTCTGGCTGTTTGCTCTGTGGGAATTGGAGGGACCTTTCAGTACGGATATAATGTTTCCATTATCAATGCCCCCACACAGGTAAAGCACTCTGTTTTGTGGTAATTCAGCTTTAGAATAATTAACAGAATGTATGCTAAATAAGTAACATCTTCCAGTGAGCCAGGAATGTTGCATCTGCTATTGCATTTATCTGCTGGGTCAGATTAGATCCTGCTTGTTAGCCCCCACAGTGGGATTCTAGGATTTAGGATGCTGTAGGGCTACATGGGATGCTGTACTTACACCATTCTTTCTCTACTGCAGCACATACACAAGTTCTTAAATGAAACCTGGGCCAGTCGTTATCACGTGGAACTCAATCCAGATCTGTTGACTTTTCTTTGGTCTGTCATTGCTTCTATCTTTTCACTTGGTGGCCTGTGTGGAGCCCTTATTGGAGGCAGCATGGCAATCCAGCTTGGCAGGTGAGTCACAGGGATGGGCCCAGAGTACGTTCTGTTTTCCTACTGTCTTCCTAGGAGTACTTCCAGGAGTATGGAAAACACTGTGTGGAAACACATTTCCCCTGAGCATGTGTCTGTGTCCTGTATTAATGGTAAGGATGTGCTGTGAGATGTGTAATATTTCATTATCATTCCATATAAACACAGTGTGAATGAGCAGGGCCATGCTCCTACCGTGCCTGGGATGGCTGTTCTTAGATGTGTGTGTACAGTTGTGTCAGCTTTCCTGTTAGCAGCATGTCTCTTCTGACCAGAGCCCATTTTTCCACATTAACCCAAACTAAAACATTTCTGAAAACGTGTTATCAATTATTCCTAATTTTCTTTCCCCCTTTAGGAAGGGAGCTCTTCTGATGAATAATGCTATAGCCATACTGGCTGCCATTTTAATGGGGATCAGTTTTCCAACAGGATTGTTTGAGTTACTGATTGTTGGAAGGTTTTTGGTTGGTGTAAATTCAGGTAAGGGGTTTCCTATTCCTGCTTTCAGTACACTGTGGTGTATGATGACTTAACGTTCCAGGTGAGTCTCAGATATTACAGTGCATCCTTGTATGCTGCTTTGTAGATACCATCTGAAAGGCATTCTGTTGTTTAATTTGGAATCTTAAGGCAGATAAATTCACAGGAAAAGTCCAGTTTCCAATGTGTTTTGGTTCAGTGATATATTTCAAAGCAAAACCTGGAGGCTGAAAAGACTGGAGTCTCGTAATGCTGAGCTGCCATAGTGTGACCTGTTTGCAAAGGCAGGAAGAGCCATATCTTTGGTGTGGTTGTAATTAGCCAAAATAAGGTAATATTTCATTAATGGTATCTCAATAAACAGAGTCTGGTAAAGGAACAAGCATTCTTATCCGGGGTTAAGTGGACAGTATCATATGATGTGTGAAACACTGCTAAGATTACAGTCTGTTCATAGAGAAATGTTTGACTTGCAGGTGTTGGGTTCTGTGTGCAACCCCTGTACCTTGGGGAGGTTGCCCCAAAACATCTCCGAGGAAGCATGGCCATGGGTAGCTCCATCTTTCTGACTGGGGGCATTCTGACAGGACAGATAATTGGTTTGAGGTGAGAAATGTATATACTTTTCTACCTCATATTACTTGTGTGTAAGGAATTGCAATTCCCTGCAGCTTCCTGAGAAGTCCTCACTGTACCACTACTGAACCAACTCATACAGAAGGTCTGACAGCAAAACCTGAGAAACCTACTGTTGCCATTTTATTCTTCAAACTGCAAACTGTCTGTACTTTCTCCCCAGGGAATTATTCTCAGTTTTGATGTGTCAAACAGAACAGCACCAGTAGGTGGGTACAGTTATGCCAAGATCATTTTTTTGCCAATTTTTGCTGGAGAGTGGAGTGTAACACAATGGATATGACAGCACTTGAGGGAGGGCCTCTTTAATTTCTGTACGATAGCACTACTGCTGGTTTTGCCCCTTGTGAGATCAGATGAGGTTGCTAAGGACTTTGTATGGTTGGTTCCTGAAAAAATCTAGATGAAAAGCTTCTTTCAGGAAGTCTGCCACAAGCTTCCTCCTGCCCTAATGAGTCACAGCTCGTTATCTGCTTCATCTCTTTTTTTTCCTCTTCTCTCTATCCCACCACCCTAAGCTCTTAGAAGTTCCTTTTTCCTTATACCATTTTCTGAATTAACTGATTTTGCTGAATGCTTTGGGTTTGAAGTGCAATGAAATTAATTAGAATGCAATAATGCAAACTAATCTAAGGTCAGTACTTAGAATGCAAAACACTTTCTATTCAATCAGTTTAGATTGTTCACAATTCCTCATCCTGATGATTGCAACTGTACCAATGTTAACAATTCCTTTCTATGTAAATACAGCTTCTCATTAGATCAGCTCTGAATGGGAGGTGGGATCAGGTGACCTTCTGCTTTCCTTTCAATGGCAAATTATTGTATGATCCTCAAAAGCAGTGAGGAGTTCTGGTGCTAACCTTGAAGTGAAGTTCTTACGCTTTTACTTTCCTGTATTGCTAGAAAACACTACTACAGCAAATTGAAACTAATGCTTGGAATCAACACAGCAGCAAGCAGCAGGAAAGCAGCTTTGCTTGTTTCTTCCTAACTGAAGCCTGATTTCAGAGTAGCTGGAAAATGCTTGGAAACCTCTTTCTGTTGAGGTTCACAAGGTGGTTACAGGAAGCTTCTGTTGAAGGGCAAACATCTTGCTTTCTCCCCACGTCTCTCCCAGGGAAATATTAGGTGCAGAAGCATATTGGCCTCTTCTGCTATCCAGCAGCTGTGTTCCAGCGTTTGCCCAACTTTTGTTCCTGCCATGGTTTCCTGAAAGTCCCAGATATCTTCTTATTGATAGAGGTGATGAGCTGAGTTGTGCCAAAGGTAACTCACAGTGGTTCTTCTTTCTCTGCATCTTCAGAAGGTTACAATGAGCACATTGGGTTCCAGAGTTTACTTTTCTCTTTATCAGCACAACAGAGTTACACGGCCTTTGGTCTTGAATCCAAATGACTTCAGGTAATCTTTTGCTCTACAACAATTAGTTATCTTCTTCACTGCAGTCCACTGAATGCATCCCACTGGCAAAATTAAAGGCATGGACATAACAGAGATGTGATGATTGTCTGGAATTGAAGAAGACTGTAACGTGCTGTGAATGTCCTCCAGTGGAAGGACTCTTTTGTGGTCTGTGGCCCAGATATAAAACAATTCCAAGCAGTTTGCCCAGGGAGTACTTCAAACTCAGATGTTCCACTTCAATAAAAGGAAAGCAGTGCCTCAAATCTCCTGATCCACCATGGCAAAACATAAGTAAAGAGAATACCCTTCCTTCTAGAAAACCAGCAAGCAAAAATCAAGTCACAAAGCAAATCACTGTTTTTCTTAGCTTCTTAAAGCAGAATACTTTTGTATCCTAGCAAAAGTGGGGTCCCTGTGGGGAGAGATGAGTTTCCAGAAACTGTGGAATAGGTAAAAGTGAGTGTGTCCTGTTGTGCTGTGTTCTGTTTTTAGCTCTGAAGCGATTTCATGGCTCTTCACAGCATCAGAGGGAGATGGAGGACATACAGCAGGAGTGCTTTGCCTTAGATGGGGAGAAAGCCAAGAAGCCATGGCAGCTCTTTGCTGACCGCACTGTGCGATGGCAGCTCGTGACTGTCATCGTGATGACTATGGGCCAGCAGCTCAGTGGGATAAATGCTGTAAGATTTGGTACTTGGATAATTCAAGTGGTTTTGGCTTCCATTAGTTTCTCAACCTTTTGTTGAAGTAAGGGGTCTATGTAGGGAAGCTCACAGAAATAAGCTGAAGAAGAGTACCTTTGTCTTATTCGGATTCATTGAATTGAAACACATTTCTGTGTGTCAGTTTATTTCCCTTCTTTTCATTTCTGTTACGTGAATTACTTGCAAGAATGGCTTAATTCTGGTGTTGACATCTTTATACTTCTGAAAAAGTGAGGGAAGGTGGACCAGCTTGTCCCAGCACGTGTAGCTTCAGAACGATGAAGCATTAAATATGTAATTATTCAAGGAAGTTGAATAATTATATTTGCTTTTGTGATAGCAGTATATTTACCTAGGCACTAATGCAAGTTTCTTCCTTCTGTTTGCATCACGTTAGTAAGTCATGAACCTGATTCAGGTGTATGATTAACATCAATGTGATTTTGTCTCCAGCTGACAGTTCACTTATTGCAAGTGCCTAATCCTGTATTTCTTTTTCCTTCTGTCGTAGATTTATTTCTATGCAACCTACATTTTTGAGCAAGCTGGGATCTCAGCCGAAAAAATCCCCTATGTGACACTTGGCACTGGTGCCTGTGAATGCCTCACAGCACTCACCTGTGTATGCAACAGTTCCTTCTGCTTTTTACTGCAGACAGAAATGATTTCACGATGGTGAATACGAGCTTGGTGTGGTAACAAAACATTATGTCTTGTCTGTAGGGTTTGCTTATAGACTGCGTGGGAAGAAGATACCTCATCCTTGGGGGATACCTCCTGATGACCCTCTGGAGCATTGTTTTAACGTTCTCCCTGACTTACCAGGTGTACAGTAGCACTCGTTTATGTTACATGATATAACCAACAGTGGGTGTGAATCTGTGAGTCAAAGAGAAGCTGGAATGGGATGGGAAAAAAATGGATGGGAGCTGTGCTGGTGAAACAGCACTGTAAAAATGGCACCAGCTGCAACATTGTTTGATTCTGGAGCTATTTCTATAAAGTAAGAGAGAGCTCTCAGAAGATTTGGTCCTGTATTTGTTTTAAAGTCGCAGCTGCGTTCAATGCTGACAAAACTGCCTAACATTTGAACTATCCTTCAATGTAATTCTGGGCTGAAATACTGGAGAGTGGTGATATTAAGTATCAGAGCCTGCTTCAGTCATTTAACTGTAAAGCAAAGTCAAACAAATACGTTATGAATACTTCAATTCAAAAGGTGCTTCAATCTATGAAATGTAAATGAACAAACCCAGTGGGAAATCCCTGGAGATATTCACAGTGCCTTAAGTTAACCACAGGAAGACAACATCTCACCACACTTTCTGATGTATTAAGAGATGCATCGTGTGTAGTTCTATACACTGTGTCAGCTCAGATGAGGTTGTCCCACAGATCTCCTGAAATGAACGTGTAGAGGAAATTGTAGCTTTCTTAAACCTCTGAGTTTGCTTTCGAATAATGACATTTCAAGCTCAGGTTTGGACTGTCTGCTACACAGCTGTAGATGCATGCATCTGGTAATCCTCGTGCTCCTTTACTGCACTACTGAGCTTTACTTACACATAAACAATGTGATGAGGAAAATCTGTTTATGAGTGCTCAGAGATAATTATGTAACTCATGGGATCATCCTGAAATGCCAAAATAAGCACTGACAGAATGTTGAGCTAGTCACAGCACGTAATTATTTTCCATGCTGATGTGACTTTTTCACCTCTTTTCAACAGAAGTACTGGAAGCCATCTGGTACAATCTGAAATTAACAATACTGACTTTCTCTGAAGCAGTCCTGTTACATATAGAAGACTTAAGCATCCTTGAATGACTGTTGGTGTTACTTGAAATAAAATAGCTGAGGAATATGTAACTTAAGCCCAAATTCTAAGCTCGATTATCAAAATGCAAGCTAAAGCTTTTAATTTCTCTTCTGTTCCAGGAACTGTACTCCTGGGTGCCTTATGTGAGCATGGCATCGATATTTGCCTTCATACTGAGCTTTGGGCTGGGACCAGGTATCACCCAGTAAAGAGTGTTTTAAAATGCTGAACTGTCTTGGAGGGTGTGAGGGGGAATGTGAGCAACTCTGCTGTGTAAGGCAGCAGTATTTACATAGGGCTGCTGAGGCTCTCTTAAGGAATGTGAGTCAGCTTCATCAGAATGAATAGTGCCACACAAGCTGAACCTGAGGCTTCTTGGGGTGCACTGTCAGTGCCAGCTGTGTATCACGTGGGGCTCTTAGTTTGGCCTCCCATTCAGACAGGTCATACAAGGAGCAAGAGAAAAGCTGTTACACCTTTAAAGGGACCTTTGGTGCCTGAGCAGTCCTACAGTAGCAAGATCCCTTACTGTGTGGGCAAGAGATGGACAAACGTGCCATTACAAGGTTTAATTTTTAACGTGGTGGGATGAGCAGCACATTGAAGAGCAGCTCCTTCTGCCATTAGGAGTATGTTGTAAGCAGCCACGTGCCACAGTCATGTGTTGTTTCTCACTGCACTCCCCCAGGTGGCATTACCAATACGCTGACAGCTGAAATCTTCGTGCAGTCCTCACGTCCTGCTGCCTGCGTGATCGGGGGCACTGTCAGCTGGGTTAGTTTCTTCACCATTGGAATGCTTTTTCCTTTTATAGTGGTAAGTTGGCATTTCAGGTTGCTTCACCTCCCACTTAACTCTGCTCTAAGGTTCCATCATGCTGCTCTTGGTTATGAAATGACACTTCAGCATAGGGTGCACACAAACCCTCAACGAAGCACAACCAGTGTGGCATTTTATTGCTTGTTAGGAACTAGCATTTTTAAGTTGAAGGGATGCAGGAAGGGTTCAGATTTAAAAGGAAAAACAGAAGGTATCAAAACAAGAAAAACTTTCTCAGGTACTGAGATTCGAATGAAACATTTCTTAATGCTCCATGTTTTCATGTTGAAGCAGAGGCAGAATGAGCACTCAGGGCTGGTGGGGTCTGTCTCCTCTGGGAGCCCACTGGGTTTTTGTGCTGGGGGTCAGGCAGTCAGGTTCTCATGAAAACAACACAGGCTTTTTGTGTTCCAAAACCCACTGTCACACTGAAGTATACTGCCATCATAAATGCCATTTATATTTTCAGAGAGGACTGAAGCAGTACTGTTTTGTGGTGTTCTTACTGGAGTGCTCCTTAGTGGCTGCTTTCATCTTCCTCGTAATTCCTGAGACAAAAAACAAATCATTCCTGGAAATCAAGAAGGAATTTCACAAACTTAATTTTGGAAGAAAAAGCAAAGAAAAGGACACAGAACTTAATGAAAGAAGCCAACTCCACGATGACTATTAAAAAAAGTGTAATTTCACAGCTGTAACAGAATGACCTTAATGAGAATTAAGAATGCTGTCCTTTAAATTAACACTGTAATGCTATGAACAGGTAGTGTATTCCTTCCTCCTGCATATTCAGAGGAAGCTTCAGTAAAGGCAAGTAAATCTTCCTAAAATGCTGTTAGAACAGATACTGCTGTTAGAACTCAGTGTTGAGATAAAATTTGATGATGATTTAAGAATGGGGAAATGGTGGCAGGGGTGGTTCAGTGAATCCCACTCCGCACTGCTCCAGCAGATGCCTTTGGATGGACACTGTACCTCAGTGTCTCTTTTAGTTCTGAGCTCCTCCTTCAGCTCTAAGCACCAAACAGCTCTTAGTGCTTCCCCAAACAATCTGTAGCTCAGAGTCTGAGGCATTCAACGCGAACGTGAACTGACTGCAGAGCTGCTGTGTGAAATGTGCTACTCAGTACATACATTAACTGGAGGTCTTTAGTTGCTGTTTTTTAATTTAAATAATCTCAGCCTCAGATTTGAGGACATGAAATCCCTACTTGCTCTGCTGGGAAGATGCAGGCACTCCACAGAGCAGTCGAGGCAGTACATCACCCCTGTGATTTATCTTTATTAGGCTGTCTTAAATAATAACAAGGTTCATTAGAATGGTTTGTTTCCTAAAGCAGTGACAATAAAACAGTTTGTTGTGTTTAAGGTGGAGCTGTGCTTTCTGTTTTTGCCCCAGCCTCACATCTTAGCACTTTAAACTATCCAACAGGGCTTTAGAACCTCTCCTCATTTTTGAAGGTCATTTCCTGGCTGATGGAAATCAACATCCCCAAAAGCATGACGGAGCAGAAAGGACAGATAGGGATAAGAAAAAAAATCCAAATCCTTTCACCTAAAAAGATTTCTCGAAGTGGTTGGGGAGGAGACAAAGCAGAGGATGAGGGAGAGCTGAACGAGCATTCCCTGTGAGCTCCAGCACTCAATCCAGGACGTGTCCTCAATATAAAGCAAACTCTCCATATTTTAGTAGTCAAAACTCAAACTGTAACTGCGTGCTGTTTCTGTGTCTCTCTGATAACAGTTTCCACACCTGCACCTCTATGAGGACAGTGATCTTGGGCACCCAGAGCAGCTTCTCCTGGCTGTAAAAGCACAGCTGCTCCCAGCTGTGATGGAACAGGCACCACAGCCAACACTGAATCCCTTCTGGGTTTGTCTTCCTTCTCTCAGAATTAAAGCTTTTAACAAAGGTGGAGGAGACAAACACCATTTTTCTGGTTTTGGTTACTGAATCAGCTGTTTAATTAAAAATTACATTAATTAATGTTCATGGTAAAGGAGGCACTATCAGGAAGGGATCTTCTTGTTCTTTAGTTTGTTCTCCAAGTTTGCAAAGTACTTCATTTTGGCCAGAAGCTTCTTAGCTTCCTGAAGATCATCTGAAAGGAAATTAAACACAAATTACAGAGCATTGCTTGACAGAAGGAGGGCAGAATTTTCAAAATGAATCTCAAGATTCCCTTAACAGCTGTTCCAGAACCAAGAACTGCAGGCTGGAGGGGAATATCTCTGACCAACTGCCATCACTGATGAATGCAAAAGATTGGTAGCACTCTGGTACACATAGGGGCAATTCCAAAAATGATACTGAAACAACTGTTCCTTAATTAAATTAACTAGTAATTGCATGGGAAGGATGGCTGCTGACAGGGATGGGTGCAGCACAGTCCTTAATGCTCGTTGTACAAAGAACAGCAAACTGGGAGGTTGTCCTGCTTCATGTGCCACCACCACGGTCCATGTGACATTTCAGGATTACAATGCATGCTGCATAAACCCAACAATAAAGAAATGCTGAGGCACACAGAGAAACCTAAGGACTTCTCCCCCGTGTAAAAACCTTAACTGGAATAGCGTGAGCTCCTGCCAACTTATTCCCAATAAGAGAATGGGTGTTTTCTTAAGTGTTTATAACTGATACATTTACCACAGCTAAGTACTTAATGAAACAATCACCTCTTTCAAAAGCAGCAGTCACCTCTTTGGTCAGTTCTTCTTGTCTAGCTGTAAAACAAATCATTGCATTCACATCTTGTTACAGAAATGCACACAACACAAACACACATGGATGTGGTGCAGAGCTCGTTGTGCTGGCACTGCCAGTTCTTTTCATCATCATTCCAGAGGTGTTTCTTTACTCAGATGGCTTTACAGACAGAACAGGGGTTGCTGTCAATCCCAGCAGGTGGAGCAGTTTGCAGTGCTGCCATTAACGTGCTTCCCTCTACTTTGTTTTTATTCCACTTATTCTCATTGCTTTTGGCACATTATTGGTACTGCAGATATTGAAGACACTGATTAACTCAGTGCTTCAGCTCTCATTAACCACAGCCACAGGGAAGCTGCTTGTAGAAAGACATCAATCACTTAATGTAATGGCTGCAAAACTGAAGAAGGTGAAAGTAATACAATATTTAAATAAATTAAGTGATTTCATGTGTTCACTCATATATTTTAATCCACTTTATTTCACTGGTTCTGTCCTCTGTGTCCCTGATGTGATCTGCTAGAGGTGGAACGTAAAGTTCCTTTTCCTGACCAATACATCACCTATTCTGCCATCAGAACAGCTGCTGTTACACGGATTTTCTTACGCTGGATTGGGTTTTTAGATGGCACGAGTTAGGAAAGACAGCGTCCTTATTTTGTGGGGAAAAAAAAATCAGGTTCTGTTCAACAACAGAATTTGGTGACAGCGATTCCAAAATACCTCAGCCTGAAGTCGTCTTCAGAAAGTCTTCCGTGTGATACAAGGGACACAAACGTGAAACTCATTCTGTACAAAACCATCAGCCCTCGACCCACCTTTAATTAAAGCTTCTATTTCTTGGAGGATCTCATCGTCTTTAGGCTCTGCTAATTTCTCATTGATTTCCATGATTTCCATGAGAAACTCAGAATCCGTGTCACAGTCCGTCTCCTGCACGGGCTCCACCCCGCTGAGCTCCAGCTGGTGGGAAAAGGGCAGTGTGGAAACATGGGCTCTCACATTTACTTCGCTGTCAGTATGTGAAACATTACGTACTTTCAGCCTGTATCCATGAGCCTGAAATCTCCTGTGTTTTAAACTCATTCCATGAAATCTGCATGGAGTCAGTCTTAAAATCAACTCAGCATCTGCTGAACTAAAGCAAGGAAGCGCACGATCCCAGCAGGGGCTGAGTTTGTGTCCCAAGGAAACGGCCAGGACTGCACACAGAGCACGTACCAGACTGCGTGAGCAGGGCAGGAGATCAGTACAATAATTAGTAAAACGTTAACGAATACAGCAGGCAGGCTGACTGGCTTTCAGACAAGCTTGGTTTTGGTCTCCCTGAAGCCGCCGGCAGTCCTGTTAATTTTTCAGGGAGCAAAGCTGGCACGTTACCCATGGTGTAAATGAATGTTACAGCACTGAGTCTCTGCGGCACCACCTGCAGCCCCAACCACCCCGACGTGGGTGTGTGGATCCACGCATCCCTGCACTCACCAGGTAGAGGCCGCGGCTCAGGGGGTGCAGCAGTGTCTGGTAGGCCTTGTTAATGAGGGAGGAGTGCTGCTCCGAGTAGTGCTGCTCCTTCTGCAGGGGGAGATAACAGTAACACATCAAAAAGCAGTGACAGAAACACAGCTCCTGCTGCTGCCTGAAGCCACCAACCGCACAGCTGCACTGTAGCACTGTCAGTATCTACAGGGGCTGCAAGAAAGAAGGAACAGGCTCCTTAGCAGGGTGTGTTGGGACAGGACAAAGGGAGATGGCCTCAAACTTAAAGTGTGGAGATTTAGATCGGATTCAAGGAAGACGTCGCTTAGAATGCCGGCGGCGAGGCACAGGGCGCACACAGAGGCGGTGCCGCCCCGTCCCTGCACACACCCACGGTCAGGGGACGGAGCCGCGGGTGTCCGTGTGGGAGCAGACGGCGTTGGGGGTCCCCTTCCGACTCAGACGGTTCTACGATTCCGCGGAGCTCAGCGGAATCCCCGTGCGGAGCCGCCGGGGCCGCACTCACCGGCGCTCTGCGGCCGAAGCGGTCGGGGTGCAGCGCGCGCTGTAGGCTCCGGAACCGCCGCCGCAGCCGCTGCGCGTCGACGCGGAAGGAGCGGTCACTGCGNGCGCCCACCATGTCCCGGGAGACGAAGAGCGACGCGCAGCAGTCCCAGAGCGGCACCAGCTCCTCCTCCGGCACCTCGCAGGGCGCCAGTCAGTCCTCCTCCAGCTCCGGGACGCTCAGCTCGCTGGACACCGTGCCCACGCAGGAGCTGCCCTCCATTCCCGAGGATCCGGAACCCGACGAGCTCGTTCCCCAGCCGTGGGGTCGGCTCTTTGCGCTCGGAAAAGGCTTCAGCAATTGGGGTACGTAAGTGGCGGCCCCGGGCTGCTGTCCGTGTGTCTCCTGCCCGCGTCGGTCCGAGGATGCGCCGTGCCGCTGCCGCAGCCGTTCCGTGCCCGCCCCTCGGGCCGTCCGTACTCTGCTGCCCGCTGCGTTTGTCCGCCCCGGAGCTCCGTTTGTTTTATTACTGCATCGCGCGGGTGCGTCGTGGAGGGTGAAAGGAAAACGGCCCGGTTAATGTAGTGAAACCGCTGACGTACTGTGTGTAGCGAAAGTATGGGCTCACGGAATGGCTGAGGTTGGAGGGGACATCAGAGATCCCCCAGCCCCATCCCTGCCGTGGGCTGGCTGCCCCCAGCTCACACTGCCCAGGGCCCATCCATGGCCTCGGGCACCTCCAGGGATGGGGCACCCACAGCTCTGGGCAGCAGTGCCAGGGCCTCAGTGCCCCCTAAGTGAACGATTTCTTCCTGACATCCAACCTCCATCTTTTAGTTTAAAGCCACTCTCCCATGTTCTGTCACTGTCAGGGTAAGAAGTCGCTTCCCTCATGCTCCTAAGTGTCCTGCAAGCACTGGAAGGTTGCAGCGAGCTCTCCTCTGATCCTTCTCTTCTCCCACAGCCTTCCTGCCCAGGAGAGGTGCTCCAGCATCTTCTTCAAACAGTGCATTGGTAGCACATGGTGTCACGTTGGGGTTAGGAGGAACAAACACTGATGTCTGTGTTATCCTACTTTACTGCAGTGGCATCGTTCTGTGGTGGAGTAGTTAATAACTTCAATTTTGTATTCTCTCTCCACTTCTCCTCCTCTGCAGACTGCGTGAATGATGAGTACTGGTTTGGAAGAGACAAAAGCTGCGATTACAGCTTTTCTAAGCTAGGATTATCTGAGACTGGATTTTACCAAAACTATAGCAAGAAGCACTTCCGAATTTTCAGGGTAGGTTCTAAAAAAGGTTATCTGTCCATAGTGGAAATGCTAAGTCACAGCCTGNGGGGCGGGGGGGGGCGGGGGGGAGCGCGCCCCGGCGCCGCCTGCCCCCCCCCGCCGGCACTCACCACTCCATGAGACGGAAGAGGTCGGGCCGAGGCGCCGGCGGCTGCAGGGCCCGGCAGCGCGGGCAGAAGGGCGGCACCGCGTCGGCGCCGGAGAGGGCGGCGCCGCAGCTCCAGCACCGCGGGGCCGGGGCGGAGCCGGGCCCGA
>VXAB01000565.1:171375-186860 GCA_013399175.1 Odontophorus gujanensis
CTGTCCGTGTGTCTCCTGCCCGCGTCGGTCCGAGGATGCGCCGTGCCGCTGCCGCAGCCGTTCCGTGCCCGCCCCTCGGGCCGTCCGTACTCTGCTGCCCGCTGCGTTTGTCCGCCCCGGAGCTCCGTTTGTTTTATTACTGCATCGCGCGGGTGCGTCGTGGAGGGTGAAAGGAAAACGGCGCGGTTAATATAGTGAAACTGCTGACGTACTGTGTGTAGCGAAAGTATGGGCTCACGGAATGGCTGAGGTTGGAGGGCAGTTTAGAGATCCCCCAGCCCCATCCCTGCCGTGGGCTGGCTGCCCCCAGCTCACACTGCCCAGGGCCCATCCATGGCCTCGGGCACCTCCAGGAATGGGGCACCCACAGCTCTGGGCAGCAGTGCCAGGGCCTCAGTGCCCCCTAAGTGAACGATTTCTTCCTGACATCCAACCTCCATCTTTTAGTTTAAAGCCACTCTCCCATGTTCTGTCACTGTCAGGGTAAGAAGTCGCTTCCCTCATGCTCCTAAGTGTCCTGCAAGCACTGGAAGGTTGCAGCGAGCTCTCCTCTGATCCTTCTCTTCTCCCACAGCCTTCCTGCCCAGGAGAGGTGCTCCAGCATCTTCTTCAAACAGTGCATTGGTAGCACATGGTGTCACGTTGGGGTTAGGAGGAACAAACACTGATGTCTGTGTTATCCTACTTTACTGCAGTGGCATCGTTCTGTGGTGGAGTAGTTAATAACTTCAATTTTGTATTCTCTCTCCACTTCTCCTCCTCTGCAGACTGCGTGAATGATGAGTACTGGTTTGGAAGAGACAAAAGCTGCGATTACAGCTTTTCTAAGCTAGGATTATCTGAGACTGGATTTTACCAAAACTATAGCAAGAAGCACTTCCGAATTTTCAGGGTAGGTTCTAAAAAAGGTTATCTGTCCATAGTGGAAATGCTAAGTCACAGCCTGAAGCAGTGATGGAGCACCTGGTGGGAAGGCAGGGCCAACCCGGGGAGCTCAGGTGTCTGTGGTGTATCTGAGTGACCAGAAGGGGTAGAGCCAGGATCCACCCCTTCCCTGACCTCATTTAAGGGTTGGTAGTGGGGGTGAGGGCATCTTTTGTTGGAGATCCCTGCCTACCTGAGGCCTTCCAGAGGTAAGCAGCTCCTTCATGTTTGTGGCTGCTGCATTTGGGTTCCTTTTCTTTTGCTGTAGCTGAAAATTTTGCTTCCCTGCTATTACTGAGGTACTTCCCATCCCATTATAGTATTATAGTGTCTTTCTGTCTGTTGACATAACTGAAAAAGGTGAACCTTTGTTGGGATATTGTAGGGGAACTGTTGAATCACAGCCTGAACCACTGATTGATCACCTGAGGTGAGCATTGGGTCAGCCATGGGGGCACAGGTGAAGGCAGTAATACCTGTGTGATTGGAGGGGGCCTTGCTCCCCCTCTCCCCAAGCCCCATTTAAGGGCTGGCTACCACCAGAGAAGGATCTCTTTCTGGAGATCCCTCCCGTGTGGAGTACCAGCGAGCCTTCTCTATCTAAGGTGAGCCATTTTCCTTTTGTATCATCCTGTATATTGCCTGTATAGATCCATCTAAATATACCATCTCTTATTATTTTTTGAGAGAGTCATTTCTAAGATCTCTGGCTCTACAGATATTAATGAAATCAGAGTGCCTTCAGCACTGACTCCTTTAACCAGGTGCTGAGCAACGTTCCCTTACCAGCTTTATTAAACAGCCCCATGTTCTGAGCCAGCAATGCTGTAGTCCTTTTTTCCCTATTTCTATCTTTCTCATTTCCTTTTTTTTTTTTTTTTTCCCATTAGGAAACAGGACCAAAAAATTCATATGTTGCCTACATTGAAGATCACAGTGCAAACGGAACTTTTGTTAACAGAGAGCTCATTGGGAAGGGGAGGAGGCTCCCACTGACTCACAACTCTGAGATCGCACTGTCCATTCAGACTAACAGGGGTAAAATACACCATGACCTACACAGGTCCTTTTTGTGTTAACCAAGGGGCTCTTTGTGCAGTGATCTGAGTATTTTTCCTGCAGGTTGATCTCTGTGAATGCTGTACAGCTAATGGAGTGAGAGCATGGAGGCAGTTGGTCACTGTGCTTGGTGCAGCTCCCAGGTCTCACTGTTCAGTGATGATGCGAGCTGCTGAATGCATCACTGGTGTGACTTGCAGCACCAGATGGTGTTCCTCTTTTAATTCCCTAATTTCTGTTTTTCTTGCTGTTTATGTGCTGTTCCTAGCAGGCAGTGTTTGCTTCATTGTTGGAAGTTTTTTTGCTACTGTTGCTGTAACAGTTTTGAGGTCAGTAACAGGGGAATGCTCTCTGCCCATCTCTGCAGTGTTTGTCTTTTCTGATCTGACGGTGGACGATCAGTTGGCGTTTCCTAGAGAACTCAGAGAGAAGTATATCATGTCAAAGACTTTAGGAAGGTGAGTGTCCTTCTGTCAGAAATAGCACCCTTCCTTTTGTTACCGTTTTCAGTACCTTGTGCTGTCTGATGTACTGTTAATGGCAGTTTGGGGGGCAGGGGGAGCTGGCAGATACCATCATCGATGTGTTTACCTTCTGTCTGTTACACACAGCAACTCAGTTTGATAAGGGTTGCAATGCTTTGGTTTAACAGAAATGATTTTGATAGTTTGTGGTAAGTGTTCTGATGACTGTTGTGGGTTTTAATGCAGATGAAACACAAATGAGATGGGGTCCTACTGATGCTTTTCCAGCTGCAGCTTCAAGTGGGTTAACAGCTGGGTTCTGATAATAGAGGCCACGAAGCAGTGTGGTTCCTTAATTATTTCACTTTATGTGAATGGGCAAAAACTGATAATTATTGGGAATGTATTTGTTTTTACAAGAAAGGTTTAGCCTAAGACACGTTGTAGCACACTGTATTTATTAAGACCAGAGTAGTGAGAATGCAGATGAATGCAGCATTGGTATTTGTGTCATCAGAGACAGCAACAGATGGTGATTTCTAAATTAATTGCTCAAGATTTGAAAGGATCTTCTCTATGTTACTATTGTAAAGTTTATATATGTTGTAGTTGTTTAAAAGGAGGAAACTGGAATCTGACATGGCTCAGTGCTTAAATGCTTGAATACTATTGAGTGCTTTCTGAGATAGTTTTGCCCACCTGTTATATTGAGAAAGCTGCAGCTCCCATTGCATGTAGCCTCAGTGAGGTGAGAACCTCCTGTTCTTTTCAGCATGCTTCTTAGGCCAAGTTGGAATGTTGTCTGTGAGCATTAACAGAGCTGTGCTTCTATGCTAGTGGTGCCTGTGGGGAAGTCAAACTGGCATTTGAGAAGAGCACTTGTAATAAAGTTGCAGTGAAGATAATCAATAAGCGGAAGTTTATGGCCAGTGGTGTTAGAGAGGCAGTAAGTATCTTTGTTTCTGTTTTTGGACATCTTGCAGCCATCCTTGGGTACAGGAGCCTTTATCTCCTACTCTTCAGCCTACTCCATTAAAAGGGGTTTTCTATATGTAATTTCCAAATGCTGTTTGATCATACACAGTACATATAACTGCATAGCAAATGCTTGCTTTTATTCTCTGACCATGCTCTGTTATTTTAGGACTCCTTGTTCCTGTAGTATATACAAATGAGGGGGAGTGGGGACTCAGGAAATTACACACAGTGAATTCTGACCAGAGGTCTGTAAGCTCTTCTAACTGTGCTGTATATTCCATCGTAACACTTCAGTGGAATCCCACGAAGCTGCAGGGCAGGGCTTTCCATGTGTATGCCTTCATGGCTGGAGGAGGAGGAGGAGCCAGTGGCTGTGCCCTCACACAACAAAGGGATTCAAGCAGCTTCAGTTTGGTCACTTTCATTTTGTGTAAAGATACAGGATGAACTTTTGAAGAAAAAATATGAGTGGAGGTTGAAAGTGAATGGAAAAAGAGACAAATCTGCAGCTGAGGGTTCTCTGAAGTTAAAGCAGGTTAGACTGACCTTGTTAGTTCTGCAGGAGCGTATGCAAGCTCACTGTACACTTCTGTAACTTCCAATTGTACAGGTTCAGAAGGAAGGTTGATGCTGCTATTTTCAGATCAATCTGTATATTTTCTCTTTTGTAATAAAAAGTAATAGTGAGTAGCATTTAACTTCGGGGGTAGCTCACATGGGCAGCACGTTGGTGGGAGGAGAAAGATGTTCAAAAGACAGTGCTGAGATACACCAGGCCAGATGAATGCTTCCAGTTGGAAGAGGTGAAGATCTGTGGCCTGCAGTGAAGTGATGTGTCTGGAACAGAATCTTTCTACCCATAATGAGAAGAGTCTGTTTAAATAATTCACACAAGGCACCTCATCAGTTTATTAAAAAAAAAAAAGCTCATCTAAAGTTGCAGGAGATGTGAAAGAATGGCATTTTCTATACTGTCTTTTATTTCTGAAGTGTCTCCTGGAATACTGCTGTATGACTCCGTGTGGTATTTGATTCTTTTAACAGAACCCAGCTTTTAATATCAACACAGAAATAGAGATCTTGAAGAAAATAGATCATGTGAGTGTCACTGTATGTCTGTATTCCTTTTTGCTGTGTGCTGTACTCTTCTGCACCAAATTAGGGTCATAACTAAAGATTGATTTTTTTACCTGTTTGGAATGATGCATGTAATTATTGCAGTCTAAATCTATCGAGCACATTGCAAATCATTTTCTGTATGCTGTATGTTTACAGATGGGAGGTTATAAAGTCTTTTATAACTTGTATAAACCTGAGAAGACACTTGCAGAGGTTTCAGCCTGAACTGTAGTTGAAGGAGAAATCTCTCCTTGATACAGGCTTTGTAAATATTGCTGGATAACCAACTACTGGCAAGTTCTTGAGCTGTATCCTCATGCCTCCAGATCCCCCCCAGTCAAAGGCTTTTGTTTTCCTTTTGATAAATAGACAGTTTGTATAGATTAATGAACTCCTGCTTATCAAGAATTGTCAGTCATGGACACCAACAACTGGAGGCAGTCAGTGTGACTGCTGAGCTGTGGTCATGGCAAGGATTGACTGCTTTTTGTACATAGGGGTGAAGTATAGGGGAGAAAACAATGGACTTAAATTTAAGTGTTAGCTGAAGCCTGTTGGTTGTGTAAGTGTTACTCCAACTGGCATGGGGAAATTATACTAAAACAGGAAATTCATGATACACAGTTGATGATGTCAGTTTTTACAAGTGATTCTACTGTTCTGTGTGTCATTTGTATTCCCTTTTCTATTAGCCTTGCTTAATCAAGATCAAAAACTTCTTTGAAGCAGAGGATTACTACATTGTTTTGGAACTGTAAGTAACTACTTTGAAAGTGAAGGCATGAAATGTCATAGCTATAAAGGATGTAAGTAGTTCTGAACAATTTTGTGTATGTATGTTTTCTTGTTTTTGCTGGCTTCAAGAAATCAGGAGCTATGATAATTAGGGGTGTGATCACTTTTACACTCTGAAGGCAATTAGTGCCTTGAATAATCACCCACTGTGCTGCTGTTGTGGGTTGCTGCTACTTGGATTTTGAGCTGATAAGAGGATGTAAATCAAAATCTTGTAACTTCTAGTGAGGACTTCAGAAGATTAGGCCTTAAGTCAGCAGTGTATGCCCTGTGTGTATGGCATTTCTCATTCATTTTTCAGAAATCAAATATATTCTTTGGAGTCAAAATAGCCAAAAGGAATTGTTTTGGATTTGTCAAATAAGAAGAAACTTTTGGAAGTAATATATTGACTTGTTACCTACATCTGTTTTAGGATGGAAGGAGGAGAACTGTATGACAGAGTGTCCAGGCCAATCAAGATGAAAGAAGCTACCTGCAAGCTGTACTTTTATCAGATGCTGCTGGCTGTGAAGGTGTGTATGTAATCATCAGCTCTATTGAGGAAAATATGGTTATGCATTTGCATGTTAATTGAATGAATTTTTCTGTCATTTCTGAAACTTATACAGGTGATCAGTACAGTGCTGTTAACAAGTTATTGTTGTACTTCGATACAGCCAAATAGCACTCAAGCTCTTACTTCTTGAAACAACAGCCACCATACATTGAAGCAGTAATACAGACTGTGCTCACTAAGGCAGAATTATCACGTGCGAGTTCCTGTAGTGTGTGAGCAGAGTTATCAGTACAATAGCCTTCAAAAAATGAGTGCTTAAATGCTTTACTGTGTGCGCTGATTAAGCATTTTGGTTTTTGCAGACCAAAGTGCAGACTTGAATTTATGAAAATAGGATCGTGCGTATTTTAAAGAAGGATAATAGTCTGCTTTTCATCATGTGTGTATGTTTGTATGTATCCAGTATCTCCATGACAATGGAATCATTCACCGGGATCTGAAGCCAGAGAATGTGCTGCTGTCATCTTCTGAAGAGACATGTCTGATAAAGGCAAGGAAACTTAAACTTCTGCTTGTTCATGGGGTGATTTGGGAGTATTTATTTAAATATATAGATACATACACAAAATAGAATTACTCATACAAGCCATGAAGTAACCTAAATTGCTGAGGCTTTTCATACATTTAATTTTACTTTGCGGGCAGTTCTACCCTTATGTTCCTCTGAGAAGGACTGAGAAACTTCATTTTGTAACATTGAACTGAGTACAACTTTAAATATGGCAACGTTGTACAAAAAAAAATCTATTTCAGAAAGCATTTTCACAAATATCCAGGCTGCTTGATGGCAGAGCTATATGTTTCTATATATATGTGTTATTTTTCAGAAAGCATTGAGTAGCTTTGCATGTCGAAATGAGTGTGCTCAAGTAGTGTCTCCTAATATCCAAAATTCCTTTATTCTGAGGTTGCCCATTCACATCCAAATTTGAGAGTACTTTTTGCTAGTTTGAAGTCTGATCCTCTGTCATATTTTTCCCTACTCATCTCCTCTTCTCAGCTGTTGTTTGCTGACTTTAATAATGTCTGAGGTGTATTTTGTTCATAGTCTTGTACTGGAACTGTGCCTCGGAGAGAAGAAACTTAATGTTACCTCCTATTGTGTACTGACGCTATGGTATGTTCTAGTACAATCAATCCTAATATGTAATGTGGTGTTACAATTTTTACATACAAGATTACAGATTTTGGACAATCCAAGATTCTTGGAGAAACTTCTCTTATGAAAACATTATGTGGTACTCCCACGTATCTTGCTCCTGAGGTTCTAAATTCACTTGGGACCGCTGGATACAGCCGAGCTGTGGACTGCTGGAGTTTAGGAGTTATTCTTTTTGTATGGTAAGATACTGCTTAGATGCCTTGGGCTTTCACTGAGATACGTGGCTCAAGATGTGGCAACTTCAGTGTACTTAGTAGGAAGTGAAAGTGTGTTTAAAAATGTATACATGTAAATGACACTGTGACAGCAGATGCCTTAAAATGTGTGATTTCCTTTTTTTTTTTAATATGCTATGACAAAACCTGTGTTTCTTAGTTTGTTTTCTTTTATATAGCTTGTGTGGGTATCCACCATTTAATGAGCAAAATACTCAACTATCTCTGAAAGACCAAATAACTCGTGGAGAATACACGTTCATTCCTAAAGAGTGGAAACACGTATCCAACACAGGTATGACTCCTTTATATAGGCAGCAGAATATCTAGATCTTTTCTTTTGTTGTAGTTTTTCCTTTAACTTCCTTTCAGCTTTCATTCTGTGGTACATTGCATGTTGATATGTTTGTGTTTTATAAGTAGCTGATTGCATAACTCTTACTATCTTAGCTCTGGATCTTGTGAAGAAGCTGTTGGTAGTGGATCCAAACAAACGTTTTACAATAGAGGAAGCCTTAGAGCATCCCTGGCTTCAGGTAGGAATTGAGTCTATTAAGTACAGCCAAGTTGGGTTGTTCTGGAGATAATTTCTTGATATAAATTCAAACGCCATTCAGTAACCTGAATTTCACGAGGTTTCATGAAGCAGGGGAACTGTGATTACCCTGGTCACTGGAGATCACTATGTACCCAATCCTTTATCTGTGGACTGTTCTGTAAAAGGTGATGAGAAATGAGATCTTCAGTCCTGCAGCAGCTGTTACCTTAAGTCAGAGCTTCAGTCCACCAGTTTGTAGGCTGCCCATGACAGCAGCCAGCAGAAGAGCAGCTGCTGGTTTCTGCTTCTCATGGGCAGGTGCTGCTGCCTGCCAGCTGGCCAGATTGTTTCTGCTAGCTGCTAAGACTGCAGGGATCCTGATGCCTATTTGCAGAGAGATAAGAAATGAGGAGCACGCTGTATGTCTGTGAGTTATTCATTTGTTTTACTAGCACTGTGGATGACATATAGGACAACAAGGCTCCAGATCCCTATCTGTAGCATGACATTAGTCCAGATGCTAATAGTCACAGCTTTCCTGTTAACAACTTGAAACCAGAGTGAACATTTTGAAGAGATGGCTGCTATAAGCAAGATCACCATGCAGTGACTGAGTTGTGTACAGAGCAAACCTGCTTCTTTGCTGTCCCAGCAAACATTCTCTCTGCAGCACAGAGATTCTCTTTTCTTCCTGTTTTCCTTATTTTTAATTCTTGCAAAGGCAACTGGGCCCCCTGCTGTTTTTCATTGTGCTTGTTTTCTTGGCTGCTGGCCCTGACAAAGTCTTTGTTAGCTCTTACCCCCTCCCATGGTATGTATGGTTTCTCAGTTTTTCTCAGTTCCGAGTTTTCTACTGTTGTTGCTGCTGTTCCTCATCTTGTAGCCCTGCTTGATGCTGTTCAGTGCCTTTTCCCACCATAGACACCTCTTTGCTTATTTTCTGCTTTTAATTTGACTTCTTTGCCCTTCACCTTGTCATGAGTACACCGTAGGTGAGTTTTATCCTTCCATATACTTCTGCCAGGGAGAAAAAGGAATTACTTTGCTTAATTTATCCTGTTCACTTTTCCCTTGATTACATCATTTAGCTGTAGATGTAGATGTTCATTGTAGGGCAGTTGGACTTGATGACCTTTAAGGGTCCTCTCCAACTCAAAACATTGTATGATCTCAGTAGCTTAGCTAACTCCTAGAACTGTAGCTCCTGTGACTACGTAGGCTGAAGCAAGGGAGAACCACTCAAATCAGCAGCTGGCAGTTACTGAGACAGAAAATTGAGTTGGACAATTGTTTCTAAGTCAGTTACTTCTCCCATTTGTGCTGTTGGACATCTGGAAATTCTTCCTGTGTTTTCTGGCTTTTACTACTGTAGTTCTGTGTGTAATTCCTGCAGTGGGTTAATTGGCTGTAACTTCTTACGTTTGGCTTGTGATGCTGAGCAGGGTAGGTTACTGACAAACAATGATATACTGATTTTAAGGATCATTGATATGCATAATGGGAAAGGGGAAGTATATTACAGTGATTTACACAAGTTAAGGCTGAGAGCTGTCAGTGTGTAAGCTGAAGCTGGCAGCATGTTGATTCTGTATGGTCTTAAGGGGTAGCTCTAACTGCTATGTTTGATTTTGAGGACAGGGCAAGAAGTTTTATAAAGCGTTTTACCTACAAATCTGTGCCATCTAGAATTCAGAAGTCACTCTCTACGCTGTTTTCTCTTCATGGGCTGTTATTAAAAATGTCAGTTATTTATAGGTGTTATACTACCTGTCTCGAGAGGCCAACATAGTGTGCTCTGCCTGAAATATCACAAACCTTGAGTACTGCCACCAGAAAAGCTGCTCGAGCCTTGTTGTCACAAGTAGTGAGGAGGAGCTGCTGGCTCCCCACTCCCTCTTGTGTTGTCTGTGAGTATTACCTCTAAAGTCTAGTGTGAAGTCACCCACGAGATGCGTGCTTAACGTGTACAGAATGTTAGCCCCCTCTAGCGATCTGGGGACCGCTAGAGAATTTTTCAGTTACTGTAAGCACACATGTTCTCCAAACAAAACATATATTTTTTACAACTCAGTTAAAAATAAATAAATGGTGTTAAGTAGTTGGAAAACGTGACTCTGGAAAAAGACAAGTCTGAATTCTATAAAAAATTAATTGCATATTCACACTGAAGCCTTTCTGTAGTGCTAAAGAGCATACTTAAGCCAAAAAAGGAGATACTCCAATACTCTGCAGTTCAGAATAAGAACCCAGCTGCCTTCCACCCAAAAAATGGCTATGATTTTTGAAACCCATAGGAGCTAGGTGACCCTTAGTGTACCTCTGCCAGCGAATGTCTTGTTCACTTTTCCCTGTGTTTCCCAATCTTTGCTGTGATAACAGGACAAAGTTGTTATAGAGTTTGTTACACTCAGGTAGTCATTAAGAATAAATGTCTGTTTTTGGTTCTAGATCAGTTGTTCAGCTGGTGAACCTACAGTTCAAAGCTCAGCCAAGGAAATGGTCTATGTTAGAATCACTATGAGCAGCATGCTTCAGGTAGCCCCAGGAAAGGTTTCAAGATCCGATTTCAACTTTGGAAGTCTGATTTAGGGTATGCAGGTAATCCAGAGTAACCCATTCTAATAATGTTCCTGCAGGAAAAGTTGCTGAAACTAGAGAACAAAGTTTTTATTTTCAGAACAGGAAGCATACTATGTCTACTAGATGTCTTTTGCACATGGGATTCCTTTTTCCTTGAGGTTGCCCAGTGTAGACAAAGAGCACCTTGGTCCCTGGCAGCAGAAGCAGAATGAAGCTACGTGCTAGCTTTTCCTCTTGAAACACATCTGGCTTTCTGTTAAATGATAGCTTTCCCTAACAAACGTTCTGTGCTTCCCTATCTTTTGCTGCCCTTCTTCTAATGCTCTGCAGCCAGGCTTCTTTATCCAGAAGTGTGACTAATAACATCCCTACGTCCACTTCTTTCCCGTGTTACTCCCATTAATGGAAGCTTCTGGATTGCCATTTTTGATAGAGAATTAACTGTATTATCCAGTGAACTTGTGATGGTAGGGAACAGTGTAGCAATATGCATGGTGTATGAGTAATAAATATTTGTTAACAATCATCTGGGCTTTTAAAAGTGAGACCTTCCACTTACAACCTTTAATATGCTCTATGGACTTAGGGTAGAGGTAATGATGGGGTGTGTTAAAGTAAAAGTTGTTACTATCATTTTAATGCAGGTGTTTTAGCTGCTTCTTCTCAGTGTATGCAACAGAATTTTTGGAATGAAGATGGTGGGTTGGAGGCGTGATTTAAATACTACATGTTGAGATGATGCTAAGCTGGTTGAAATTATGCTGTTAGAAATGGAAGCCATTATGAAAATGAAATGTAAAACTATAAGCAAATGCTTGTTTTTCAAGAGCGAGGAACTTGATTTTGATGAAAGCAAGGTCCCAAGTCCTGATGAGGCCTCTCCTGATAAAACTGACCACTGAATTACCTGCACAAGCTCCTAGCCCTGTATGTTTTGTTATTTCAGTTCTGTTATACTTAACTGCATGGCATTATAATCTCAGTTTTCACGTGACTGGTATTAGCTAAGTAGTTATAGAGGGAAATAATGCATTTGTAGGTGAAATAGAAGTATTTTTTCCTTACCAACACTGTACATAAGCCACCTGCTGAAAATTCTACTCTGGGGCAGGTCAGGGTCATGTTTATTTTGGGGGGGAAGCTGGAGGGAAGAAGGGAGGTTGGATTATAATTTAACTGTAGCTGTTGAAGGTCTTTGAGAGCATTATTTATAAAATTTCTGTTTGTTAGGTTGTTATCTGCCAGAAATTACACATTCCAAATTTTCCTTGGAGAATAAAGCTGATGATTCAAAGGACTGATGTCCTGATAATGTGTAATCTATTTGCTGCAAAAACAGTGCTTCCTGATTCTGTTTCTCAGTTGTGTTGTGCTAGGGATAGATTCACCACTTCTTTCACTGGGCCCAATGTTGGAAACCTTAGAGGAGGAATTGTGACACTGCAGTGGTTTTTTAGTAATCTTGGATTATCATTACTGAGCCTTTCTCCTAGCACTACATGTTTTGTTTGTTTTCTAATGGTGAGGAGAAAAGCTACATCCTTTTCTCCTTTATTTATTCCACTATTGCTGGTCCACTGTAAGATTCCATGTATCACCTAAGACTGATGCTTTATTTTTATTTTTTAACAGGATGAGGATATGAAAAATACATTTCAACAGCTACTTGCTCAGACAGATGCCACTATGAATCCACCACAAACATCAAAAATGGTATGAATGACAGATTATGTAAAGATTAATACTAATAAGATTAATCTACTTAGGTGCCTAAGCTAGATTTAAAAGTGAACCATAAGAAGAAAATACAATCCTGATAATTTAGTATGGAAGTGTACATTCTGCCTTTATGTAGCAGTCTACTAATTCTTTCCTGCCTTCTTAGTAGAAGGAGTTGACGTTCAAAGTGTCTTGCCAAAGCACAAAAGTAAAGAAACTGTCTCTTAAACACATGGATAGTCCTTTGAAGTCTCAAGTTCTACACATGAACGTGTATGTTTTGATGGATTTGAGTCATGAACATTTAATATTAAAAGGAAAATTCTCGTGGCAGTGAAAGCTTAGAATTGGTATTGTGATATTAATTACTAGACACCAATTAGTGTTATTTTAAACAATAGTCAAAGCTGGGAGCAGCTGTGACAGAAAAGGGAGTAAGGGCTCTGCCTTACATGAGAAGGATCACTTATCATTAGATCACTGGAGAGAAACACTCGTTAGTCATGCTGCTGTTTCAGTTACAGGAGGGAGACTTTATCCACCATCTGTAATTCTGTAGCAGACAAAACAGTCAGGCTCTGTCTTACCTGATTAATGTAGCCATCCTGCTGCATCTTTCTTGTAGCCAACCACTACGAGAAAACGTCTCCGTGAGAACGAGGATGAATGTGTCTCTTCTAAGCGTGCTGTTCCTTCTACGTCACTTCAGAAAATGAGGTGAAAAAAGGGACTCTTCTGTTAATTATTGCTTTATTTTATGGAGAGCAGAATTTTTATTTTTAAAAGTCTTATTGATGGAATAACTGTTGAAGATGCGATTGATAAATAAAAGTAACTTTGTAAAAGTGAAGTAGCTGCTGTGTCTTCATGGGGATTTACACAAATAGTCATTCTTCAGTTCATCCATCTGTTTGATTCAAGAGGAATGTCAGAAGAAAAATGCTGCTTCTTGAATGAAGTTATGAAAAAGTCAAGGCTAATTTCATTACCATCTACATTTCTGCATTCTTCTGTTTGAATTTCTGGCTTAGGCTTGAAGGCATTGCTTATTCCTCCTACATGGAATGCAAAGTTGGAGCTTTTGCCTCAGCCGTAGGATTACCTGGCACAAAGTGATGTCCATGAACTCCTCGGGGAAACTTAGAAATCCACTATGAAGAGAGCTGTAATCAGAATAATGTAGTCCTTAAAATGCCTGTACCTGCTAACTGATCTCTTCTTCAAAAATGTGCACTGTGTTTATTTACCCTGGGATGGGCTGAATAAGAAACATGATATCTGTCTTTCTTAATTCATTTGATAAGCTCCTGTAAGAGAAGAACAAGGAATTAAACTGAGAAACAAATGTACTTGTCTGTTAAGTGAAAAAGTTTTTGGACTGTGTGCCAATTGCTCTAGGATATGAATTTAATTATTTAGTAAGAGGGAACAATTTAATAACTTTGGGCTAAAACCATGCATGTTATGATTAAAGGCATTTACTGTAAATGGATTAGGAAAGAATAAAGCCTAATCCATTACAAAACAAAGCACTGTCAAGTATAAATTAAGATAAGACACTCATGAGGCAAGTTCTTCCCCTTTGTGCCTATTGCAGAGATCATATGTGTTAGGAGATATTTGTTTCCATCACTATAGGTGGTAAGATGGCAGTTCTTGCACACCTGTATTTTTTTAATGAACCAGAAGGAAGACCATCCATGGGCATCTGGATGAAAAGTGCCACTGGTTCAGATGCAGTATTAATTACAAAAAAAAAGTGCATGTCTGTCTTCTATTAACATTTGCTTTCTTATTCACAGATATGATTAGAGTTCTGGTACTTCCTGTAGTACTTCTGAAATAAAAGGGCATAGTTTCTGTGTGTGAGGTAGATTGATCATAAAGGACTTGATGGGGTTGGTCTGTTTATGGTCTGGTAAACTGCAAAAGCTGGTACCTGTAGAATTTAGTTACCAATGATTCCAAGAAGTCCTTGCATCATTACATTGTCACTAAGTTCAGCTAAGTTAGAGGTGGCATCCAATTCCTATGCAGAGAAGAAATGCTATTTTTCTCAGAGCAGATTACTGCAGGGTCTCACATAGGCAGTATTTGTAGAAATGCTTTTCGTGTTTGTTTCGTGAGGGCCTGTAATGGAATGCTAAGCCTTAGTCTGGAGCAGTGATGGAGCACCTGGTGGGAAGGCAGGGCCAACCCAGGGAGCTCAGGTGTATGCAATGTATCTGAGTGACCAGAAGGGGTGGAACCACCATCCACCCCTTCCCTGACCTCATTTAAGGGTTGGCAGTGTACCTTGCTGGAGATCCCTGCCTACTAGAGGCCTTCCAAAGTTAAGCGGTTTTTCTTCATTTCTGTACCTATGGCTGCTGTATTTGGGTTTGTTCTCGTTTGCTGCAGCCTAGGGTTGTGCTGCTCTGCTGTTATGGGGGTACTTTACATCACGTTATAGCATTACAAGGCTACAAAAATGATCCAAGGGCTGGAATACTGCTCCTGTAAGGACAGGGTGAGAGCTGNGCGGGCCGCGTCCACGGGCCGGATCCCTCTGGGGGTCGGGGGCGGGGGAGCGCGGGCCCCGCCGAGGTGAGGAGCGGGGCAGGGCGGGGCGGCTCCCCGCGGCGGGGNGCCTTCCAAAGTTAAGCGGTTTTTCTTCATTTCTGTACCTATGGCTGCTGTATTTGGGTTTGTTCTCGTTTGCTGCAGCCTAGGGTTGTGCTGCTCTGCTGTTATGGGGGTACTTTACATCACGTTATAGCATTACAAGGCTACAAAAATGATCCAAGGGCTGGAATACTGCTCCTGTAAGGACAGGGTGAGAGCTGGGGTTGTGCAGGTCAGAGAGCAGAAGGCTCTGGGGAGATGTGAGAACAGCCTTTCAGTATCTAAACTGGACTTTGGTTCCATACGTCTGATGAGAAAGCAATGGATGTCCCCATGCCTAGTGAGAACGATGTCACTGGTCCCAGGTCCGTGCCCCTGAATCCCGCAGAGATACCACGCGGAATACCACTCACCCTCTAGAAGTTGCTGGGGCGGCCGCTGCCTTAGGGAGACAGTTTTCTGCCTCCATGGCTGTACAACGACTTTGGGTTCTTTGTGAAGACGGAGCTCACCTTGGGCTCGGGGACGCTCCGCACGACGAGCGCGACTCGGGCTCCGGCGGGGCGCGGGGCAGGACGTCCGGCCTCGGCGCCGCCGGGCGGGGGGCGGCCGGGGTCCGAGCGGAGCCCAACCCCGGGGGCGGGGCCGGGGGCAGTGCGGTTTCCTTAGAGCCGGGGCCCGGAACGTGGCGCCGTGGGCCGGGCGGGCGGAGCGGGATCGGTCCGGCGAGGGGCGGCGGAGGAGGAGGAGCGCGATGGAGCAACAGGCG
>VXAB01000565.1:193995-313656 GCA_013399175.1 Odontophorus gujanensis
CCCTTTTACTCATCTCACCCATTTCATCTATGGAATATTTGAAGGCAACAGTGTAATTTTACACTCTTAAAACTATCTGTTTATTAAGACCAGAAAACTGCTTTAAAAAATGTTATTGAAAGTGTTTCCTAAAGCTCTGCCCACTCACAGTCACAAAAAGAAGAGCCATGGCCCAGGGAAAGAGCTTCAGAGCTGAAATACTGAGGTTGGTGAGAGTTTCCTGTTTAAAGAATACTAATTGTAATTCTTTTTCAATAAAATACCAGTGAGAACAAGGGAAGGGATCAGTGTCTAGAAAGATCAGATGAATATTGTGTTAATAGTGCAGCCTTGCTCATGATGAAAACCACAGCTATCAGCTGAGCTCTGCTGATTTCTGGGGCTGTTACCTGAGACAGAGCAATTCTGTCTGCTTGCAGCACAGCAGCTGTAGTGGTCGTAGTGTTACTAACAGTCAGTGCAGAATATAAACACTAACAAATGTGATTACTTTACCACTACGAGATGGCTCTTTGTCTGGTGGAATTCTGCATCTCTCCAGAATGAGGTGTATTTTACAGATATTTTTATGTATGTGTGTATATATAATTTTATTTTGTATTTCTCTGGAATGGAGACTGAAAACTGCCAGTGAAGTGGAAGGATTTGGTGTTTGCAGTAGCTGGAGCTCTTGGGCAACTCTCCTTCCTTTATGGAAAAATCACAGAGGAGTCTTTGTTTCTTTTTTATTTAGTTAAAGAAGAGAAATACAAATGAGCTTTCTGGCTGAACTGGAAAACAACTTTTGGTCAGATGAAGCAGAGGCGAAGTTGCATGCTCCCGGCTCCTGAGTTGTTTGTTTTGTTGGTTTCTTGTTTGGTTGTTGGTTTTTTGTGGGTTTTTTTGGTCCCTCTTCCTACTTAGCTGGTAAATAAATAGGGTGGCTTCCCTTTCTCCTGCATTACAGTTCCTCTCCTCTGGGGCTGCTTTGTGAAATGCTACTTCGTGTTTCAGAGCGGTAGCAGCTGGAATGTTAGGTAGCGTTGGTGTGCTTCCTCAACTGTTCGGTTATTGAGAGCAGTTCTTACCCAACAGAAGTGCTTTGGAAGTCACAGCAGAGATGAGGGATCTTGGAAAGGAGGGAGTTAAATCTGTGTGGTATGCTATCCTGATTTAAACACAGTTTGTTTTAAGCCATGTTTTTGTATTTTTATTAAACAATTAGAATCTTAAAAAAAAAAAACAAAACCAAAAATGTACTTCGAGGGTTGATTAACTACTCTGTTCTTTGAGTGCAGAAATCTCAGGTTGGATTGGATATCTGAGAGCAGAAAATAGATAATGGTGCATATGAACTTCTTACAGATCTTGGTGGTTGGTTGGTAGCCACGCTCACTTGGTGGTGGTGTCCCTCCTTGTAACTGGGCTTCTTGGGTGCAGCTTGTCAGGGGCAGGCAGCAGGAGGGCACTGTCTGGACTTGAAGGCTTTTGTTGCTTATTTCAATATCAAAAGTAACTTTATAATTATTTAAAAAAATCTATTTGGATCTTCTTGATAGAATACACCTGGGAAAATTTGAAATTTATGCATCTAAAAACCTAACCCGTATTCCTGATTAACCAGAAGAGGGAGATGTGGCTTGTCATTTCTTTGAAAAAACCTGAGTTTTAAATACAGGACTTTTTAGTTAGGCAGTAGAAAAATGGACGGTTTTTTAATCCAGGCTTTCTGAGATTAAAGTTACTAAATGTACACTTCTTCATCATCCTTTATCTTGCTATACATTTTGTTATTTAAAAAAGTATTTATTTATTCTTGTCACAAGCATCTACAATGCTCATGGAGAATATCACAGCTGAGATCTTGCATGTGTTTGGAATAAATGTATTCCCGCTCTGTAATCAAGCCAGTGCGTTAAGCTGATCCATACTTCAGAGGATGGCAAACAAAAATCAAAAAGTATTATGAAATAAAGCTGTGAAATGAGACAGCACAGAATGCAGGAAGGTGTTCTTGCTTTCAAGCACACTTCGAATTTTCATTCAGCTTTTTATTTCTGTTCAGGGCCCTAAGTTAATTCAAGCTTTGATGCTCCCCCACTCCTAGTTCTCCCAAGGTATTTTTTTGGGAGGTCATGACTGTAAGCACTGGTTTAGAATACTGTAAAGTCTGAGTGTTTCTAGAATGCAGTATAACTTTGTTTCCTGTCATTCTGCACCGCTAGGGCACTGTGTGCTGTATGCCCAGATGAGCTCTTAGAGGTATGTACTCCTATCACAATCATCTTCTTCTGAACTTAGAAAATAAAAGAGGCTGTATTATAAAAGGCTGTGCCTGAAAGTCTTTCTTTTAACAGAGCTTGCCTTCCCCGCCCTTGAAATCGGTCTTTTAAACATTAGTTGTTTATTAATAAGCAAGTATATTTATACAAATACATCTGCTTATCTACTGCAACTTTAAACCAAACATGGCTAATGAGTCTATGATTACAGTAAGAAATATTCTGATCTGTTACAGATCCGAGTAACTTAGTGTGGGTGTCGTGTTGTGTGATGGTGGCATGTTTTTTCCACCAACACATGAAGCTGATGTTTACAGTATTTGTTTGTCAGGATGGCTTGTCAGTTGTGCTATTCAAAATATTTTGTGTAACTGTCATGGAGAAGTTCAAAGATAAAAGGATGTTTCAAGAATTAAATTATATTTTGGGAATACCCTAAAGGCAAATCAGATCAGGCTCATTTAGCTCTTTTGATTCCCTGCCAAGCAGTTTTTTTTTTGTTTTGCTGTTGATCTGGCCTAACAAAGTTCTGTTCAGTTGGACAGGCTGCACGGCCACGAAGAGAATCCTTGGCATGGTGTGCAAAAATGAGGGATCATTCTACCACTGACATCTGAACAGTCTCTTCTCGGTTCTTACTGATGTTTTGGATGTGGGTTTTGTTTGGTTTTTGTCCTCAAATTACTGGGAAAAATATACTGTGGCTTAAATGGTTTAAATTTAGGTCTAATTCTGTGTTAAAGTGTAGGTTTCAGTAACACTTGCAAATTCATGCCTCAGATATGGAGAAATAGCTGTTCTCAGCGTGATGAGCTCATGGCTGTGAGGTAAGCAGCATTCTCAGCAGGGCAATTAGGTGTTATCTTAGGAGGGAACTGCAGCTTGAGGACAGAGCTGATTATTACTTTGACTGTGAGGGGAAACGGGTCCTTTCAGAAGTGGAAACAGTTTGAACAGGCCCTTGACAACAGCTTGATTTGTTTTAGTATACAAACAACCAAGATAAATGAAAAACAAACAAATTGAAAGCCCAAACCCTTTCTGAGTGTTGTACCAAAAAAAAAAAGCTAATTGAACCTTGAGCAAACTAGAAAATGCATTGAATTTCCTTAGTTCTAATGCATAACTGTGCAATTTTGCTGCTTCTCACAGCGTGTATTACTGTGTTTGTCTTGCTTTCTTAGGCATGGTTAACTTCTACATGGCTTGGAGGTGCTTGGCAAATGTTTTGTACTGTTCAGAAATACTGAGGCAGTGCTTCCTATCCTATCCTCAGGTACTCTGAGGGGAAAATCTCTGGTCTTGAATGATAGCCAGCAATTAGTGTGCAAATGTGGACTGTCTGGTGGAATTCTGTTTTAGAGTACCCAACCTTTTTTTATCTAAGATTTTGACTGTGGGAAAGAGCAGAGAGTATTTGGGTGAGAATGACTAACTGTTTTCTTGTATTGATTTATGGTCTTTGTCTCCCATCAGAAAAGCTGTTCGTGAGCAAGGATGAAATGACTTGTCAGACCTGAACACATTTGGCTAAGAGGATGTTCACAACCAAAGTCTAACATGCAGGCAGGAACTACAAAGGGGAATGTTTTCAGCACTCGTAAGGGGTGTCTTGATTTTATTTCTTTGTGTGAGTAGAGGGATGCCAACTGAATGGTTTGTAATGCTGTGCTGTTTGGAGCCCTCAGTACTGGTGTTTGAGTGCCAGTGTTCCATGAAGAGCATGGTGGGTTCCTTAATGAGAGGGCCAAGTGAGGTAACAGATCTGATAAACCACATACTAGCAATGGTCGGCTATTTAAGGTGCAGGCTGGAGGAGAATGTTGTTTCTTCAAACAGTGGCATTTCTTCCATGTCATACTGTTTTTTAGAACTTTTAGAGAAAAGATGCATACTCTGAATTCAGAGTTTAGCTGTTGCAGAAGGAATGTTCTATACATATGTAATCTAAAAGTAACTAGAATGAATGACTCCCATACATTTGTCTTACAGATCATTGTCCATTTCCTGTGCTTCATTTAAAAAATGTGGCTTTGTCTATGCAGATAGTGAAGAAATCTGAAAGACAACAGAAAGAGGAGGGGATTCTGAACTGTGGGGCCTTTGGGTATGAAATGCCAAGTTTTAGATGTTGTCGTGTAACTGTGAGGGAATTCAGTGAAATAGCTTGCATGGGTATTTTCTTAATTTACTCCAGCTGTTAATCATGTGATCAGACCTGTTAAAAAAGAAAAGGGACATTTGCTCATCCTCTTGTGCTCCTGACTGCTTGCATATCTTTAGAAATTTATCCACATGTGCTGTAGTAATCCATAACAACCTAAAATTTTCTCCAGGAATTGCAAGCAAAATGCCCGTCCTCCGTTGTGTGTAGAACTTCTAAGAAAAGAATGTGACTTGACCACATAATGTTTCTCATGAATAGGCCTCTTGTTTTTAATTTGATGAGCAAGGAACTTTCCAGTCCTGTTCTGCTTACAATCTGTCCTTAATTTATAGAAAGATGCATTCCAGTTTTTCAAGCATAAAACTGTTGAGCAGATTTTTTTGGCTTTCCTAGAACTTGATGTGTTACGTTATCCCGAGGCTCGTGCGTTTGTTTCTGTCTTTCCATGTCACAGAATCACAGCAGAGCTGAAGCTGGAAGGGGCCGTTGCAGGTCATGTAGTCCTGCCCCTACTGCCAAAGGAAGGTCCAGCTAGAGTAAGTTGTCCAGGACGTTACCCACTCAGGGCAGTGATAGCTGCAGCACTGCACTCCTGTTGCCCATACTAAAATATCTGCCCTCGAGCATTGGATCACTTGGATGTGGCTGTATTGCCCTTGGTTCTGGACCTAGCACAAGTAGATGTGCTGTAAGCAGTCTTTTAAATGTCAGGTGGGGAGTCTGTGAAATATATTTAATATAACTTATGTTCTAGTCACTTGATTGTCCTTTTCTGCATCGAATTTTTTTTTTCTAATTAGATATTTAAATAATGCGTATCATATAGTAGTTTGGCAGCTTTATGGAGTTACATTTTTCTTGCAATTCAGACCAGTGGAATTATTCTGTTAATGTCTCTGCACCAGAAGTGAAGGTTATGGTATTGCTAGGGGAAAACTGCAGTGCAGATGTACTGCTTAAGTTTCCCTTGCCCTACATTCTTAAAATCATAGAATAGCAGTAATACAACATAGTAATTTTATAAATTATAAGAACAAATAATTTCCAAATGTCATGTAACAGTTGCATTTCTGAGAACATATACCAAAAACTGCTCACTTATTGCATTTGAATTTGAAAACATTAATTGAGTCTCTGAAAGCAACAAGTCAACTCAGAATTTCTTGTCACTTACTTTACATTTCATTGTTCCTCTCCGTGACTTCTAGGACCTGTTTGTATGTGGAGGGAAGTGATGTAAAATTGTCTACCATGGAACTGAGTTGCTATTTTTTTTACTTATTCATATCATAACCATTAGAATTCCTCTTCTGGAAGGTGATGGTGTTTTGCTGCCTGCTTTTTCTCCTGGTGTCAGTTGAACAAGTTATACTGCGGTGTAGTAATGGTGTTGAGCTTTTTCTTCCTCACAGATCTGATCATCCTATGAGGAAATGATGAATTTTTCACTCTGACTGTAAAAAGAAGAAATAATTTGGGATTTCAGTAACCAAACAATTCAAAAGGGTGATGGTTAAGAAAAATTTTTTGTTACTTGTTCATTGTGAGTCAGACTTAGACTGTTATCTTAAGAAATGTGGTTTGTCTTCATCTACTTACATAGTACTGGATTTTGCACCCTGAGATTTTAAACTAAAACCTGAACCCTGAGGAGGTGCCACATGACTTTTCTGATCAGCTGTCAGCTCTTCAGTGGTTTGTTTTTTCAGTTTATTCTTAGAAATGAGTCATTTATTCTTATTTTTTTCTCAGCGTAGATGCAGTAATTTTCCCCATCTTGGGGATTAATTACTTCAGAAACATTTTGGTAATGGTCATTTGTAGCCTGCAGTTTGAAGAGCTGTGAAGAACTGTAATGAACAAAGCACACGTGAGGGGGCACTCCTTGCATATGTATTTCAAAAGTAGTACCCCTAGGATCTAACTTGGCAACAGATATTCTCATTTTTAGATATTTCTAAGATACATTTGTTTTCCAGAATGTATGCTGCTCGTAAGGCTTTTTATTTTTCCCTGACTGAACTGGATGTGGCCAGTATGCATGTCCTGCTAAACCCAGCTTCCTGAAGTTGTAACGTATGACACTAATGCATGAGGAGTGGAAGGGATTCACCCATGTCTTATACATGATTTCTAGAATGGTTTTCTTTAAAATTTACATTACTTGTGTTTCTTTGCAGTGTCTCTAGGCCTTCTTATTATAATTTATTGCAACTTCTTGACACGTTTATGCTATCTCCTACTATGATTGATCAAGTCACAGAAAGCTGCGTCTCTTTTTTTTTTTTTTTTTTCCCTTTCTTTCTATGGTGGATAGACATGTTTTTGCCAGGTGGGTAGCATCTTGGATTTATACTGACTCTCTGGGTTTGTGATGTAGCTGTGACCAACAGAAAGGATTTAAGCAGCACTAGGAAGTCTCTTTTAGGCACCATGGATAAAGAAGGCTATAGTATGACCTCTTATTTTTTGAGAGCTGCTTGTAGGTGGCTGTATGGCCGAAAAGACCAGGAGGATGCTGAGTCTGGGTACTTCTGGATTAGACAGGAATGCCCTTGGAAACCTGCATTTCTTGTTTGGGTTTACAGTCTGATTACTTCATGGCGTGTCTTGACATTGTTGAGCCCTCATCACAGACCTGCTATCCCAACCACTCTCTGAGGAAATTAAATGAAATGGAGAACTTGGAGAAACATGTAGCCAAGAGAAAGCCCTAAAAATGGAGAAAGCAGGAAATCATTTTGACTGACGAGTCAGAAGGAAACACTAAGTACTGTGTGCTATATGTAGACTGTGGTGCTCTGAGCCAAGATCAAGAAAACCCAAATAATTAGTAATGAGACCTGCTGAGAACTGTGTAACAACTGAAGGTGTTGTGTGGTCTAATGATTTTGACTTCCTGGCCTTTCAGCACACCAGGGTTTTGTTCAGGAAACTATTCCTGCTGTCTCGCTTCTTTGTAGCTAAGTAGGGTGTTCTGTGTTTGTGATAATGTAAAGGCAGGGATGACACCACAGGGCAAACTGCTGCATTAAGCCTAGGCACTTTCTGATTCAAAAGGACAATGATGGTTTGAACAAATTAGGGAAGAAATTTTTCTGTAAATTTTTATTATTTCTGTAAATACATTTTTTCTCTCAAAATGACTGCTTCCTCCCCCCGAGCACTTAGGTCTCTGTCCCCAGTATGAACTTTCAGACAAAGCAGATCATGTCTTCCTCTGGCCCCCGGTGTCTTTGTACATGTTTTTTCCTTTGCTCCAAAGGGCAAATGATAAAGCCCCTTCTGCTATGTGGAATAACAGAAATAAATTATTAAGAGTTTGGCTGTTATCCGCCAGTAGAGAATTTACCCCTGAAGTTAGATACGTAAATAAAGAAAATTGAGCAATGCTCTGCTGTCATACAGCGAATATGCATTCCAGTTTTGCTTTTGTTCTGGGTTTAAGTTAATTTTGAACTCTTATCTTCTTTTCCTTCACTTTCAAATGTCAAGTTGGCCGCCTGAAATCAACTGAATCTCTCTAGAAGTTACAAGAGAACCACTGTAAGAGCCTAAACATGAAATACAAGATTTGAAAGCTGTGCAGTACAGTTATTTTTGTAATTTCTCATGGCTTTTCCAGAAATTGGCACTGGTATGCAAGTTCCTGTATTGCTTTTCTCATTCTAAAGCTGTTATCTTGGGTCCAGCTTAAAAAAGATATTAGAGGACTTGAATGTTGATGTATAACAAAATGTAAAAGAAAAACATCCTTTTTGTTAGTGTTCCTGTATTTTAAAATATCCTTCTCACACTGAGTATGTGATGGATTTCCTTATGCTTGGGCATTGGGCTTAAATGAAAGTTGTGTTTAAGTACTTGATGACCCTGTAACTTTTGTTTTATTTTTTGTATGGTACAGTTAATGTAACCTTGTAATCCTGGATGCTAACAGAGAGAGAATGTTCTTTGAAATCTTTGTTAACTGAACCTCATCTCTTGTGGGAAATGGAAAGGAACCTTCCTGAAACATTGCATTAAATAATTCATAATCTTCCATCATTCAGAATGAAAAAGGAGGTTTCCTTTTATTTTGCCGTGGGTTATACAGCTCGTGTTTTAGTCACCGCTGTCTGTTTGCAGGCTTTTTTTCCTTCACAAACAAAATGCAAAACACAGTGACAGAAGGGAACTGTGGAGTATTATACAAAAGATTTAGGCAGTATAATTTTTCTTTAAACCCACATGCTTACAAGCATTAAACACCTGTATCCAGGTTGTCTGTCTGTCAGCATTTTGTGCTAAAGGGGAGGGTAAAGGATGCTTGTTGTCTGGTCCTTATTCTGTCTTCAGTTCCTTTCAACTGGCAGCAATGAACAAGTCTTTGAACAGATCTTCTGTATGCCTCAGGAGTCAGTAGTTATTATGGAATGTTTCCTTGCTTCAAACTCTTCCTTGCTTCATTTTCCATAATCCTTAAGCAAAATTGCTTTCCGTTGACTCATTTCTATGTTCATTTGAAGTGCATGCCCAGATTGGGAGAAGGAATGGCATATGCAGTGTGCTGCAAGTTTGTTGTTAATCCTAATGCTGTTAAGAGTCTTGGGCTGATCTGTTCTGTGTTCATTAGTGTACAGACCTTGTGGTCATTGATTCTGCTAGCAGAAGTAACAGATTAATCTGTGTTACTCTTTTCTGTTGTTCTACTGTATATTCCAATAATTTTACGCACACACATTTTGGCTAAACTCAGTATCTCTGCAGTGAGATGTTATAACTGTATCATTCTGCTTAAAATTGTTGCTTGGCATTAAGTGCCCGGTGCATCTCAACTTCTAATTACTCCTACCTTTTGTTGCTGACCTTGCTTGTACTGCCTTTTGATGCGTACCTAACCTATACTGTTTCTTTGTGTCTCAAAAATGAGGTCATAAAACAAAGTAGAAGACAAACACGGTGGATTTTGCTTTCATAGCACATGCAGAGCTCATCTACTTCAAAAGCAGTCCTTCATGATTACTCTGAAGACAGTAGGCCTTTCTATGATCATAGCAAACCTAGGCGGATCTCTCAGAGGTACTTTTAAAATCCTGCTGAGAACATGGGAAGTGTGACTGCCAATGCTAACATCAGTTCAATCTAAGCTCCTCTTCGCAGGATTCGTTCTGTCATCTTTTGTTTTCATTCTCTTTAGAAAAGAATTAATACAGTTAATAACAAGAGCAACTTTTTCAGAAGAACTGTTGAGGGTGATCAGTGAAGGATGCAAAAAGCTTGCTTTTGTCTCTTTGAATCTGCTGTTCCCTTCAGATAAAACTGATAGATGGTGAATGTCGACTCCTCTGTCAGAACTGCTGTGTGGGATTGGACTGAAGGTCTACGTCATGGAGTTGGAGTAAATTACACCCACTATAAGATGTTGAAGGAAACTGGACGTGCTGGGTGATCCTTTCCCTAGCAAGCATTTCTTCCTGATCACTGTCAAGAAATTCAGGGACATTCTGACCTGAAGGTTTCTTTTGAGCTGTTGTATTTTTTATGATCACTGATGGTCTTCTCTTTAGGAACTTATCTTAATTGTTCCTGAGCCCATTTGTTCCATGGAACCATAAGAATTCAGTTTAATATTTTTTTCTAAGCATAGAGTGTAAAAAAAGCTGAACTCAAATTTGGTTTTATTGCTGTTATCATGGTGACTTTCAGATTGTGTTTTGCTGGACAGCTCCCCTGTGAATTGGAGGGCGTATCTGCAGGGTTCTGCCTGCGTCACTCACTGGACTTCTGGAATACTTCAGAACAGGAATTCTGGACAATTTCTCTTTCTCTTGTCTTTTTTCTTTAGGTAGATGTTTAGGACCTGGAAAACAAGAACTAACTGTGTTTAGTCAGTGCATGCATAGTGAGCTTTGAAGAGAGAGCTTGCCATAACCTGAAGTCGTTAGTGATGAAATTTTGTTAGGAAATATCAAGGAAATTTTAAAACACTGGCATCACTGCTCTCATTTTATGGATGGAGAGACAGAGATTTGCTGTAGGCCATCCAGCTGGCTTCTGGCAGGCCTGAGAATAGGATCTAAAGCTCATTAGTCTCACTGTGTACTCAAGCCTGTGAATTTCTAAAATCAGATGGTGTATTCACGCCAAGATTTCAAATGGCTTGAACTGGCCATGTGCAGTGTGGAATTTGTATTTCAAGGCTGTGAAATAATAAACATGAAAACAGTGGGAAATAAGCTCTGTATATTTTAACCTTCCTGGATTACAAGTTTCTAGGGCTAAAATCAGACAGCTTTTAACAAAAAAATAAGATTTGAAAAAAATGTGTAAACGTGCTGTAAACTCTGCTGCACCTTGTAGAATGCAGAGTTCTGGTCAAGGTAAGAATAAAAAAATAGAGTAACATCTGATTTTCTGGCAGTTAGAATAGAAAATGTGAAGGATATCATTGTTCCTTCATGTTGTCACAGGACAGTTTGTGAATATAGCCTTTAGCCTGCTTCAGCTAGCACACAACAAGAAAAATAAGCTTCTTGATCATCTTTAATTTTTCATTGCTTGGGCGTCCTTTTTTTGCCTTTGATAGTTTTCCAGTTGTGAGCCATACTACTGTTGTGTTGCTGCTTGTGTTGCTAATTGCAATTTGCCTGAATGGCGTTTTCCCTGAATCCTCTCCCTTGCCTTTGGAGATGCGTGTCAGCTCTGGCTGGTTCACATCTTTGCTAGGAAGGTGGAGTAGTAGTTTGACTCTAGAGAGTTGGGATGTGCCACATGCTGGTGTTTATTTTATGTTGATATGTGTCACTGTTACCTTTGTTACCAGTGCATTCAAGGAAATTACATTTTATCATGAGTGCAGCAGATATGAAATGCATGCAACTGGGTTTCAGGGAGTAAATTTTTCATGATCATAGCACAGGAGTACTAAATAAAAAATGTCAGCTTCTTGGATTTGGTTGCAGTAGAGAAATGCGCCCAGAAATGATGGGTTCTGGGGCTGTTTTGAAATAAAGGACAGCTATAGCTCTGAACCTCAGAGGGCAGAAGGATTTCTGTGCTTAATTACAGAAGGAAAAGCTTGGTATTGCAGTGTATGATCACTAAGAGTTTGGAAAGCTGTAATAAGGCAGAGAATGCAGCAGAAAAAAGAATGTGAATGAGAGGAGCATGTATAGTAAACAGCTTTTTAGAGATCTAAATTAATTTTCTGAAGAATTGAAAAGAAATGGGCTGTCTGTATGATTCTGTTCACTCCCATGCTTGTTCTGCTTTGTCTCACACCCGAGGTGCTTTGAGGAATGGCACTGATTCTGAAGTCTGTCTAGAGAGGAGCAGTAAGAATCAGAGCTATTAGTTAATGATCCAAAGCAGCAAGCCAGCTCTGGCTCAGGCACATCCATTGTCTCTTACACTCCTACACAGTTTTTCCTCCTAAACATTTCTGTTCTTTTTGTTCCTCCTGTCTCATCACATAAACTAGACCCAGCAAAAAAAAACAAAAACAGAAAACAATCACCTCTCTGAAGTGCCAACCATAAAAATTGCACTTCAGAATGATCAAAGCTATTAATGGAAGTGATTAATAATTTCTGGAGCTACAGATACTTTAAAGCATTTATTAATATGTTGCTTATGGTGTTGGTTTTGATGCTTAATAAAATAAGAAATTTTAAAATTTGGTGAAACGCAGATAGTTATTTTATACAATTAAAAATTTACTGTAATTTCTGTGAACTCATGTTTGTAAAGGCACACCATGGGACAGAAAGCAGTTTCTGTGTAGCACGTTACAAATGTGTGTTCTATTGAGCTGAGAAATGAAGGCAGCTTTTCCAGTAAGGTAAGTGCAGTGGGCTTGCTGATTTACGTACTGAGGATTCTGTAGGGACTTGGGTACTTGTTCTGCTTAGGTTTTTGCATGTTATCACAGCAGAAGATGATGTTTATATTTTGCCTCAGATGCTTCAGAGAACATGTACATATGGCTGTGCAAACCAAAATCCCTAATGGTGCATGCAGTAATTTTGCTACCTAGTTCTTTCCCTTTGGTGAACATCCTGGTTCCTCAGTGCTGGAGTGAAGCCCCAGCTGCTCTTGCTGAATGGAGAGCAATTTACAAGTGTATGTTTTAGGCCCCGGCTCTTCTATGAGAAACTATAAAAGTGAACTGGCAGCCCACCTGAAATGTGCAGCTTTCAGGGTCAGTCTCAGGCTGTGTTTGAGTAGCTCACTATAGGTGAGGAACTTAGGACTGTGTGGGAACTTCATCTTCTATCTTTTAATCAGGTGGCAATGATAAGGATGGAAAATCACATATTCTTTGCGATCAGGAAGCAGAAGCACTTTATCACAGGCATTATGCAGGAACCAGATGCAAGAAATTGTTAATCTTGGATTATTTCCCAACAGCCAAAACATTTGAACAATATCTAACAGGTTTTTATTTTACTTGCAAACAATTACAGGATATGAATATTTCTCTAGTGACTGAAGAAAGCAAAATTTATAGTTAAGAAGTTGAGAAAATACCCCAAACAATTGGCTTTTAAAACCAAAGCACCCTCCCAGTCGTTTTCCTGACAGAATTTGCCTTATTTTTTAATCCTCCCCCCCTCCACCCAAAATAATAATAAAAATAATGAAACCATCTGCTTGTCAGATATGCTAGAAATTGAAGGATTTCAGGATGGAGCCGGGGTAGTTTTCAGCTTTGGGGGAGATGCTGAGAAGCCTCAGTAAGGTTTAGGAGTTTTCAATAAGAAGTGGTATAGATAGGCCTCTATCAGAAATAACCACGTGAGAGCTATTTATGCTCCAGCAGCGCCTTTACTGCACGCATAAGGAGTTTAATAGCAAAGAGGCCTCCACCACATGTTGCAGGCATTTTATATACTGGAAACCACTGGAAGACAATTAGGAAATTTCTGTTGTTCACACCACTGCAAAACCCAGTCCTCTGTGCACTTCTTGTCTGTGTTGCACGCTTACTGCAACATACAATACTAAAAGCAAACGTGTCATGTAGATACTTTGCTTCTACATTAAGAGCACAATATTTGGAACAAGCTTGTCTGCCTAAGTAAAATATGTAGGAGATTTTAGCATCAATGTTTTGATTTTGGTGCTTGATGGGGAAGTTGTCTGAGATCTATGCCTTCCATATACTGGCTGTAGCGATGGGGTTTGGGTGGTTTGTTCTGGTGTCCGTTAGTTTGGTTTGAGACTTGCTCTGGATTACAGAAACACTGGCTACTGGTTAAGCTTGTCATGTTATTTCTGTAAAACCTCCTGCAGTAGCTCTTAGGCTGCATGTCTGTTGTCTGGCTATCACTAAATGGATTTAATTTGACACAACTGATCTGGACCCCTCCAACTTGACAGTGCTCTGAAATGAGTTCTTTGCCTATTCTGCCTCAGACTTGTTGGCATTAACTGTGTTTTTATAGTTGACCTTGTTAAATGAGTTCTGAAGTAACTGTTAGTAACTAAGTTAAAAGTAATCATTACAATTAGCTGATGCCCAGCGCAGCAATTGAAGTTTGATGGCCTTTTACTTAGATAGGAAATAAGGGGGAAAAAAAAAAAAAAAGCTTTTTTCATTTAAGAAAAGCCTTTTGACTTGAAATCATCAAATGCCTTCCATTTTCTACTAGATTTCCTGGAACATTAGACTGATATCTGGAAACACTTTGGTGGTCAGCAAAGGAGATTTCAACAGAATCTCTGTATCTAGAAATGCAAGGAGTATCTTGGGAAAAATGGATTTATGGACTGCTATTGCTTTGAGCCAACATGCTTATTAATTTGTGGTACATCTAGGTCCTAGCTATTGTTGTGTTTCTGCAGGTAACCTCTGAGTGACCCCTGACTGATGAGTTGGCTGTGTTGCACGTGAAACTATTTTGCATGAGAGGAAATATGAATTCTTTGTTTTGAAACTTGAGTCTGTTGCAATTTTTTCTCCACCTTTTGAATTGCTTTAGAACTGGCAATTAAGTCTTATTTGTGTGGAATCAAACCAGGATGCTGTGTTTTTCATCTCTCTTAGGGATGGAAGATACAGCTAGTAAAGCAGAGGTGCCTTCGTTGCTACCCTGGCAGCTCTGTGTCCCACGGGGAGTAAAGTCCCTGTTGGCATCCCTTGCTTGAGGATTGAAAATGCTACAGTGTTCTACCTTCGAGCACTTGAGAACTTGACATTCAAGCAAACAGTTTCTGGCTTCTTATTGTCCTTTGGTCTCAATTGCCGTCTTCTTTTTGCAGCAGTCTAGACCACAATGACTGTTGACTTCTGTGTGTCAAGTCTGAGAGCTCTAACAGACTTGACGGGCCAGCCTCATTTCCTTGATCTAGTGATGGGATTTCTCCTCCTCCTCCTCTGACTGAGGTCAGGGCTCATGCATGGTCTGTTTCTGACATAGGAAATGAGTGTCTTAGGGACAAGGCAGCATCCTGATGATTCATGCTAGTTTGTGGATGTGCTCTCGCTTAAAGCTTATGGGCAGCTTTTTGAAATGACATTATGATTTCAGTTACCTTTTGATATGTGCTTTTCCTCTTTTTTTTTTTTTTTTGCAACAGGATTGGAATAGACTCAGGAAATATGCATGTATGCACACGTGTCTCTGTGAATCCATACACGTATATATTTTGTGCAGAAATTATGTGAGGTAAAACAAAGGAATGCAAGTGATAAATAATGCGTTTACGAGTCCTTGGAGTGATCTTGATCTCACAGATTATGACAACAAAGAACGAACCTCCCAAATAATACATTGCACACAATTTCTGTTCACTTGCATATGTCACTTTAGACAGTAGGTGACATTTACTGTGAGTCTGGAGGATGTGTTATTGTTCAGGTAACTCTTCAAATGTAATGGAAATGCTGTAGGAAATAAAGTAGGAAAACAGTTATTTTCCAGTGTAATGTGCTACTAATATCTTCCTCCTTCTAGCAAAGTAATTACCAGTTGCTTCTCTGTTTCTGGTTGTGATGAACTGTTTACTGGGCTTCAAACTATTTTTCAGCGTGCAACCCTTGACCTATGTTATAGCTAAGAAATAAAACATAATAACTGAGGTAGTGACTGAATATCAGTGCTGTAATTACCTTTCACTTCCTGTGTGATAAATAAGGTGCTTTTCCACGCACATTAATTATGTGGTGGGACATGCTTGCTAACCTGGGATGTTGTAGAAGCTTGTAGGAGTAGTTTGGTTCCACTATTAATTTGCTAAATTCAGAGATGGGAGGACTATTGAGGAACACAATACATTATCCTCCAAATGCATTTTAGGAAGTCTCAAAAATTTTCTATTGCTGGGATCTGGATGAATGTGTCAGAAAATACTGTGCTTGCTTTGATTTGTAAGCACTGTGATGTCAGAGCTGAGGTATGAGAAGGGCAGACTCTCACTCAGCAGCAGCTCTCATCTTCAGGACTCCTGACATCATGGCTAAGTACGTACATCTTGGGTTTGTGGGGGCCTTTGATGTTGGAACATCTTCTTTTCTTTAAAAGGGTTTGAGAGATTTATATATGAGTGAACACACATTTTCAGAGAGCAGAATTATTTTTCTTCTTGTTTGCCCTACGAGGTAGAAATGTTTAGGTGGGCTCTCACTTCTGAGGCAGTGCTAAGTACTGAGCTGCAAGAGGAGCCTTCAGTCTCGTCTTCGGAGAACAATGAATCTGTACTGCATTGTCTGCTGTTACCCATAGCAGTGAAAAACAACCATGGTTTTATGGGGAAAATGCAGATTTTCCAGTTTTCAGGTAGATGAAGAGTTAAAAACATGCTGTGAGTAAAGGGAAAAGCATGTTGCGTTCACAGAAATTATGGCCTTCTGCAAAGAAAAAATGTTTACAGACAGGATATAATAAATGCAAGTTAGGAATGATTGGAAAGTGTAGATGGGAGTTTGAATGGGTATGAGTAGGAGAGAACATTGCGACCGATAAAGCAAAAATATGGTCATACAAAGGGAAAACCTTTTGGGTTGCAAGTCGGTCCTTTTTCCCTGTGGGGATTCTGGGGCTCTGTTTTGGTGGTCTGTACAGTAGAGACTGAGCTTTGGCAAACCGAGGAGTGCATGATGTCATTGGATGCATAACATATGCACTGAGAGCTAGTAAATGCTGTTCACACTGCAGTGCTCTGCCAGACGTGTGTGCTGGAATGCACTTTGAGAAATGGAAAAGTCATCTTTATAAAGATACCAAGAGATGAAGTAAGAATGTCCCGTACTGAGCCTGGTCAGAGCTGCAGTGCCTGCCAAGTGCAGCCATGCTGCAGAGTTCTCCCTCCTGAGCCCCAGGTTCTGCTGTCGGGAGCAGCCTGCCCAGAAGGCCTTATTCAGCACTTCTCTGTAGTTTGAACATGAGCTCCGAGAAGCTCCCGTTTTATCCAGAAAACACTGAGAATCAACTGGTATGAATGATTTGCAGCAGATGAGCATCAGGGTACCTACTGAGTGCAGTTTCCACCTTTCTTGACTCAGTTTGAATGGTTACAATGGATTCTAGTGCAGCTGCTGCTCTGTTCCTAAGGCACTCATCTTGCTCCAGATTAAGGTGCCTCCAGGGATTAGCTGAATCTCTTACCCAGCAGTGCTTTGCATGCAATAAAAGCAGAGGTGGCTTTACGTTTTTCTGTACTCAGAGTGAAAATAAATGTCCCCCTAAATGCTGAGGTCAACTGTTTGTCTAAATCACTGTGTGTTACCTGGTCATCAGTGCCAAGAGGGGTAAATTTCACCTCCTTCCTTTTGCTCTGAGACATTAAAGTGAGGAGGGAAGTTGCTGCAAGGCAGTGAGAGAGAACACCTACAGCCAGCCAGGAGCTTCTTATCCCAATGGGACAGGCAAAGTGCATTTCAAGCTTAGGAGATATTTTGGTGTATTTGTGCTATTTTTGATGTTTACTGATGATTTTTTCAGGCTGCAATGATCATTTACTAACTGATGGTGTTGTAATCTTGCTAATTTCTGTATGGGAGTACAAACAACATGTGCCCTGTAATAGTGGTGCAGATAAACTGCAACTGTGGAGTCTGTGCAAGTGTGCTGTTTCAGAATGGCATGTTTAACATGCCCTCTGATCACTGCCTCAGAGGAATGCTGAATCTGCTGGGTGATTTGTATTTTCCACTTTCTGAGTAGAAGTCATGGTAACTAAGGAGGCAAGATGTGATCTCTGCGACTTTAAAGCGGAATAGCACAGTCCTGGGAATACCACTGTGCTCAGACAGACCCAACCATACTCTCAGACTTGAGACTCCAACATATAAACTTTAACAAGCGTTATCAGAAGGAAGTCTTCTTTCTTGTATACACGACAAATAGTTTGCTGTGTTCTTCGTTCTATAGAATGAGTATCTCTGAGAGGTATGTTCCTAGTCTGATTGGACTCATCTTGTTTGTTACATTGGAAGGATTGGGACCAATTTCATTGAATGTGTGATTTCATAAGTCCAGCTGTCAGATTTAGGGAATAACGTGTGTAGTCTGGGATGTGGTTCCTGTAGCAGCTTAGTTCAGCTCAGCAGCCAGAACACTTTTATTTTTATTTAGTCTGCAGTGACTTAGAACAAATTATTATGAAACTTACTTAGCATTAGGAATTTCAAGTCTTGCTTATTAGGCCTAAGTCTTTACACAGTTAGACAACTACACGATTAATTAGAAGGGATTTCTTAACTGGAAGGTTAATAGTAAGATATGAGCTTATTGGCAGCTCTTTCTCTAGATGAAGGTACTCCCAGAATGGCTGTCAGGTAGCAAAATGGAAAACTGAATGGCATTCCAAGTGGTTTCTGAAAGTGAGCTCTGCTGTCATGTAGAATGGAGAGAATATTACCAAACTTATTTCATCTCTCTTTTGTCTTTTATCCTTCATCATTCTTTTGCCCCAACGTAGAGCACATACTAAAGATATAACATTTATAGTGTTTTCTCCCTTTCTTGGATCTTACTAGTTAGCAAAGCTTTTAGTTCCTTCTTACTCTTTCTTTGCTTATACTGGTCAGATAATTCCTTCTCATGTGATCTTTTAGCATTTCATATTCAGTAAGTGCTGTCAGAGTTATTGCATGTCAGAGTTCCTTCCCATGATCTTTTCTCCATGTATAATCCCTTTATTACATTTTCAGTTCTAAGTGTTTCCTGTGCTGCATCTCAGTTATCAGTAACTTGCTGTCACAGTGCTCGTAAAGTGCAATAGGAAGGCAATAGTGGAGCTACCTTAGAACCAGAATGAAGTATGACTGTTATCATCCTCTTCATGGTGGGATTTATAGTAGAAGGCTAAAATGGTTTGTTCTGCAGCCATGGTGCATTCATACACAAGCTTGGTTTGCTTTTTATTCCAGTTCTAACCTCTGTTTTGGTGTCTACAGTCGGTTCTGCAATTGAATGTGAAGGTGTAATTCGTTTGCATTTCGATGCTAACATGCTGCTGACCTAATTTACATGTGTATAGGAAATAAATTTTTCAGAACTAACCATTAATTTATATCTTTACATCTTGTCCTGACTTTGTTCAGAAGTTGTTTGTGGCAAATAAAGCCTTGGTTTCTGTGCCTGCTAATGCTGAAGTTGTATGAGCATGGAACAGTGAGTCGTTAGGACAGATGCTTTTATCTAATGGTATGATTATGAGAATTAAAGAAAGGAAGCTGTATATGAAATTGTACACTTAAAGGGCTTGCTTGAAGCTAACTCTGGAAGGAAATGTGGGCATGTCTCCCATCCCTGATATACCGCTCTTAGAACAAAAAAAAATCTTCCTCTTTAGTTAGACACAGTTCTATGAAGCCTGGGAGTGTAAACTATACACAGATATACAAATACATTTATTTTAAAACAAAAATTATTTATGTATTGATTTTTGATGTCCAGACTTACTTTAAAAGTCAGCCCATAAAATTAGCAAATACAAGAAATTACTGAACCATTCAGGTCTAATGACCGAGCTGAACTTGTCATTACAGGGACCTGATTGGAGAAGACCACGTCCAACCATTGATCTCTATTACAGTGAGCACTGTATTTATCATGGTACAAACTCTGTGATTTGTTTTAACATAAAGATTAAAAGGAAAGTTTCAGGTTGGCTGAATATCTGAGGGAAGTGGTAATGTTTTATGTAGACTTAGACTCACAGGTCACTGGTTTGGAACTGTGAGTCTGTGAAGAATTGCTGGTTGCTTGGTACAATGGAGTTGCTCGTCTGTTTGTATGATGTTTGCATGAGTGTGACTTAGTTTTAGCTGGCATTAAGCAGCTCTGGTTGATAGTCAGAGCAGAGGGTGTACATGAGATGTTTTGTGGGGCCTGGACTCTTGAGTCCTGCCATGGCCATGAGTAGTAGTTCTTGTTCTGAGGGTTTTAGACACGTCAGCACTGCTGTTATGGGGAAGCCAATGGTATGACTTGGGTTTTTCTGCCTGCTCTGTGCGTGTGTGAAGAGCTCCTATCTCAGGAATTCTCGTTTGTAGTCTCACTTTTTGTAAACATGCAAAATGTGTGTTAGAGAAAAAGGGAATAAAGATGAGTGCATGTGAGCCTTTGAGGCTGTGGTTGTAATGTTGAGTTTGCCATGGAGCGAACTCGAAAATTTATTTAGAGCTTGCTCTACATAAATATTTGGGAAGGGGCTGATTGCAAAAATAATTGTGGAATAATGTTCTGTTTACATAATCTTTTAAAAGGATGGTTTCAAATTTTTTTTTCTTTAAAATGTGTCCCAAATACATATATTTTAAGGTCAGTAACAACTTGTTTAGATGCAGCTTGATTACTTTCTTATTTTTATTTCTTGCAAATAGCTTCCCTCACATGGAAATTGCTACATGGATGGCTCCTACTTTTCCTCCATGCAAAAAAAACTATAATAACCCTAAAAGTTTGGTGCTCTCCCAGTGCTGGATGCTTGAAAACAAAATGTTAAGTCACCCAGGTACGTTCACGTGTATTTTCAGTCAGGAGCTGTATTTGTCCTACAGCTGACCTAGTTATTCTTCAGAGCTCTCACAGCTTATGCTGAGAAATGTCGTTGCAAGTCAGGTTCTGAACAGATGTGTGATGTAGGAGGGTGCTGGACTGTCCATCATGGAACAAAACTGACTGCATCTTGCCCCACTCACTGAGCATTCCAGTTCTGATTTTCGTGAGCTTTTCTAAGCTTATGGCTCAAAGTGGTGAAGTGCACCAAACTGCATATATCCACTCATCTGACAGGAGCACTCCTGGAATGAACAGGTTCTGTGAATGTTGGAGTGCATCACACCCCACAGGATTGTGAACACATCTGGGCTGAAGGTGGTGTCAGTAGTGAGGACAAGCTAAGCTAAACCTCCATCTGGATGTGCTTCTCCAGCAGTATGAATCTGAGATGTGGGCCCTCAGAGTGCACTGTCCCTGCTGTGACGATTCCAGCGATGCTTTACAGCCTGTCACGGTTGTTTCGCACTATAGGAGTGGTTATCTCAGACATGGCAATGGAAGTTGTTCTTCATGTTAACGGTAGCCTAAAGAAATAGCTGCTCTTTGATCATCCTTCTGAAGATTTATCTGAATTTTTTTCTGAGAGCTTGTTGGCTGTGTGTCTGCAGACACTCTGTCATTGTGTAGAAGTTGTTTATTCTTTCCTTTCTCATGGTGCTGTTAACAGAGAAAAGGGCTGCTGTACAGCTTCGATGTACTGTGGCTTGGTGAAAGGATGATACTGAATATGGATGAATTGTCACATTTCTTATTCATGAATTCCCAACTGAAAATGTGAACAGACACAAACGAAATTCCTCTTCCATATTTTACATGAAAGTTCAGCAGTAGAACTGTCTATCATTGTAAATCATAGGAGAGGACTCCTTAGAGAGCTGTAAGTGCTGTTTCTGACCTCTACAGGATTTTTTTCCTGAAAATCTCAGGGCTCAGAGTAGAATAGGTGTTATAACATACTGCCACTTCCACTGCATAGAAGAGATATTTGGAAATGACAAAACAGATCCTTTGTGATACAATAGCTTTATTGTATAGCCCTTCCAGAGAAAAATGAAAAAGAATTTTAAATTAAACATTGCACTTCTGTGAAGTTCTGTGTCCTGAAAAGCAGGATGAGTGCAATATGCAGTGTGACAAAGCTCTGTAACTTCTTCCCCCATTTCTTCTTTAAGAGATTTCTCTGAGCTCCAGAAAAGAAGTATTTATCAAAGCAGTTTGTGTTGCACTTGCACGTTTAGGTAATTGACCAATTATTAGACAATATTTGATGTACATAGTCATTAGATGGATTGTTTCATGAACTGGTAGGCTCTGTCTGCCTCAGACTTTTCATCCTTTCCCTTGGTGACAAACTCTTTGACTGTATTTTTTCAGGAAGAAGAGTCTTCCTACAATCTTCTGCTGAAGATTGTACCTACAGAGCAGGTGGCCCCTGGGTAGGCTGTGGCTTGACACCCTTGTTCTTGTGGCTGTTCTCTTTTAAGTCATCCCTTTGCTTTCCTTCCTTGCTTTCCATACTTACTATTCAGGCCTTCTCAGCAAAGGAGGTCCACAGGCTCATTCTTCACTTTCCTTGTCTTTCCCTGCTCTCTCAAAGTGTTTGAGCACTGCGCAATCTCTGGGGATTTCGTGCTGGCAGTTTGGCTTGTTTCACTTATTTCATTTTTCCATTTCTTCTCATCATTTTCAGGTGTGTCTATAATACCAATTTGGGAGCAGTGTTTGTAAGCGTGTGATTTTGAACCAATTGAAAGTTTTCACATTTGGAACAGGGTTGGATGGCTCTTCTGGTTTATTGCTGGGTCTGCGCTTCCACAGTCTCTGAAGCTACTACAGCCGTTTCCTTTGCTATTGGGTGTTTCTACACAGACACAGCATCTCCCCAGTAGATGCTGGAGCAATTCAGAGTCATGGTGGGAAGACGGTATCTTATTTGAAAGGGGTTTGGTTTAGTGTTGCAGTTGTTGAGTGCCAAAAGGCAGGCAGAGCACCATTTATTGCAGTTTGTTTCTAGCTGCTATATTTTGAATGAAGCATAAAGAGCAGCAGCTTGTAGTGAGACAGGTGAAAAATTACTGCAACAGTAAAAATGCGGAGTCCAAATATTGAGTAACTGATCAAAGTCTACTCCAGCAGAGCCCAAAGAGTTCACTGCAAACGTTTCAGGTGCTTACCTAAAACACAGACAAACTGCAACCTCTGGAGTTCCCACAGAGCAGTCCAGGTGCTACAGAAGCAGGCGTTTCTGCTTTAGCTGTGTCTGTTTTCATTCTTAACTAGATATTTTCCAATAAGTGGTAATGGTTGAAGCTGCTGCTGGCTAAAAGGCCCATCCAGTGTGGCTGGGGTTGCCTGGCAACCAGAGAGCGGGGAGGGCAGGAGGAGTGCAGCACTGGTGCCCATTGCTGCTGCCCTGCACTCTTCCTCTCTGTATCCCCCCTGCCCTGCAGCCCCTGTGTGTCTGGTACAAGAAATTAAAAGTGAAACGCCAGTTAACTTATATGTAAATACCTGTGAATATATGTATATGTAGTATTTAATCATTTAAACTTGGACAGTAGGGTCATTTCACAAAGCTGGGACTTCATATGGGCAGGATGCTTCTGCAGTTCCAGTGAGAACTTCTGCTGTGTCCACTCTGAAATAGCAGTGCAGATCTGACCAGAAGCCTCATGTGTTAGGCCAACCTGTGCTTATGAAGCTTTTTGTTTCTTTTGCGTCAGTGCTAATTTGAACAGCCAATTTCCTTGACTTTTTGTTCTTGTGACCAGTCTTTTCTGTTTTTTCTGTTCTGTGCTCAAAGCCTCTTGCAACCCCTGCAGTGTTCAGCCAGAAGTGGCTCTGGGACTTGGAGATGTCAGGGAAACTACACACAGCAAGAGGTACACAGGAATCTCATTTTCAAGACAGAGCTGTCTGTCCTTCCTGGATTTTGTCCTTGCTTAGAAAGAGTCTAAATGCTACATCTTCAGTTATGAGATGTGCTTCTTTGATGTTGACTGCTCACCTGGGATGATGGCACAGATGCAGTGTGAATCTGCTCCAGTTACCAGCTGTGGGGACGTGCAAGGCCATCCTTCCCTAGTTACAATCAGTACATTCTGAGTGTGCCCAGGTGGTACAACTCTCCTTCCTCTGTTGTTCCTTCTTGGCTACGGAGCATTGTGGATCTATAGAAAAAGTACTATCCCAAAAGACTGGGGAGGTGCCTCTTGTACAGCTGCTTTTACCACTAGTAAATAATAAATAGCATGTCATGTAAAATAAAGCAAAGTTTCAGAGCTCTGATGTAGAAGAAAGTTTTTCAAACTCAAGGTACGTTCTTTTGGAATCTGTAGAAATATCGAGGAGGAGGAGAAGACCACCGAGCCTTTCTGCTGCAAGGTGCCAAGCTCTCTAAGTGCAACAGATGTTACAGATGTTTGCAGGACGTTGTCATAGCCACAGTCCTTTCAGAGGCAGGCAGATCAGGTGCCTGACTGTTGCACTGAGAAGCAAGCAGCAGATAGCCACCAGTGATTTATTCTGCTCTTTGAATTTCTCACTTGGGACAGCAGATGGTGATGAAAGTCAGCAAGGGAAAATTTGGAGAAGTCCCTTCTCCAAGGATGGGTGCATAGTAAAGAGGATGTTAGGATGTTAGTAGAGGATGTATGTTAGTAAATCTTTTACCCCCTGTATTACTTTGACCCGCATCTTGATCAAATTACACTTGTCTCCATAGCAGCAGTAATTGTGCTTGCTATGGAAAGAGGGAAGTGGAAGCCCTAATGAGAAGCAGGTCCCAAACATGTTTTCTACTCATAATCACAGTGACCCAGCTGAAGCTTCTTAAACCAGTAACAGTCAGAATTAAAGCTAGAAAGTAACCATCTTCCTTGGTAAGAGACAGCTAAAATCTAGAATGTATTCCCTGCCCAACGAGCTGTAGAAATATATGATCTAAATGAAATGTGTCTGTGAAGTAATTCTGTGTTGGCTTCATGGAAGAGATGGAGCTCTTTTGATGAAAACAGTCACTAGCCAAAAATGGTCTCCTTGTGACTGAAACCTTCATCCTAGCCTGTGCTTCTGAAGATCAGGGTGCCACCCACGTGAGTTATTTTCTTCTCTGTTTTGCTGCTGTTTGTCCTTTCTACAGAATGGCTATTCTGTTAACATTAGGCTCACTCTTTTGAGGGCAGAATTCTTCCTAGTTCTTCATGTGGAAACCTGTAAATGATTTTTGTTTTCTGTGTGCATCATCTTTGTTGAAGTTTTAGATGCTGCGTGTACTGGGTTTGCCTGGGATGATGCTTATTTTCTTTGTGGCGTGTGATATAGTGCTTTGTGTCACATTTGTGACCAACCAGTGATGACGGCACACCAGTGTTGCAACTGAACCATGGCTGTGCAGCATCAAGGCCCTCTCTGTTTCTCACTCTGCAGTAACGCTTGTTCCTTGCAACATCTCTATCTATTATGTATAGCTGTGCATACATAAATACTTAAATTCACAGTTGAGATGCCAGAAGAGCCTCCTGCTAAGCTGTGAGAGGACAGATGATGAAATGGCTGTATGCTGTTCTCTTTCTTTGCAGTACGGGGCACAGAGTGGGGCTCTTGTTATGAATCCTGAAGGGCGCCTTAGGGTGTGTCTCACTGTTTCCTTCACAGGAGATGAAGTGGATGGAGTCTTATCACAAGACTTGGTCTATGAATTAAGGGAACAGCCTAATCTTAGGGCAAAAGCTCCAAATAATGTCTTGTCTCTTCCATGCTGGTCACAGGGAACGCGTCTGTGCAATGGTCCATTCCTTACAGGTTCTAGTTCAGGTATGAGCACTGTATCACAGAATTATCCTTAACGTTGTATTAACCTGTTTGATCACTTAATGGAGCCGATGAGTAGCTTGTAATTAGGGCCAGGCAGCTGCTGCCCTCAGCTGGTGTGGCCAGTTCGTTCCCTTCCTTGCCCCTCCAGCCTTGAGAATCACGTTGCTGGTTACAAATGCTGTAGGCTTTTTCCTTATCTTCAGTTCATTTCAGTCTGCATTGCTTTGAACGAGTTCATACTACTGCTCTCTAATTAGTGTTAAGCAACTAGTTTTTCTCAGCTTCCTTTCTGTCAGCAGTGGAATTTTCCAGATAAGCATATTCTTATATTTCAAAGCCCTGTCCTTGGGTTTTTGGTTTTTTTTTTTCAGCCTGGATTATAGCCCTACGAAAAGAGCTTTTTCTGCTTGGCTAAACAAAGTATTTTCCAAAGTGATTTTCGGTCTTTTGAAGAGTGTCAGCTGCTGAGACGCAAACCCTAGTAACCTAATAATGAAGATGATCCATGCTACTGCTGCGTGGCATGCAACAATCAATCTTTATTATCAGGAGAACAGAGTCAAATGCTATAGGACAGTAACAAAACGCAACAGGAGCAAATGTAGATGGAGCAGAATATGAAAGGCTGATACACATGAACTTTGTAGGAGCTGGGATTGTTTTCCTAGCCTGCTGTGGTCTTGCCCTCTTGTCCCTCTGCTACATGAATTGTGTTAGAACTGATTGGTGTTCCAGCTTCTTACATATTGCTTTCTTATATCAAGAAAGAAACAGGAAACTGAGCCCAGAGCACCTGTAGAGTGGGGGTTGGAAGTACCAGATGAAGTTGCGTCCGATCCATGGTCTCAATTCTGAAAATGCCAGGAAACCAGGGAAGGGGAGAAAAGAGCACCAGTGTGCTTAGGCATTTTGCTGACGGCTTTGTGCTAACCAGCTGGAATACTGTTATGCGTAAATATCAGAAGGAATTAAATATGGTTATGCATTACTGTCGTATATGTGGAAAACTCTGCAGTTGGTCCATAGGTATGGATCCTTTTGCCAAAAGGAATTCATAATACTGTTTCTGACAGCATCAGCTCTGTGAATGAGGCATAGTCCTATGTGGGAAATGGTGGCAGTGGCTTTCTGGATGCAGGACTGGGAGTCCACCTGCTCCGTCCTTTTTGGGACAGATGTGCGGGCACCGCTCCCACTTTCTTTCCTGATAATTATCTTTACTCAGAAGAAGTCTCACCAGCCTCCTGTCGGTGCTGTCAAAACAGCACTTTTTGCAATCTGCCCGTGAATTAAATTAAGCTTTTTTTTTTTTTTTATTTTGTCAGCATCATAGCNGGCGCTGCGGCCCCGCTGCGCTCGTCGCCGGCACCCGAGCGCGACCTTGATGCTCCCTGTCCCCGCTTTACAAATATGATGAAATGGCAGCCCCGGAAGAAGGTGAGTGGTGAGGCGGCTTCGGGAGCCCCGGCGCTTCTCTTCCCCGTCCCCTCCGCTCTTCTCCCCGCGGGGCTGCCCCGTCCGCCCGCACCGCTTCTGTCCTGCCGGCCCCGCCCCGCGCTGCCCCCGCTCTCCGCGCCGCCCCGTGCCAGCGGAGCTGGGACTGCGGGGCCGTAAATCTCCTTTTCGGGCTGTTTCCAAATATGGCTGCTTTTTCGGAGCGGAGTTCTCCGAGCTTGGTCAGTGGCCGTGTCACGACGCGGGGAGCGCCGTGCGGAGGGTCTCTGTCGGTGCGCCGCGTTTGCGGTGCGCTGCGGCCGCGCGGCGGCTCCCGGAGTCGGAGCGGAGCAGCTTTCAGGCGCACTTGGCACTGTTTTTTATTGACATTCTTTTAAGGGAAAACCTAGCGAAGTGCCGCCCCTCCTCAGCTCTGACCCCTGCTCCTGGCAGCTGTGTGCTATTAAACGTTTTCTGCGTTGTTTTTTGTTGGTTGTTTTTTTNGGGCACTTATCCCCTTTACTGGTTACGGAGCTCCCCAGAGTTACCGATCTGTAATTCACGGGAAGGAGCAAAGCAGCAGAGCNGCCGCCCCGTGCCAGCGGAGCTGGGACTGCGGGGCCGTAAATCTCCTTTTCGGGCTGTTTCCAAACATGGCTGCTTTTTCGGAGCGGAGTTCTCCGAGCTTGGTCAGTGGCCGTGTCACGACGCGGGGAGCGCCGTGCGGAGGGGCTCTGTCGGTGCGCCGCGTTTGCGGTGCGCTGCGGCCGCGCGGCGGCTCCCGGAGGCGGAGCGGAGCAGCTTTCAGGCGCACTTGGCACTGTTTTTTATTGACATTCTTTTAAGGGAAAACCTAGCGAAGTGCCGCCCCTCCTCAGCTCTGACCCCTGCTCCTGGCAGCTGTGTGCTATTAAACGTTTTCTGCGTTGTTTTTTGTTGGTTGTTTTTTTTTCCCTCTTGGAAAAACCTGCTTGAACCAGCAGGATTCCTTCTTTCTTTGTAGCACGATGTGTGATACTGTGTTTTACATCAGGGAAGAAATAGAAATCATATGTGAAACGCATGAGAGCGTCTCTCGCGTTAGTGCTGGGCACTGGAAGAAGCGGTGCATCCCGAGCAGAGCCCCTCCGTGCTGTCTCACCTCCATCCCTCTTCCCCGAAGCTGTTGCTTTCGTTTGTTTCTAGCAGGCAATTTCTTGTAGCAGGAGGAGTTCTTGCTGCGAGTCACTGTGTCTTCAACAGAATAAATAGATAAAGGGTGAGCTCCGTGGGGGCTCCAGCTCTCTGTCTGAGCTTCTCTGTGTCTTCCTTCAAATTACTCTTAAGATGTCTAGAAGCTATAGATTTTTACATGTCTGTTTTTACTGTTTTCAACTGAATGTGCACTCGCTCTGTGGTTACGGCTATGGAAACTCCTCCAGGCCATGGTTACAGCAGTATCGGCTGAACCGCTGCAGTATTTGTGTTGGCTGCTGGCTGGGCTCCTCGACTCTGGAAGATTCCGTTTCGGGTGTCAGGATTCACTCTGCAGCGCTGGCTCACTGAGTGCTGAAGTCACTGTGTCAGATGGGACTTTTTTCCTCCTCGTTGTTGGTGTCCACATGAGTTGGATTTTGGGCAGCCCGGTTTGATCACGTGGAGTTTTCAGAAGATAACTCAAATCCATCTCAGCTACGGAGCATAGTCTGAGTATAAAATAATTCCCTCTCTTGCTGTGATGTGACGGAAACTTTGTTCATGTTGGAATAGGTTCTGTTTTCAGGCACAGTACTATACCAATAAAATCTCAGCAGAGATGGAGTTGTTGTCACTGCTGCCAGCAGGCTCACGTGAGCACGGACGGGGTTTCTGCTGGCCCGGCCTTTGTAGTGCTGCAGTCATGTGCTGTACGGAGCAGTTTCAGGAAAACGACTCATGCAAACCACTCAGCGACAGCACTGCTGTTCCATTTGTTAATAGGAAGATCGATACAGTTTTCACAGAATGAGAAAGCAGGTTTGGTAGCTGTGTTCCTGCAGCCCTTGCTGCTGAGTGACCTCAGGACGCTGCTTGTCTGCTGCTGCCCTGCTGGAATATCCAAATACAAGAGCTGGCAGTGTACGAACTGTGCATGCTGCTGTACTGAATCAGGTGTTCTGTTTGATCCATTAGATTTGCTCTCGTGTTCTTTCGCTTTCCCCTGATTTTTTTGTCTTTATTTTTTTTACGAAATATTTAAGATGTTCGTTCATTGCAGATTTTTTGTTGTTACAGTTATTAAACCACGCTTCATTGGGGTTGTGTGCAGATTACTTGTCCTGTGTATAAAGCTGAACTCCTTTGTTTGGTGGTAGCAGTAGACAGCAGTCACCTATGGTGCACGAGGCATGCCGGTGCCTTCAGCTGGCAGGTGAGGATGCTGCATGCTGCCCCGTGGCACTGAGCCCTCTGCTCCCTGTGCAGCACGGGGCCGTGCTCAGCTCTCACTGCAGGATGCTGTCCCCAGGGCCAGCCTCCACCCACTCCATCCCCTGGGCTTTGCAGGAATCATTTGCCGCTCAGTTATGACTGAATGGGACGAAACTGAAATCACTGACTGACCACATCAGGTGAGAGCTTTGTGAACAAGCCAGTGCGTGGTCAGTAGCAGCAATCTATGCCTTTGTTACTGATCTGCAGAATAAAACAGATTTGTGTTATTTCCTTCAGCTTTAGATCTGTAGTGTTGTGTTATGTCTGAGTGCTACCCTGGGATTTTAGGTACATGCTTAAGAATGTACCAACACATTGTGTCTTGCTCACTGTCCACTTTTAAACAGCGTGTCAGTAGGATCCAGAAGCTCAGACATTGAGCTTTCCTTTTAGACTGCCCCTTGCACACCGCAATTTGTCCACTCTGTGACTTAACCTGGCCATACACATCTCCCTGATGGGGAGGAGCTCTTCGCTCCCTGTGTGGCTCAGTGTTTTCTGGGGGACAATCTCTGTTTCTTCAGAAACAACAGAATGTGTTTCACAACCGTATTCTTGTTGGTAATTGCGCTTGTGTGGCGTATCACGCAGGAGCAGTGTTGGGAAAACACACTGGATGCAATCTGCGTCGTCGTGCTTGTAAAATGTCACAGGTTGTAGGACTCTTTTCCATGAGGAACTGAATGAGCCGATTCCCCATCGGCTGTTGAGCAGCAGTTACCTTTTCCCTGTGTGCTGTGCGGTACAATAAGAGTTGTTCTGTGAAACAGAGGACTGAGAAATGCTTGCAAGACGCAGTATTTTCTGCACAGGAGCGTGGGCTCAGCTGACCCTGAAGCTCCTTTCTGTGCAGATGAGTGAGCTGCAAGCAACGTGGGCATCGACTGTGTGAGGATTTACAAGAGAGCAAGTACTCTGGTCTTCATGGGTTTGCCTTTCCTGTTCAGGGATTCTGCTCATGGCAGGTGAAAATGACTGATTTTCTTCCTTTTTTCTTTCAATTTGGAAGGAAGAAGCCTGAGGAAGAAAGCAGTAAGGTCTGCTCTCAGCCTTGTCTGAGTGGTAGGAGGTGCCTGGTAGGAGGCTGTAGAGGAAACAGAACCAGGCTCGTGGCATGTGGGCAGATGAGAAGAGGTGGATGATAGAATACTGGTAAATACTGTCCCTTTTCTAATGCTATTTGGCAATACTGTGTAACAATTCAGTAGAACATGAGCTCCCACAAACGTTGAAAAGCAATAGTCCAAAATGTTCGTAAGGTACCACGCTATGAACAACCTCAGTCCATCACAGATCTTCCAGTACTGCAGAAGCATTCTTGTCATGGGCTTGAGGCAGACTCCATTTTGCTCCATTCTGTGCCCCAGTGTTGCAGGATAAGGAATAAAGTACAAATGGGGATGTCTTACACAACGAAGACGTGGAGAGGCAGTGGCAGTCCGGCAGACTCTGTTCCCACTATTGGTGACAAGATATGTGTGGTCTTCCATGTTTGCTTCTGAAAAATAGTGACTTACTGACTGCGTATGTTTTCCTGATATGCAAGAAGATCAAATGCAAAGTTCAGTTTGTAGAAACCTCTGGTATTTTGTTTCAGTTAATAGCAGTTTTCAGGAATACTGCAGCAGCTGTTGCCATACTTGTCCGTGTTGCCCTAAAAGAGTGCACGTCAGAACGCTGCCTTCAGACCTTTAAATTAACCAGCAGAAGATGATTCTGTTGGATAACACTGCCCTGTAAGTTGATTTTCATTTGATTTAGCTTGCAAATGTGGTTTATTCATCCCTGTGTGCTCTTCTAAGTCTGTGTCTTACAGGATTTCACAATAATGTAATTTCAGATCATCAGAGATTGGCGATTTATTGTTATTATCAGAGGTCGATCTGTATTCTGACAGAGCAGAACTGTGGGTTAATCAGTGTGATGACAACAAGCAATTCACCACGAAACAATTCCTCCCGTATTTCCTAAACAGGGCATTTGATAGGAACACCCTTTCATGAGGGCTGTACTGAAGAGTTTCGGAGTACAAGATAATTACTTGTAATTATGGAAATTTCTGCAAGGGAAATTGTCTTAATTTGTTCCTGTTAAGGAATGGAATTGCTCTAGATGCAGCATTTGAATCCTTTTAAGAGATTAATGTGGTCTCCCTCCATTACCCTGAATAGTCCTGGTAACCTGCTGCTGTGTCTAAAATCACCCTTTTAATCCTGCTCATCCATTGGAATTTCTGATAAAACATAGTTTACTTCAGAGGTAAAAAGCATTATAATGCAGAAACTGGGCCTGTCTTTAGCTGTGCTCTGACCTCTAAGGAGCAGCATGCTTCTGGCCATAGGCACAGCTAAAAGTGACCATAGCTCTGCAGAGCTAGCTCCTCTCCAGGTAGAGCTCAGGTGTATGGTGTAACACTGATGTATCCTTTAAAAGAGAAGAGTCTGAAACAGGATCCTGAGACTGCTGGGCAGCAGCTGATGGGGCTGAGACTGCACAGGAGGGATCCACACTTGACTTTGGTCTGCTCCTCTTCCCTGGACACGTGTTACCTACAGGTGGAATGCTCTGGTTTAGGGTTCTGTGCTGGGGGTGTAGCTGCTGCCAAGGAACCAGGGAAGGCCGTGTATGTGGGGATGCAGTGTTGTATCAAACCAGCTGCTTGCATTGCTCTAAGCCATGGAGCTAGGGGTAGTAATGTAATGTAGTAATGTGACTGGTATAGATTTAGGCTGCCTGCATTCAGGCAGAGAAGAGGCTCTTTACTTCTCTTGTGTAAGAGAAGCCCCAGTACAGAGATGCACAGTTCAGCTGTGTTGCAGCTGTCATGGACGGAGCGCTATATCATTTCACATTGGGCACGCACCTTGCTTGGAGAGGGCAGGCTCTTTAGCCTGGGTTCTGTGATGTAAAAGTGGGTGAGCAGCTCTTGGAGATAATCTAACTGTGCTGGGGCTTGTCATTGCTGGCACTTCTCTGACATCTCTGCTGATACGAGACCTGAATAAAATCGAGCAGTACCAGGAGCTGGCTGTGGGAATCTGCCTCCTTCTCAAATTAATTCTGATGCTATGTATTTGTAAAAGAGCATGCCAAAACACATTATGTACTAAACTGCCGTCAGAGCAATAAAACACCAGTCTGATCTCATGGTAAACTAAGCAGTTTTTCTTTTTTTTTTTTTTTTCCTTGTTGTTATTTTCAGTTATGCTCAACTTCAACCCTGACAAGAGGTGAATATCCACTGAACATCAGCTTGTATACCTTGCAGGAAGGGGAAGCAATTGCAGTGTTAATTCTTCCCAGTATCTGTGTTTCTATGGTCATCTTGCTGTCTCGTGACTTCCTTCAGCAAACATGAGTGATGCAGAATGGCCGTACACCTCCCATCTCGATGACGGCAAGGAGCTGGCAGTTCTGCCTTCTCTTAAAACGGAATCGCACCTAGCCAGCCATGAACTAACCTCCATAAAACATTCTACTATTTTTACTCTTAAGTGGCAGGAAGAAGGGACTTAGGAGGCTGATACATAAAATATCCAGCTGTGTTATTCATGTTAATTAGGACTTTGCAGACTGTTAGGAGTTGGCACTATCCCATTTTCCATTTAAATGTTAATCTGTTATGGTTGGAGAGCTCTTTCTTGAATTTTTGTGTTGTGAATCTCAGAACTTCCTCAGATGGAGACCCACACCTGGCATCTCTGGGTAGCGAAACCCCACTGCCAGTCTGCCAAAACATGAAGCACATATCGTAGCATCTGCATTCCCAGACTTGCTGCTTTCTTGGCATGTCCCTGGTACCTTTCTGCCTGTGGGAGTTCTGGTTTCATAATTACACCTGTGAAGTACTGAGAGACTGTAAAACCATGAGTTCTGGCATAGCAGGGAATTTCTTAGCCACAAGTACTATTGTTAAATGATGTTATGCTTGCAGGACTTTGAAAAGTAACAGACTTTGGAATACAGCTTCCATTGTTGCATCTTATCATCCCAGTGAGCTTTGGTTGGTCAGAGTCCCGAGCACAGCCAGCCAGGCCTTCTCGTAACAGTCAGATCTGTGCTTAAAAAAGCAGTTTTCCTTTAAAATTCAACTTATTCTCTTACTATTTTGCAAAACAAATGCCCACTGTTGGAGCCAGCGGTTGTTGAATTGGATTAGATGCTTGTGTACCCTGTCATTGGCTTCTGGACCTGCGTAGAGCTCTTGCTATAAAGTGGTTGCTGTTGTAGCTGGCATTTGTGACAATAAGAAAAGAGATTTGTCATTAGGCTCAACATTTCAGTGTCAATTCTGTTGAATTTGGTCTATTTATTCAGAAGAATCACTGAAGAATTGTGCGTTACAGGAAATTCCTTGCTATGTCCAATTTCCTTTTGACATCAGTAACAAATTATATTATCAGAGAGATTTTTATTCTCCTAGGCAGGCTTTAAGATAGTACCCAAGGAGATTAGAGAACAAAAAAAAATGTGGCTGGAATTCTGTTTGTTCATAGATATTTACAGACATTGATGAGATCCCCCGAGCCTTCTCTCATCCAGACTGAGGAGTTCCAGCTCTTTCAACCTTTCCTCCTGGGCGAGAGACTTCAGTCCCTCCATCATCTCCGTGGCCCTCTGCAGTACATCTCTTATACTGGGGAGCCCAGAGCTGCCCCAGCACTGCAGCTGTGGCAGGGAGGCTGGGAGGGAGCAGTCAGCTCTGTGGGCTTGCTGGCAGCACTGCCAGGGTCACAGGAATGTGGATGTCACACGCAAACAATAGCACTGCCTCTAGGCAGTGCCTGAAGGGATACCACTTCTGCTTGTGTCATAAATAAAGGCATGAAAGCCTCAGTACTACCCAGTGAAGGCACACAATGATTTTACAACGAATACTTGATACCTCAGAGAAATGTACCCAGCTCTGAAACGTGTGGAGGGAAACTCAAGATGTTAGTAACCAACCATAAATTAACATTTGTGCATCTGTCAGTAGCCACAGAGGACACACACATACTGTGTCCTGAGATACAGAATGGCAGAAGGTGCTGTTCCAAAGATGCAGTGCAGCCCTGGGTCTGGAGGCAGCACTGGGGCTGGCAGCTTGTGCAGACCCCTGACACCAGGACCCTTGCCCTCGTGTAAGCAGAGCTGCTGCCCTCAGATTTGGGGCTGAACTTTGATGTAGAAGGAGCTGAGACATGGTGTGGAAGTAACGTTTAACTTCTGTCTGGGATGTCTGAGGTCGGATCGTTGCAGGAAGGAAGCAAACGTCTTTCAGGAAGTGAAGCAGCTCCCGTAGCCAGGCGTTCCCATCCAGCTCCTGTTTCTGTCGGTATGCCAGCAGTTATTAGCAGCACAATAAAGAATAGATTTTGCAGGTTGTATGAAAGGCAGATTGAGCTGTAGGGTATTTTGCACTTATTAAGAAACGTGCTTGAATGTGAGCCAAAAGCTGTCATTTCCCTTTTCATCTATTAAAAAGATACATTAACACTGTCAATCAGCAAGCTTCAGAGGTTAGGCAAATACAGTCAGCATCTGCCAATAAAATCAAAGATTTAACACATCTCAGTATCAAAGTCACATTAGAGGGAGAAAATCACTGTGCAGGCACAAGCCCCAGCTGTGCTTCAGCTTTGACTGTGAATGAGTACCTGATATTTTGAAATGTGGAGCCTTTCCATTGTTAAAAACCGAGTGTGACCCCTCCTGCAGTGGTTGGGAAGGGAGCCTAGCACTCGTTTGTCATGCATTCTTTCTGCTGTAATGAATGTTATTAAGGCCAGCCATTAGAATGAGCAAAATCTTTCAGCATTAGGTCACTGTGTCGCACGTCTTACTGCAGCTGGCTGTATGATGATGTGGGCTGTTGGTTGTTTCTTTTAAATACAGATGTCTTTTTTATATGTTATTCTTCATTCCGCGTTGTGTGTAGCTGGCAGGAATTAAAAGCGTTTTGTGGGGTCTGAATGTTGCTTTCCTTGCTAACCAGCAGTGGCTCAACCTAAAAGTCATTTGAGCTTCTGGAGAAACTCCCATTGTCTTCAGTAGCCGATGCCTTCCTGATGTTATACTGGCACTGCTGGAGAATGTAGATGTTAAATTATGGTCTGTTTCTGATGCTAGCATAAGCATAAGGCCTTGTCCTGTCTTGCCTTCACTGCCTTTTAGGAAGAGAATTGAGATTTCTATTTGGGATTGTATGTATTTTTTTTTAATAGACACCTCTGATTGGATGCTGAGGAGATAGACGATATTTCATTCTTTTTAAAAACCAGCAAATTATCCTTCTTTCTCTGCCAGCTAACTTGTTATTGCATCAAGAATATGAAGCTCTTGCACTGTTGTTATTATGTGGAAGTGTTTTGAGAAGCTGGTGATCTCCGTGCTAATACATTGATGCAGATTTCCTACCTGCTAATGAGGGGCTAGAGTAATTGTGGTTCTGTCAGTGGTGCTGAATGTTCACAGTGACTTTGGGGGTGAGCTGGTGAAGAGCTGGACTCTTCTGAGTGTGTTCCTGCTTCTGCTCTGAAGCTGGGTTATTTCATTTGTCCTGCTTGGGGGATAAGACATTGTCTTTTGAAATAAAATTGTAAACACTTTACAGCCCTTTGAGTTACAAGCACTGTGGCTGTTTTAAATATAAATGGTGTAGGATTATGTACTTGATTTGTTACAACTTCCTAATTCCACCTACCTCAGCACTTTCTTGGCAGTTAATTGCATTATGGCTTAGAGAAGTGTTCCACAAATTGCTGGAGGCAGCTTTGCCGAGCTCCAGCACGCTTTCTTCGGTTATGTAGCAAACGCAGTGCTCTGGGATCATTAGTTAGGAGGCACTTAGTGGCCCAAGGCCTTGTTCCTTTAAGTTCTCTCTGCTGGTTTGTTGTTCTGGAGCATGGGCGTGTGCAGTGGTTGAAGCTTTGCTTTGGTGGGTACAGAAAGCTGTATTCCCAGCCATCAGTGCAAACACCCAGGCAGAAAGGCTGACAGACACTGCTGTGATTGGCGCTCAGAGAGTGAATGTGACTGGGCCAGATTGTCGTCTGCTCCCCAGCGAAGTGGAAGAGCTCTCCCTGGGAAGTTAATGATGGCAGCTGCATCAAACTGACATGGTAGAGGAGCCAGCTGGTGCTGAGGACAGCCGTGTGCTTCATTAGTCGGGTGACTAATAAGCAGTTTTTGTAAGTAGAGATGTAGTAAATGATGCTTAAGTAAAGAAGGAAGGCGTGGTAATCCTGCTTGAAAAGGCAAGCTTGCTTACAGTTCCTCTATAGAACAGTCTAATGCTGTTCACCAGAAATTTGCTTTTCTCTGTTTTTTTCTTCAAGGCACAGGAGAATGCTTGGAAGAGAAAGAATGCTTTTTAGGACTGCCTGATATGGATCAGGAGTCTTAGCAGCAGAAGTACATAGGATCCATTTCACCTGAGACAAGGTGTTGATGCTGGTGTGGCTGTAACTTGCTGGTTACAATTGTGCTTAAGTTTGAGACTCCCAGTGTAGGCTGGATCCTTGTCATCTTATTATCTGTTTTTCCAATGTTCAAACCATGAAAGCATTGGCAACTGCTGTGTCTTCTAGATGGCTCTGTTTGTAAGAGGCTTGGCTGTCCTACTCAAAAGTTGGTGCAGAATCAGTTGCAGATGCTACCTTGTCAGGACTGACAGCTCTTTAGCTTGCTTTCAAGTTACTTCTTCCTATTCCAGTTCTGCTGTTAGGAAAACCATCTGTGTTAAGTCTCAAAGTAAATACTTAGGGCTGATCCTTTTAACTTTTATTTTCCCCCACCTTAAAATCCAGTGGGCAGTTAACTTGTGAAAAATGCAAGGCACAGTAATGCTGTTGGCTGCAATTGCTTAATCATGTTCTTATGTGTTTACATTATAACCTCGTACTTGAGCATTTTTCTCAGTGCCAGCATTACAGTGGAATTTCATGTAGAGGTTGTGCATTGAACTACGTTCTTCACCAGGGTGAGGGTGTCCCTCATCTCCCTGAAGGAGTGTTTCTGAAATACTGACCTCCTGGCATTTCCAGCGTTTCTTTTTTCACACCTGTGGTTCAGTGTCTCTCAGCAGGTCATCCTTGGGCTCTCGCATTCCTGGTTGGTTCTGTATGTGACTTTAAAAGCAGGAAATGATAAACAGTGAATTTTAGGAATTACTGCAGTCCAGAGAGTTGCTCTGTGTAGTAGGTTGGCTGATGTGAATAATGCTTCAGAGGAAAATTGGACTGAAAGATGCAGATGGACCGCGTGTCTGTGTCCGCTGGAGAAGCCATGTCTCCTGAGGCATCATTAAAATTCTTTCCAATTATGATCACAATATGCAGCAAATTGTTAAGTGTGATAGCTGAATGGCAGGCGTGTACACAGAGTGGGCTGTTTGAATTTAGATCTGTGACTTAAACTTCATGAATTCATAGTTGTTAACGATACATGCACAAAGTGGAATCTGCCACTCTGGTTGCTGATCTATTTATTTTTTTTTTTGCCTGGCTCTGTGGCCTCTTAATAGCTCAGTTTTCCTCCAGGGTCCTGTTCACCACAGTGGTTGTGGTTGGTCTGCTGCTGCCGATGCTGTGTGGGTCTGTGGCACTCCCCTCTTGTTTAGGGACGAGGTGCATGGCTTCTGATGTGGTAGGACAGCTGCAGTTCAGGTAGTCTTCATGCAGAGCTCTTGGCTGTGAGGATTAGTCTGCTGTTTGCTTAAAGCATCTAAAGACTTGAGGCATAAAAGATTGATTAACTGCCAGGTACAGCGTTTACTTCTTAAATAGGTGAATAGATTTTCTATTTTTAATCTTATTGCATTAATCATCTTAACATTGACTGATTAATGTTTTTGTTCCAATAAGCAGCTAAAATTAGGCTTCACTCCATTATAGATGCTCGTGTTATCTATGTTAACCTGTACCCTCCATGCAGACTTCTGTTTCACTGCAGCATATGTGGCCCTAGATGTTACAGATACCCCTGGAAGCAGTGTTGGCAAGATTAGGGAATTGTTATGGTACTGCTTTGTGCTCAGCCTGGGGCTTATGGAGTGAATACTGAAAAACCTGAGCATCACCCCAAGACAATCTGTGTGATGTATACAGATGTACTAATTCATCCCTTTGGAAGCAAGGTATGCCTGGTGCCATTTGTACATGTCAAAATGGTAATTGTCTTAATGTCAAGCTCTATCCCAGTTGTTATCTGGGTTTTGGATCTGATTATCAGCAAGGGTGTACAGAGGGGTGTCCCTACTCCCTGTGTCTGCTGCTGTTTGACTCACCGTATCCCACTGAATCCATCTGAAAGATGCAGGTTCTACTGGAACCCAAACATTTAGCTGCCTGATAACTGATCTTCATTGGAAAATGATGTTCTCATTGAAACAGCTTAGAATCCTTTGATGGGTGCAGCCCATACTTCTTGGGCAGTTTGGATGCAGGCAGCTCTGAAGCTGTTGACTTGTGCAAAAGGTCATTAGAGCTGCCATCAAGTCACTTGTCTCTGTAACACTGAACCTGCTAAGAAGTCCTTGCCCTGGGTTTTCAACTACAACTTGGCAGCTGGCTTTTCTGCTCTGGGCCCTCATCTGAACAGAGCGGTGTGAGACACTGAGGCTCACTGCCGGCCTTTGTTATGAACCAAATTTGACTGAGGTTTTCATTTCTATTTATCTCCAGTCACTCATTTAGACACAAAGCAGAGAGAGCCAGACTACTGCAGCTGGAGCGCTTGTTGTTTAGTCTCCCGGCCCTGCCATCATCAGACCCATAATTTCTCAGGCAGCAGTTTCATTGCAGTCTTGGCTGCCATGGAGACGCATCACCAGCGGCCATTAAAGCAGCGCTGAGATGGCGGCTCCTGCTGCTGAGATTCCGATCGTTCTGCTTCTGTCAGCACTTCTCTGCTCCGAATCCTGCTTTGAAGAATTCTGTCTCCTCTGTGCTCGTAGTGCAGCGTTTGTGCCCTCGTGGGCATACAGCTTATGGATGTATTGCTCTGTGGCCCAGCAGAAGCTTGCTCTCTCTTCCTTCCATCCCTGTTATTGCAGTGCAGCAATCTGAGCTGTTTCCAACATCTGGGTTTTGCACCAGGCTTCTCCTGGCATTCATGTGCAGCATGCCAGGGCAGGAGATGGGCATCCTGCCCCTGGAGTGGTGTTGGGAAGGGGAATGGGGTCCTTTCAGGATGAGTTGAGGCTCAGTGTGGCCCCTCTGTATACAATGGGACATTCTGTAAAACAGAGCCTGTGGGTTATGATGAAGGCATCTTCCTGTGGTATCGATCAGGACAGAGAGTTCAGGTTTTGCTATACTTCAAGTGAATATGGAGCCAGAACTTACACATTTCCAATCAGTGAGAGATTAATGTAGCATAGCTAGAGGAACTCTTAAATCAACGGAGGAATACAGAGCAAAGTTGGAATCCTTTGTCTGATGGCGTTGCGTTTTCTTGTGTTTTACACCAGCATATAATGAACAGGCTTCAGTGTTCCTGTGTGATCTGGAAACTTGTTTAGTTGCCAGATACCCAACACGACTTGGCATGCTGGGAGCTGTCTGCCACAGGCAGTGCTTGGACACAGCCGTGAGGAGCGCTCTGGTGATGCTGACTTCCTTGCAGAATGTAGTTTCATGGTAACCAAATATATACTGTTAGTGCTCCTGCAGGATATTCCGCTTCAGTGATGTTTTCTGTGCCAGAATGGCCTGTACAGATGTTTGTGGAGCTGTACGTTAATCAGGTCAGTGAACCAGATGCAGATTTTGTGCGTCTCTGTGACCTGGATCACTTCCCTGTGAGATGAGCAGCAGAAATACCTTGCTGTTCAACTCTTCATTCCATTAAAGCGTGCTTGCATTTCCTGGAAACATGCTGTGATGCCTCTCAGTTAGTTGAACATCGTACACCTGAATTTAGCCGTGGGAAAACATTCCTGTCTGTCCTAGGAGTCCAGCTGACCTTTTCCAATTGGGCAGCCTGGCTCTGAAATGAGGACAGCCTCGTGTCCTTCTCTCCCTCTCTGCAACCTGATGATACTGTGTGGTGTCCCCAGACACCTGCAGGTTTCTGCCATGTCTTTTCTTGTCTCAAGATTCCCTGCATTAGGATTAATTTTGGCTGGTTAATGGTCTTGAGTCTCTTGAGCACTGGCGCTGGTATGACCACCTCTTTGAAGTGCTTATATGCTGCTTCTTTGTTCTGTTCTCGATTTATTGTGCCAAAGAAAAACAAAAGCAGCCATGACTTCATCTAGTTCCATTCCTTAATGAATTTCATTCCTTTTCCCCTGTATCCCAATTTTAGCTGTGCACTTTGTTCTGTATTATTCCTCCATCTCATTTACAACCTGCCTGACACAGCCTGTTGGTGATGGCAGCGAAGTTCAGGACTGCCCAGGGCAGCTGGGAGCTGCATGTACCTGCTGTTTTGTGGCAGGTCAAGAGGAGAGGCAGAAACTGGAGCATCACTGCAGTGTGGTTGTAATAAAAACATGTGAAAGTAGCATATGGAATACAAATTTGTTCTTAATTTGTACAAGGAAGTTGTCTGCATATCCTCTTCGTGTCGGGGGCTGTAGGGGAAGATATTTAAAAGGAGGAATACTGGTCTATCTGGAGCACCTCTCCAGTGCAGAAAGGCTGAGGGAGTTGTGCTGTTCAGCCTGGATAAGAGAAGGCTCTGAGAGGCCTCACTGCTGCCTTCCAGTACTTGCGGGGTGCTTGTAAGCAGGGAGTGAGTTACGGTTTGATATTGATAAGACATGGAGGAATGGCTTTAAACTGAAAGGGGGGAGATTGAGGTTGGATGTCAGGAAGAAACTGTTCACTCAGAGGGCAGTGAGGTCTTGGCGCTGCTGCCCAGAGCTGTGGGTGCCCCATCCCTGGAGGTCCCTGAGGCCATGGATGGGCCCTGGGCAGTGTGAGCTGGGGGCAGCCAGCCCATGGCAGGGGTGGGATGGAGCTGTGGGATCTCTAAACTGCCCTCCAACCTCAGCCATTGTGTGAGTCTATGATTCTGGAGGAAAAAAAAAAAAAAGAAAAAGAAATACTAAACCATGAAGATGTACTACTGAGTGAGTCAGTTGGCTGAAGTACTTTTTTAACAACACATAAAGCTTTTTATGAAAAAAAAAAAGCTTTTAAACCACAAAAAAAAAAAAGAGAGAAGTAAGGAAATAAATTTTAAAAATGAAAATTGGAGTGCTGCGTTTCTGGGGAAATACTCTCAATTTTACTTTTTGATTTTACTTTTAACATCATTTCCCTACTGTAATGGGTGTAGAGCTTGTGACTTAATGACACCTCTGAAGTTGTACTGAATCGCCTGTACGGGGTTTTGTGTCCCCTCCTCAGCTTCTTTCCTTTGTGTTTTTGTTATATGTGATACCTGTGCGCTCTGTGTAGTTCAGCACACAGAAACTGGTTGTAGAAGGCAAGCACTGGTCTTCCTTCTGTGTCAACTGTACCCACCTACTATACGCTGACACGTTTTCTGTCAGCTGCCCCATTTAAACAGATAGATAGAGAAATGAAGTTTGTTTTTTAACGCAATTAGCACCAAATCTGTGGATTTGGAAACTCTTCAGAGCTGTCCTTGAGTTAGTGCATCAGTCGGTCGTTCGTGGCCCCTTGGGGCCCTCCTGCTGACAGCACTCTTTGGTTTCCACTGTTGTGCACAAATGAGCAGAAATATTAATAGCATCGTCTCCTTTCGGGGCTGCCAGGTGCGTTATCAGTACGAGCAGGGCTCATATCGCTCACTGCTGAAATGTGAATGCTGCAGGTCGATCGTTTCCATTTCCATTGTGTTTTCTTTCTGCTTCTGGTATCTGGTGTTCATGAGACAATTCCGTCTTTGTGTCGGTGTCACGGTTTAATGCGTGGCTGCTGGTGACAGCAGTGCGCAGAGCTTGTGAAGTCTCTGCGAATTAGTTTGCTCGCATCTGTGTGAACAACCAAAGCCAAAGGCTCTCCTTTCTGAGGATGAGAATCACATCATTACTGGAGGGAGTTCAGAGAAGAGTGAAAAAAGTGATTAGGGGCCTGGAGGGACTGATGTATGAGGAAAGATCAAAGCAGCTAAATTTGTATCATTTGGATAACTGGCAGCAGACAAGGAACATGAAAGTCTGAGATTATTGAGTGTGTATTAGCAGGGATGGGTTGGGGAGAGCTTATTTAGGCTTGGGATGGTGTGGAGGGAATGGGAGTACATTAGCAAGGGGGAAACAGCTATTAGAGTTGGGGCAGTTTTCAAACAATAAAGGTAATTGATTGTCTCTTGCTCTAAACACTGTGTCTTAAGCTACTGTTTTTTGATCTACTGATGAACAGAAATGAAATGTTCCAGGTAGAGGTAGAAGCGTAACTCTGAAGTTGGCAGAAAAATCACTGTTGGGCTGTGTGTTCCTTTGGCCTCAGGGTTTGGTGGGACTCTCTGAGCAGAGCAGCAGGGACACGATGAGAAGCAGGCCTTTCCTGGCCCTCCCGTCAGGATTAACGTCATCAGGCTGATAGAGCTCATCTGTCTGTACCATTTGTTCTTCTGCAGTTATCTGGGATTTCAAAAAATTAGTACTGCACAGGGTCAGTAGCTGTGTCACTTTGATGCAGAGGTTTGGACTGCAGCCTAGATACAAAAGTGGAATCTAGGACTTTCCAAATAAGCAATTTTATTCTGTTTTCCAAGACTCTGCTTTAAAAGTACTCCTTGTGCCAGGCATCCTGTTCTCTTACATCTCATGGCAGTTAGATTCTTACCCCTCCTGTAGTTTCATAAGATAGTACAGAAATAATGTTCTTTTCGAGTTCATGCTAGTTCTCAATCCTGCTTTTTTTCTTTTCCCTTTACTTTCCTGGGTTCTTTCCAATTCCATCAGCTGAACGTCACTGACACACGCCCAGCTGTGGCTGCAGAGAGCAGGTTGTGAACCCTTCTTTTGGCACGCAGTTATGGTGAGGTACTGTGGAGCATACCTTGGGGAGGCAAGTTGCCTTTCCTTGGAGGAGTCATGCCGTTCAGTGATTTGCTGTTTAGGCTGCTCTGTTCATACAAACAACTAACAACTTGTATTTCTGTGCAGAGTGTATTTCTAACATAACCAGCAATGCAGAAGGGAACTGAATGCTGAGCATCTCTGTGAGCTGAATTGAGTCCTTTTATTGAGGTGATTTCACTGGATCACTCTGCTGTTACAGGGATGAGATTTGCCTCATTATAGTGCCAGGCTAACCCCTGCTTCATGTTCTATCCCGTGATCAGCAGGTTGTCTCCAGAGGCAGAGCTGAGTGCTGCTGCAGTAGTGACTCATTTGGAAGGAATACCTCTTGGTAGTTAGAGGCAGCGTGAAGCCATGTCTGATGCAGGCAGCAGGTGGGCTGTTCAGTGTCTAATTGCCTCTGGGAGCCTAGAGCCAGCAAAGCCCTTCTGGTTAATCTGTGAGGCATGAAGTACAGGCTTTCCTATGAGAGCAAGAGGGATTTTCAGGGGAGAACTGGCTTTGAACGACTTAGTTATCTCTTAGGGAGGGTGTAGTCTCTGCTTAGTGCTTCTTCAGAAGCTTTTCTAAGGGTATTTGAAGGAAAGGGGATGGTGGTCCCTGGGCATCACGAGGCACTGGGCTGAAGGTTTACTACAGTAAAGTATGTGACAATAAAGAGTCTGCAGATACATGCATCTCTTCTGTGAGGCTGGCAGGCTCACTGCTGTGTGGGTTTGGACCTCATTTGTACGGAACTGTATCCATCCTTGTCTTGCAGCATACAGTGCTGCTGTGTCTTTTTGCCCTGTGGGGATGTGGGACTTCATAAACCCATGCTCAGATCCCAGGCAGAAGTAGCTCAGGAGCAGTGAGGCAAACGGTGCAGCTCTGCTGCTGGAACACTCACACCACCTGTCTGACTCGTTGCAAGGTATAGTTTTTGGTGTCTTCTCACCCCTGCTATGTATATTGGATCTGATGTGAAGGGAGCACGTAGCAGGCTGTGTAAGGAGCCCCTTAGAGTCAATATACGCATATAGGGTACAGGTGTGTATTTAAAAGTAATAGGGAAAATGCATTCCCTTGCTATTGTGTGTTTCAGAATAGAAGCTTATTGATTCAGGTGCCTGAAACACTGATGCTTTCAAGATGAATTTCCTTTGGGAGCAGTAGTGTGAAAGGGCAAAGGGGAAATGATTAAAATTTAAACCTTGAGATGCTGTTGAATTATGTTGTCATTTTTTAAATGAGACTCCATAGCTGAAGGAAGAAACATTTTGGGCAACTCCAATCTGTATTTAAGTACTACATCCCCATCTAGGGTGGATTAGTGATAAAGGGCTGCGGGGTTAAATGCTTCGTATGGCACAAAAATGTCTGCCATTGGGAGACTGCTGTGTTTGTTGTGTATAGAGGAGGTGCTCTTGTTGAGAACATTGTGGCTGTTGGCTGCTTCTATCCTGGATTACTATACCAAATCTCCAGTTGCTTTTCAAACACGCAATCACAAAATGATGTGTCAGCATGATTGTTTGATATGCTCCTTCTCTCAGCTTTCCATCCCCCAAAGGAAGATCTATTGTGAGAGGTCTTACTGACAAAAAAGAACAAGCTTTTGCTGACCTGAGCATGCAGTGTGAACACACCTTTGGATACACAGCTGTTGTGTGATGGAATATGCTGAGATGGTCCTGACTTCTTACCAAGTGTGGGAAACTGTCACTATTTCTGTCTCTGCCTCTTGTTGTTTGTCTGTGCCGTGTGCATGCAGACACAGTAGCCTGGAATTTCCTGTGATGGAGGAGGACACCAACAAGTATTTGTATTTATAATGCTAAAAGAGACATCCTGTTTTGTTATGTTTGTTCTTTGTTGCACAGTCCCTGCTGGATGAGAGAGTGATACACCTAAATCAGAGTCTTAAAGGTGAAAGAAACTGGTAAGATCAAGGGCAGGGAACTGAAAACTGGGAGTGTACAAAACCTGACAGCTGTCGAGTCCAACAGGCCTTTGCATAATAGGAAATGGATAAATTTATTTGTTGTGTGTTTTGTTGTTTTATGCTGAAGAAGGCAGTGTGTTGATATTACTCAGGAAAGAGGTGATGCACATATGGGATGACTGAATACTGGTTGCCTGTGCACCTTCACTTCGTTCATCTTGTTTTTTTTGTGCTTTTTTTTTTTTTTTTTGTCTTTTTAAAGTATTTTAATACTTTTTCAAAACGAAGCAAAGAGAAGAACCCCACTCTGTCTTCCTCAAAAATCCCATCAGGTGGTGGCCTGATTTTCAGCAGCATTAGGGATTCTTAGGTTCTCAGCAGGACTTGCATCATGTTGACTGAAGGAGCCGTTGTCCTTCTCCCTTGGTTGGCAGTGAAGGGAGCAAAGGCACACAGCTTGGTAGGAAGATTCGTGGCTCTTGTGTGACAGTATGAATTCTCCTGTTCTTTTGCTTGTTTGGAGTGTTTCAGTGCCTTCATGCATTTGCTGTTGCCGTGCTGAAATTGTTGACCTGTAGAACAGAGCTTTAAGAAGTTAATGTGTATCTCTGGACAGAGGTGCCAGCTCCTTCACAGCTCCATCAACTTTTCATAGTCTTGTTTACAACAGGAACAAGAAGAGTACAAAATATGTTTTTAAAACATCTTGATGCTTAGTCACCCTGCCTCTTGCATGTGTAACTTAGCTTTATCTTTCATCCGGTTCCGGAGTATGTAGCAGGAGCCAAAAAGTCACTTAAAATCATATTATATGATTGTCTTTTTCAGCAGCGAGGCTGCTAAACTGGAGGGAGCATGGCTGAGGTGTATAACCTGTGACTATATTCTCTGTAAAGTGTAACTTTGGAAGTAAATCTCTGAAAGGGGATTGAGTTACTGTGACATCTCGTGCGGTATAAACAGTGTTCCTTTAAATTTACATCAAACAGAGCTGCCATTGCTTACCAATCTAATGGAAGCTATGGTAATTGCTTTTGTAGGTTCCATTTATAGATCAGGCTTCTATGACTAAATTTAATTACTTACAGCTGAACCCAGTCGAAGTAGTAGGCTCAAAATAACCCCTGTTGTGCTGCAGTGGAAGCAGCACGTTGTCAGAAAGAGGTATTTCCTGATTTTTCTGTGTTTCAAATAAGAGTTCCCAGCATTTGCATATTTGTGGCACAGTTAACTGAAGAACAGACCTCTGCAGAATCCTCCAAGCTAATGCTACGAGCCACGATGACAGGCTGCTCTCTCCTGTGACTGATGATAAGGAATGTGGTGTGGAGCTGCTTACCCCAGGGATTGTATGACATTATGTAAGTTCACAGTGCTCATAAAAGACATTTTCCTTTTTGGATGCTTAGCAAGGTTCAGCTACCAAAAGCAAAGAGCATGTCTCATAGATGAGTGACAGTGGAATCCCATGTGTGTTTAGTGAGCAAGAAAGAAGGGAGCATCTGGTCAGCGTTGCAGATTTCATTTTTCACTTTTCTCTCCTTTTCATTTAAATGGTGGAGATGTTTCTTTAATAAAACTTAACAGAAAACACTGATTATCATCAAAGCCAAGTGTGCTCTGTAATAAATGGATTTTTTCTTCAAGTAATCTGATGCTTCACAAAATTCAGGTAAGCACAGGTGGAAAGGGAAATCCATCAGTGAGCGCTTGCCCTTCCTGTGGGAATGCTGCAGCACACAGCTCTGCTCCTGAGACACTGCCCTATCTTCCCAGAGAGGTGCTCAGGGGAATAGCTCAGCTAGGAAGGATTCTTCTGTCATTTAAAGGATGAACTGGGAGGTAATTATTTATGTCACCAGGTCAGTCAGTATTGATGTGGGCTGCGTCAGGACTGTTAGATGTGGATAAGTCTTTGGTGGTTGAGAATTGATTTAAATCCTGCCAGCTTTGCTGCATTGGGTATGTGCATTTATATTATTTACAGCAGATTTCCAGGGCAGACTGAGTTGTGCTGCTTGATCCTGTTGCACAGTTGACCATCTCAGTCCTCCTTTCTCCTGTCTTCCTTCTCTTTTTTCCCCGTTCTTTATCCTCTTTTGTTCCTCCTATTTTTTCTCTCCTTTTTTTTTTTTTTAATCCTTTTTTTCCCCTTTTCTAGTGCTTGCAGAGTCCAGTGCTCATCGTTACACCTGATAAATCCCAAGAGGTATCTAGGGCAACAAAATTAGTTTGAGTTGATTCATGTGCAGGATGAAAAGCAAAAGACCAGTGGCTAATTTATAGAGCTCAAATCTTCCAATCTGCTCGTCAGCTGACCTTACTGTTTTCAGTAAGTTCCTCTCCATACTCCCAAGAATTTAGGATTCTCAAAGGTAGTGATGAAAATTGTTTAATGAAGCATGAAGTCTGTATCCTGAATAAAGGATATGTTTGCAGAAAAGCCATTGCTGAAAATACAGGGTACTAAAATGGAAGCTGTCATGCTTTTAGCTCACAAGACTGTGCTTAGGCTGTAGGTTTAGGTTTAATGCCACAGTGTTTCTAGGATTTTATGAGTATTCCTAGGAGTAGGAACAGATCATAGCTGTTGTTAAGCAACACAAATATGGGTGAGTACTGTGTGTTTAGGAGAAGAGTCTTGTGTTCTTGTTTTATTTGCTTGTGAGGTGTGGACTGGGTTTTCTTGATAGTGGATAGGATAGCACGGGAGAGAAACTCTATTACAGGGATAAAATATGTTCCTTATTTGTAGGACTGTGGGCACTCTGACATTTTCAGATTCTCATACTTGGTAGTGCTCTGCTCCGGGTTTACATACTCCGATATCATTAATTTGTGGAGTTTTCCTTCAAGCCAGCTCCCTTAATGATGAGATGAGCAAAGTGGGCTAGCTCCTGCAATTAGCTGGCTCTTCAGAGTTGCCATGTGAAGTGCTCTAAGGGTAATCGTGCAGTCAACCGATGCATTGTGTTTGATCTCGTGTTCTGCCACACTCCATTTCAATTTGTCTCAGCACTTAAAAAGTGAGATCAAAATGGAGAAATGTGAAGGGTTTCTAGAGCCTTAACTTGTTAAGCTTTAATATCTTTGAGAATAAATGAAGTAACAACAAAAAGCATGTCTGAAGGGATTAGATAGGATTTTTGAGAGAAGGCAATTGATTTAGGAACACATGTTCCTTCATTTAAGGAAGGATAATGCCTTCTAAAGCTGGTTTGTGATGCAAGAAAAGGTAAGTGTGTCTAAGATCACCCAGTCCAGCTGTCTGCCCACCTCCAATATTGCCCATTAACCACGTCCCAGAGTACTGTACCCACCCTTTCCTTAAGCACCTTCAGGGACGGTGACCCCACCACCCCTGGGCCGCCTGTGCCAGCACCTGACCGCATTTCTGAGAAGAAATTCTTCCTAATACCCAACCAGAGATATTTCAGAGATATTCTGTGTGGTTTGTCCCTTAGTACTTAAGTACTATAACAAGTGTACAAGGATGAAAGGTACTAACAAGGAGTTCACAGAACAGCAGTGCTGACTATGTTCAGGCAACAGTCCAAAGCCGTTAGTGATGCTTACTGATGGGAGTCTGTGTGTATGTATTAGTAGAAGCATAAATGAGAGGGAGGGGGGAGGAGAGGGTGACAGATTTGGGCTGGAAGAGATGAATTAGGAAGTGCAGAAGCTGGTGAAATGTGGGTGAAAACAGACTTGGGATGGCTCCTCTGTGTGAGGAACTGTATGGCTTATTAGAGCATAACTGTTGTTGATTTTGGGTGTACCTGTTGCAGCCCCCCTGCAGCATGGCACCTGCTGTGGTGTCAGTCTAAATACTCTTCCAATAACAAAACAGAGAAGCACAGGACAACTAAAATGAAGCAGATGCGTAGCAGGGAAANCTTAAAAAGTGAGATCAAAATGGAGAAATGTGAAGGGTTTCTAGAGCCTTAACTTGTTAAGCTTTAATATCTTTGAGAATAAATGAAGTAACAACAAAAAGCATGTCTGAAGGGATTAGATAGGATTTTTGAGAGAAGGCAATTGATTTAGGAACACATGTTCCTTCATTTAAGGAAGGATAATGCCTTCTAAAGCTGGTTTGTGATGCAAGAAAAGGTAAGTGTGTCTAAGATCACCCAGTCCAGCTGTCTGCCCACCTCCAATATTGCCCATTAACCACGTCCCAGAGTACTGTACCCACCCTTTCCTTAAGCACCTTCAGGGACGGTGACCCCACCACCCCTGGGCCGCCTGTGCCAGCACCTGACCGCATTTCTGAGAAGAAATTCTTCCTAATACCCAACCAGAGATATTTCAGAGATATTCTGTGTGGTTTGTCCCTTAGTACTTAAGTACTATAACAAGTGTACAAGGATGAAAGGTACTAACAAGGAGTTCACAGAACAGCAGTGCTGACTATGTTCAGGCAACAGTCCAAAGCCGTTAGTGATGCTTACTGATGGGAGTCTGTGTGTATGTATTAGTAGAAGCATAAATGAGAGGGAGGGGGGAGGAGAGGGTGACAGATTTGGGCTGGAAGAGATGAATTAGGAAGTGCAGAAGCTGGTGAAATGTGGGTGAAAACAGACTTGGGATGGCTCCTCTGTGTGAGGAACTGTATGGCTTATTAGAGCATAACTGTTGTTGATTTTGGGTGTACCTGTTGCAGCCCCCCTGCAGCATGGCACCTGCTGTGGTGTCAGTCTAAATACTCTTCCAATAACAAAACAGAGAAGCACAGGACAACTAAAATGAAGCAGATGCGTAGCAGGGAAATAATTTAAAATGTACCACTTCAATGCTATCTCTTGACCCTTTCAGGGCAGTTCAATAAAATCTGGTAGTTTCTATAGCAACTACTAAATTACTTGGTGCTGCAGAGGTCTGGGATAAAGGAGGTGAATCAATGTAAGGAAACTCAGGGTTGGTGTTTCTCCCCTTTATGTTACAAGAGTAATGATCTGGCAGAACTCACCACGTGTGACGCTCATCCTGAAGAATTTTTCCCACGTTCACCTTAGCCAACCAGATTTATGTATTTAGTGTTTCTGCAGGCTGGGTTTTCCTCCTGTCCCCATCGTCAGCTTTGTCCTTCTTGGCAGGCGGTGCTGACTGAGCGCAGAAGGGGCGGCTGCAGTCTGGAAGGCAGCAGTCCTCCAGCACAGCTGCACCCACGTGGGGAGAGGGAACTACACCTGCTGGTGTTGCCAGAAGTGACTGTGGGTGGAAGTTTGGTGTAGGAATGACCGTCAGGAAAAGTCCTTTTGAGTTTCCAGAGATAAGTGGCAGAGCTGCAGCTCTGTGTGGTTTGGAGCATCCCTGCAGCCATCCAGGTGCTCTGTTTCGGTGTGCTCCTCAGCTTAGTTGATTTGGCCTTCTTAGTGGATAACAGTAAATTCCACTGTTGATTAAGAAACAAATCATGACTGTTTCATAGATCCACTAAGGCTGGTTGTATTCCTGAGCAGGAATTGTTGGTTCAGCCACTAATTGTCTGGTCATTCAGAAGTGATTATTTTCTCTAGTGCATGCTGGACTTGATAAAATGGAGGCTTTTTTGGTGCCAAAGTTGACTTTTTGGTGTTGTTTTGTTGGGGCCTTTCAAAGAGCTGCCCTTTGCTGAGCTGAGATTCCTGGGTCCTTTCTGCAGTGCTGCTCATTTGCTTTGTGCACGCGTGCTGTGCTGTGTGCCAGGCCAAAAGTGTGTGCATTTTTAGAACTGAAATGAAAACTGCGTGAAGCAACTTGGTGATGTGAATCAAAGTAATAGAGCTCGTGAGGAAGAGGATTAGAAATGCTTGTTGATTTTCTTTAAAAGGTGGATTCCCAGGGAATGTCCTTGCTACTGTGCCACGAGGATGCTTCTAGTACTTGACTCTCCTTGCTGAATAGTTCAAATCTGCAACGAGCAGGAGCGGAATCAGAGTTCCTGAGGTGAGACAAGTATGTATCATCTCAAGGTTGTGCTTAACCAGTTCCTAACCTCACTGCTAGCTGAAATAAAACATACTGTGCTGAGGCTTGGCTGTTCCTGGGCAGTTAATTCTGTGGAATCCTCGTCTCCCACATATCTGTCTTCTAGGAAGATCAAACCGTCGTGTGTCTGAGCTGGAGCTAACAAGTTGGACTTGCCACCAGAATTCATTCAGAATTATACCTCTTCATTCAGAGTTCAAATGTCTTGTATCAGACTCCGGAACAGAAACAGAAATCCTCATACAAAGTTTGAGATTCAAAGAGAACCCAATGGTCTGCTACAGACATTAAAGTGAAAAATCAGGCAATTGTCTTCCCTGCCTGTGGCTTAGGAATACCATTACATGGAGTAATAAACTATCCACAGCTCTGTGGCCAACGCAAGAACTCCACGAAGGGACTGCATTAAACATGTGCATTTCATTTTCTTTGTGTCAGAAATATTTGTTGTTAAAATCAGTCCAGGTGAGCGAGTGCGGTTTTTGAAGAAACTGTAGTTACCTTTTGTTGCAATGCAGAAAGGGAAATAGAAGGTTTACTTTCACTGGAGCTTTTCTCCTTAGGATTTTCTATGTAACTAAGAACAAAATCGCTTGTCTTTTTATTACAGCTGAACCTTGCCAGAGTAGCTAGTCTTTTCAGTGACTTCATTACTTTACCTTCATAGTTGCATGATTTTAACCATATTAAAAACAGCAAGATTCAGTACTCAGCTTAGGTAAACATCTTTGTAAGTGAGCAGTATCCTTCAGTGTCTGCTGATGTTACTGAGCAATCTGTACACAAGGAGACCTTTACTTTCCATCCTGTTTTGGGATGGCCAGCTAATGTGGCTGTTAAAGGCATGAACATGTTCAGTGTGTCACACAATCACAGAATTGTAGGGGATGGAAGGGACCTCTAGAGATTTTTGAGTCCAACCCCCCTGCCAAAGCAGCTCCCAGCCCAGGTTGCACAGGTAGGCGTCCAGGTGGGTCCTGAACATCTCCAGAGAAGGAGACGCCACCACCTCTGGGTGCAGCTCCAGTACTCCGTCACTGCACTGGGAAGAAGCTCCCACACACGTTCGTGCAGATCTTCCTATGCATCAGTTTGTGGCCATGGATGGATGGATGGATGGATGGATGGATGGATGGATGGATAGATAGATAGATAGATAGATAGATAGATAGATAGATAGATAGATAGATAGATAGGTTTGGATTGAAAGGAACCTTAAAGATCACCCATTTCCAACCTCCCTGCCATGGTCTGGGGTACCTTTTACTAGATCAGGTTGCTCAAAACTCCATCCAGCCTGACCTTGGGAGCTGCAGTGTGGACAAACATGTCCGTTTTCAAAACAACCTTAGGTGGTTTTCAGAATGGATGCAGTCAAAGAGAAGCTGAAAATGGGTTGATTCACCAGGGATAAAAGAGAAGGAGGCAAGAAATGGAGCAGTTTTAGAGACAGTGAAGCCAAGAGGATCTGGTCTTCGGGCAAGTAAAAGAGCACCTGCATATGCAGAAAACCTGAAGTGTGGATGTGGTTCTGGGGCTGAGCCAGGACCCACCTGCCCTGTGAGCAGGATCACCAGGATGTGTCCTGCTGGGCATAGGATGTCAAAGGAAGGCAATGGCAGAACACAGAACAGTTGGCTGTCTTTGGGCAAGGCCTGCTTTTGGCAGCTTCCTTTTTTGGCAGCCTGAGCACTGCCACACGAGCGGCAGGGGTTGTAGTGACTTTCTTTGTGCTGATAGTTCAGGTACTAATGCATAAGAAACAGACTCTTCTGCAGCATGTTTTGACTGTGCATACTGTGGGTCTGAGAGGTGGCTGTGCTGCTATTTTTGTACAGCAGTGCTGCTTGAGTGCATTGTCCTGTGACTTGAGTGCTGCTGGAGCTAAATGCTCCCCTGGCTATAGAGCTAGCTGTAGCTGAGTGCTGCTCTGTTGCTGGAGGGTGCAGATGTGCTACTGATGCTGTCTGTTGGAGCTGCTGGCCCAGAAGGCACAGACAACAACAATCACAACATTATTTATTCTTAATTCCAGACTTCTGGAGTTTGGTCATCTTTAGTAGTCTCAGTGCACATCATTGCACAATGTTAGCTTTATTAGCTGCCTAATTGCTGATTAAAAACTTACTGCCTTAACTGTGAATCCAGATCATCTATGTCAGGACTGACTAGTCTATAGGAGCTGCATTTGCTAACAGAGACCTTTGAGGTGTCCATGTCTGGCTTTGCTATGCATGCCAAGCGTTAAGGCAGTGGGTTGACAAGATGCTTTCATGTCTCATTTCTGGATTTTATCGTGAGTTTTCAGTGTGATCCACCTGAACTTGCTCAGACTGCCAGTCTGTAACATGGAGAAAAGCTGAAGAGGAGGGGCGGTCATTTAAGCTGCTGCTCAGATGAGTAATTCAAAGTGAGGCAACGAAACTTCGTGCTGAAGGAGTTGTTGTGGTGGATGTCATCTTTTTTAGGACATGATTTTTATTTTTCCCTGTTTCTTCTTTGTACTGCTTTTTCATTTGTTTTTGTTTCTGAGAGTACAAATAGTAGCATATGTTTGTGTTCTGCAAAGTTTCCCCACGCATTAAATGCTGTTAGAATTGGGAAGATTGTGTACAGATGTACATTTGCAGATAAATCTCAAATGTTTATACAATATAAATCAGAGTTCAGACCTGAAACTACATGAATAATGTTAGCAGTCCTGCCACCGCCCCGAACTTAGCCAAGAAACACCCTACAGGTGCCATGTAATGCATTTACATTCTGTGTCAGTTCTGACTATTAAATTGCCAGTAATATGTTACTGGGATTGGTGTTACTGCTGAGCAGCATGGCAGGTGGCTTATCTTTTCTTTTGCAACTCTTAAAGCAAGCTGTATGTTTTCCCTGCTGAACTGAGAGCAGTTTTAGGCAGTGCTGTACCCACCTCTGTGCCCATCAAGCTGAAGCATTACTGACTGGTTGCTCTTCCCCTGTGCTGTGTTTAGGCATTAGTGGATTGGCTGCTGTTTGTCCAGAGCACTTCCCACCAGCCCTGGCTAGTTCTCACTGTTAGGTAAGATGTAAGAGCTGTAGGCAATAAAGGTAGGAAGCTTGCATGTGCTGTTTTTTAGAGGTTAGAGATGCTCTCTGAAGAGCAGGATCTAGATTGCAGCTTGTGTTTCCAGAGCAAGCCTGGAGTAAGCAGCAAAGGAGCAACGCCACGTTGTGAAAAGCTGCGCTGTTGATTTTTGTGCTAACCAAAGTAAGCAAAAATTGGACTCTGTTACTGATGATTATATTTAGATCCTGTGGGGAAGTAGTTTGTGCACCATCTCCCACTGGAGATGGTGGAAGCACAACTCATAACAAAAATTAAAGGCTCCTTCAGTAAAACAAGGTGTGATATTGTACCTGCCCCCCATTGTTGCTTGTCTGTGTAGACTCGATGAGACCTAGAGGAAATTTCCACTCTCAAGTAGTGTTGTTTTTGTTAGAGACATGTTGGAAACTGGAAGAATATAAAGAACTGCAGAAACAGTGTGTTTGTTAGATCTCTTCTTGCCTTTTTGGGGGCAGGCTAATGGTGGTGCTTCAGGTGCCAGCTGAGTGTATGGAGTGGGGAGGAAAGTTGTTGTCTCGGTGCAGCTTTAACTGTGGAAGCAGGAGTTGAATGCATATGGACTGCAAGCAGTATTTATACATGTGCTGCATGTGTTCTGAATTAAAGCACATTCTTCCCTCTCCCCACATTCCTGAAATCCCACAGCAGAGATTTGTCCTGTATTTCTCTCTAAAATTTGGCTGTAAAGCAGTTGCAATGGGAGAGGAAAGATTCAACCTGGTGCCTGGCCCCAAGAAGCCATAGTGACTGTTCCCGTATTTTGCTCCTTTTCTTCAGCTGTGTGTTTTCTATTTATCAGATGTTGGCTTTGCTTGCCTGGAGGCTGTGGGGAGCAGTCCCACGCAGGCTGCAGGGTACATGCAGCATGGACGTGTTCTGCAGGCTCAGGACAGGCCAGTTAAACACATCAGAGATTATTCGTGCTATTTTCAGTGTCATCTGCTGATCTGGCAAAGCAAGGCAGCATTGTGGGAAAAGTATTTCTAAACGTTTGCCTTTTCTGTGCAGACAGTTGGTTGTCCAGGGCTTGAAGCTGACGTGAATGGAAAGGTGTTTTGAATTTCCTCCCATGTGTACAATGAGAGTCTTTGTCTAAGACAGATTTTTTTTCAAGGTCTTTATGTTTATTTGACAGTTGTTTTCTGCTCCAGTTTCTTCCGATACCATTCCAGTTCTTTTCTGCCATCTCTGTTACCCAGTTGCAAGTTGGCCAGCAGCTCCTTGTGTAAGTGAGTCACCCTCAGAGCTCGAGGTTTGATGACAAAATGACCACATGAATTTTAGTAAGGTGGGTTGGGCACAGAGCAGGCGGTGCTATGGCACTGCCTGCAGCCTTCACAGGGACCACCTACAGAAAGTGAGAGCTTGGGCAGAGCAAAGAGAATGAGCGGGTAGAGCTGCAGGAGCTCATGGTGCCCTCAAAGGAGCCTATCTGGCTCCCACACGGTGCCTGCAGGGCCCACAGCATCCAGCCTGGGCCACACTGTGTGCAGCAAGGGTTGCACGGGGCATGATGTGTTGCCCAGCCTTGGTGATGAAAACCCTGATGAGCTTTGTCATCACACTCGTTGTGGGCAGTGTGCTTGCATTAAGATTTCTTTTTAGTGTGCTCAGAGAGGATCACCTGTTGTGTATGTTGTTATCAGCTCATTGTGTTCTTAAAGGGATTGTCCTGCTTCAGATTGGAAATTAGTGTTTCTGGTTTTCTAACCATGACCTTAAGTGGCCATGTGGCAGCGTGCTCAGATGTGCCAGCTGGTGTCCCAGTTCTAACTGTTGAGGAGTGTCTATTAACAGTACCAAATCTCTCCAGCCAAAAGTTTAAATGGACTACTTTTAGAGAAATACTTGTACCCTGGTACTAAATCTTATTCCAGAAAGATGAGCTCATACTTTAGACTTACATGAGACTGTGGTAAGATGGGACTGAACTCCTGCAGCTGCTTTTTCTCTCTAGTTCTTGTAAGTGTTGCATAGAAGACACACTAAGGATCTGAATGATTTATTGCCATAGGTTCTGCAGGGAAAAGTGGTGTGAGCCCGAAGGGTTGTACCAGAGCCTGCTTCAGATGCCAGTGCAGTATGAATCTTTGCTGTGACAGCCTGCATCCCTGGTCCAAACAATTAAAATGTATTTTGATCCCTATCTGGTTATAAAAGCACTGAATTATCAGGGGTTTCGTTTACTGGAATTTTTTCTATTTAGCAGAACTTTGGGAAATGTAGAGGAAAGACAAGATATTCCATTCATACTCACAAATGTCATTTCTTGCTACCGTATTACTGTCTTTATTGCTCATTTTGTGTTAATTCTAAGCCAGTTACTGTTGCTCTGCCTAGAACAGTTTTTGCGTGTTGATAATAGAGGAGTTGATAACAATTTCAGAACCCCCTTAATATACAGGAAGGGGCTGTTAACTTCTTGGTGGGCCCAGTGCTGATCACTGCAACTTCAGGTCGCTGGCATTCTGTACGTGGGCTTGCTGTGTGAGCAGCCTTCATTATGGGGCCAGTTTGCTGCGTGGCTTTGAAGCATCAGCTGCCAAATACATTCTCCGAGTTAATTAGAATGATTTATTTTTGTTTCCAGACTATCGGGAGTGCTTTCAATATTATTATGGGTAGAAAGCGCTAATTATTCCCTTCTTGTCCTCTTTCCCAGCCCATCTCCGCTTGGCTGTGTGAAATCTGTACATTATCTGAGGTGATGGTAGTTGCCCAGCTGGCTGTAATACGTCCGTAAGTGGCTGCAATACGGCCTGGCTTCCCAGAGCAAAAGGTCTATAGGTGTATGTACTTATTCTCTCTTTCACTAACAACATCCCTTTCTTAGCATCAGTAACTTAATAAGATCAGCTCTTCGCTAAAGCTGCCTTTTACCTTTTAATGCTCCCTTCCCTGAAGGCTCCTGCTGGTTTGCCTTACTCTGTCACTGTTCACCAGCAGAGGCACTGAGCTTGGGCTTGCCGTGCAGTGCCAGGCCCTGGTATGGCAGTGAGTCTGCAGGTGGAACAGCTGAGTGTGCTTGTTCATGGAGACACAAAGCATGGGAGAAAACAGCTGTGCTTGAGGGGATGCATCCAGTGCTGGACATCAGCTGAGAGCAGGACTTTGTGTGTGTTTGAATGATTGTAGAGGCTCTCAGATACTCCATAAAGATAGGTACAGGGAGAAATGTTTGGTTTGGTTTCACCTTTCTCTAATTCAGAATGAGTGATTTTAGTGCTGGAATATAGGCCACTTTAAGAGATTACCTATAATGTTAGTTTTCCTGTATTAGTCCAGTGATTTCCTTGCTGATCCAGCATGAAGAAGAAGGAATGAGACGTAGAAAGAAAAAAAATTTCAACTTGGTTATGTAAATAACACCTTTCTCTTCTGCTTACTATGTGTCTGAATGTGAAGGCAGAACACCATGTGTTAAGATATATAAGAATCAAGAAGGAACATTCATGAAGTGTAGATCGTCTTTCCCAATCTCAGCTGATCTCTGTGTGCGTTACTATCTGGATGTGTGGCTGTTTGCATTCCAATATAAGATAAGCACTTAACAATGCTCTTATCTTCAGAGGCTGTAGAAAGATGTCACTTATTGGTGCTTGCTTTATTAATTGTGAAAGTGCACAAACAGTTGTTGGTTCTGCTGCTTCCTTATTTATCCAGACTGTCTGGAGTAAAGCAGAACAAAAAACTCCAGGATTTCCGAATGGAATTGCTGAAACAAAGAAATTCTGTGCTTTTTGGATAATGCGATTCGTGGATTTATTCATTTAGTTTTAAGCCTAGCTTTCTAAAGATCTGAGGTTTATTGGATTACTCTGCTAGTCCTATTACAGTCGTGTCTGAATGTGTTGGCCAATTAAAAGCCATGTTGAGAAGTCAATCTGCTTTGTTACCGTTTGTTGGTTTTTGTTACTGTTTTGTCAGCTTTGTTAGGATTGAGTAAATATGAGCTCCTCTGAATGCTTCTTGTAAAAACACTGAAAGTAATTGTTACCTATTTCGTGGAAGTGGGGATGTGCAGGTTGGGAGGGAATTGGAAACAGTGCGGCAGCCGAGGGGAGGATCTGCTTCCCAAAATGATCCTACAAGAGGGGACGTGCTGAGCAACCAGCCCTTACCAGAAAGCCATCACGTGGGCTGAAGAACTCTTTTGTTCTGTGGGGATGGTTGGGTCTGTACCTTTACTCTGTTCCCCAGATCTCTTGGGTTGGACAGCAGGATTCTTCTGCTTCAGTCTTCTCTAGCTGGAATCTGAGCACACAAATTGAAAAATGGCCCTGAATCACTGACATTGGCTCATGGACCTGTGTTTTCATGCAGGGTGCTCCTCTTGCATAGGTAACTGTAGCTGCTCTGAGTCTTCTGTGTGCATTTCCTGATGGAGAAGTGTTTTTGGAGCTCTGCAGCAGTGTATCAGCAGCAGACCCCATTTTACCTGTTTGTAAAACAGTGTTAGTTACCCACCACTATGGCTGTTGGGTTGTGAATGCTGTAGTCAGGAAAGGAGAGGAATTACTGACCCAGTGCTCATGTGCTGATGGGTGGCACTCATCTGTCCATTTCAGGTTGGATCTGAGTGGAAATCTTTCTTGTACTGATCACGATGCATCTGACTCAAAGGTTTTCTTCCAGCTGTGGGGGAGGAAATTGTTCTGGTGCCATCTTCCCTTAGAAATAAGTAGTTGGAGTAGAAGTTTGTGGGGTCTGATCTAATACAACAGTGCAGAGAGTGGAAAAAATGCAAGGGAGTGTTCCGTTGTCTTTGTATCATGCTGAGGATGCAGGGAGCTGTGGGCAGAAAGCACCTGCTGTCATTTGTCCTGTCCTTAGCAAAACATCATCCTCTTGTAGCTTTAATCTCCTTGAAAGCAATCAGTCGGCTTTTCTCACCTGGGATCACTGGTAAATTAATATGATTTTTATTGTAGAGCGAACACTCTTCTGATATTCATGTAGTGTGATTAAAATGGTGAAGTGTACTGAAGCGTGGGAAGGTTCTGTCTGTGTCAGGGCTGGAAAGCTGCTCGTGTCTCATTCCTTCAGCTGCAGCCCTGGCTCCCTGCCCTTCCTTTCCCTTTCCTCTTCCAGAGGGTGATTCTCTCCGTTTCCTGTTCACAGATTTCTTCCCTTGATACGGTGTCTTCATTCCAATGCTGAAATAACTTCTGAATGCTTCTTTTGGAGAGGAAATAGACATTGTGAATGCTCTTTATTTATTCTGTTAAAGGACTGTCGGGAACGCAGTGTGTGCAGAGGGTTCTACATAAACTGGAAACGAGGAGGGAGGAGCAAAGGTTTTTTTGCAGGAGCAAAATTGACCAAGATCTTAATTCAGTTAAGATTAATAGGCTTTTCTTTGGGGCTCTTGTTTGTATTCACACACAAACAACATTCCACGCTGAACTGACGTTCTGCTTTGTGTTTCTGATGTGCCACCTGTACAGGTAGGATGCATCATGAGAGAAGGGGTGGCAGGCTTCTGTCTTCCTGTAAAGCACGGGATGTGTGGCTTGCCTGCTCCCAAGATGAAGCTCCCTTGCTGGCTGCTGTGTATTTGTGCCCTCATCCCTGATAATTGGATTAGGCAGGCATATTTGTCTTGGGTCTGTGAAACCAGCCTGTTGGCCTGAAAGGCCCCCATCAGAGACATGCTGCATCAACCTGCCTCTGTGATGAAGCAGTAGAGAAAGTAATTAAATGATAATTCTGGGGAAAAAAGGACTTAAGTGTGTACATCGTGATTGAGGTGACAGCAGGCTCTGCTCGGAGAGCTCATGATGATGGCTGCTGCACATTTATTAGTTCTTTGTATTTTCTTTGATTTAAAGCATAATGCTAGTAATCTAATTAACATTGAATTGGTTTCCAGTACAGTAGCTTGTTTGGTTCAATAAGAACACATTTATACTAAAGGTTAATGAAAAGAATTTTACTTTCATTGAATTCATTAAAAATGGTTCTACAATCAACGGTCGCTAATGGAAAAAAGATTAAATATTCATGTCTATAAATTTCTCTTGTCATTTCTGATTTTCCTTGATCTCTGCCTCCACGGGTTGGATTCTGAAAGTGTCTGCAAGCTCTCATGAAATAGCAGTTTGGGCATTAGTTGGAGATTTATCTTGGTTAAGTAAGAAGACCTCCACGCGCGTATGAATGTATCTTAAGCATAGGTTTCTAGTGCAGATGGGGATAGATAATGCTTTCAGTACTTGCGGGGCGTTTACAGGCAGGAAGGGAGCAACTTTTTACACAGTCTGATAGCAATAGGACATGGGGGAGTGACTTTAAACTAAAAGAGAGAAGATTGAAGTTGGACATCGGGAAGAAATTCCTCAATCAGAGGGCACTGAGGTCCTGGCACTGCTGCCCAGAGCTGTGGATGTCCCATTCCTGGAGGTGCCTGAGGCCATGGATGGGCCCTGGGCAGTGTGAGCTGGGGGCAGCCAGCCCATGGCAGGGGTGGGATGGAGCTGTGATCTCTAAGCTGCCCTCCAACCTCAACCATTCTGTGACTGGCTCCCACCATTGCATTCCTGGATAATCTTAAGGGGTAGTTCTTTTTTAATATAGTGTAACCTTTTATCTTCTGCTGTGCATGATAAACACAAAGTGCTGGCTCTTCATTGGCACTTCAGAGGTTTCACAAAGGCTGTGATAGTCACACACGGTGGGAGTAAATGAGCAAGCTGTGGTGCTGGGTTTTTCTGATTGTAGGTAGCATGACCAAAGAACCTGAATGTGCCCAGTGTCCAGCAGCTTGACATGGCCAACAGATGTGATACTTTTGACTTGTACCAATTAAGTGATTTCTTCCCTCTGATTTGCAGGCATACTTCCGACAGGGCGTGGCCCTTCAGTACCTGGGACGCCATGCAGATGCACTGGCAGCATTTGCATCGGGGCTGGCGCAGGATCCCAAAAGTCTGCAGCTTCTGGTTGGCATGGTCGAGGCCGCCATGAAGTCTCCCATGAGAGGTAAGTGCTGGTGCAGATGAGTGCAGATGGAGAGATGTGTGCTCCTGTGGCCCTAGCTTTGTTTTCACTTGAACCAGTTTCACACAGTGCTCTCATGCTTGGCCATTGGGCAGAGAGTCTTAAATGCTCAGGGCCAGAGTCTGCCCAGAAGAGCGTTCAAGCAGCTTTTCCACTATCATAATGTTTTTCAAAACACAATGTTCCAGAAGGCAAAAATCTGTTCTGCTAGTTCACTTGCATTCCGGAAGAGCATTGGCATAATGTAGAGCTTGAGGTGATGTTAGCTGTATGCTGTGTTGCCTCTCTTTCATAATTGTCTCCATTTTAGAGATGGGAGTATCCTCTTTATTCTGATTCTCTGTTGCTCTGTTTCTTTTGCAAACTCTTTGTTGTTGTGTCCTAGCTGTGTTTCCAGAGGGGGAGCATGACAGTTCCCATCCTCAGCAGTGCATCCCCAGGGCTTGGGGGTCAAGAAGTGCTGAAATGAAAAAATACTCCCTTTAGTGTTTCATTTTTTTTTACAGTTTTTTTTTTTTTTCCCCCCCCCACCCTTTAAAATAAATTCATTTAGTATTTTCCATCCTGTGTAGCAGTTAATGTGTGAGGCTAATTTCATTCAGTACCCAGAGGTACTGTGGCTGCTGCTTAGAATGCAGGTGACACAGTATTTCTGTGTAAGCATCTCCAGATTTAACTGGATGATCTTACTGTCCCATCGTAGTACAGCTGTATATCTATATTGTTTCTCCCTGCTGTGCTTCTCAGTGTTGCTGCTTGCCAGTTGTTATCTTCCCACAGAGTATTTTGGCAGATTTTAAATTAGCTCTGCTTATAAAGTATTAGTTTTAATTTGAGTGTGTATGTATGCTGTACTATATAATGAATATTCAGGATCTTGGTCCCACTGAGCTAGGCATTGTGTGTGCAAGCACTTATGTGCTTGTTCCATTTCATTCTGGGCCTTTACAAGAGCTTGCTGCCTGGGAGCAACATGGATCTGTTCTGGTGTTATGGTGTAAAACCTGTCCCTAGGAATTTGATTCCACTGGCTGATTGTTTATTTGGAGCTATGGATAGAGTGATGTGAGTTGTATCTTCCAGGACACTTGCATGCAGAAGAAGAAGAGAAGCACCTGTAAAGGCAAAAGAGTTCTAAGTATCAGTGATGTGCTAAAGATTATTAAATGCAGACCCTAAGGAGTTCAGGAAGTATAGCTTCACAGTATGTAGAAGAAGCTGGAACTCCCTTCCACAGTCTGTGAATCAGTGTTGCCACATCTTTCACGTGGTTGTGGTTGTGTCTCTTCCCTTACCATTCTCTGCAAGAGATGCAGTGGTCTTCACATCTGCCCTTCCATTACCATGCTAGCTCTCCCTGTTCTACCTGTGTTCAGAGTAACCAGGAGCTCTTCCCTCTCTCTCCCTGTTTGCCTGCATTACCTAGCTAGAATTGTAAGTTCAGGAGCTGAATTCATACCTGCTCTTGCAGCACCATGCCAGTTAACTGGACTCTATCAGCAAGAGTTAATTTTGTGTTCTGGTGTCATGGTACAGGATTTCTGTCCTCTTATGTCTGCATCTAATCCCAGAATCTTAACTGAATGTTGGTAACTGGCATCACATTTTTACTGTTTGCATCTTCAGGAAAGTGTTAAGTATCTGCTGTGTTTTTATATGCACAGTAAATGTAGAGAGGCAGAACTGATGAAAACAAGGAGCAAATGGCTTTCTGAGCTTGCTGTGGTAATGTTGATTCAGGTGAGATCATCTAATCTAGAAATCTTTAAAAGGTCATAAATTTTGAAAATTTAACTCAGTATGGTCAGGTGAGGTGCAGCAAACTCTGCAGTCCTGTTACACTGATGTCCTTGCTGAAACAAGCAGCCAGGATTTATTATCATCTGACTGATAAAAGCAATTAGACCCATTGTCAGTAATCCGTCAGGTGTGGTGCTGCTGTTGTGTAGGTGCACCTTCGGCTCGTGCTTTATGAGAGCAGGTGGAGCAGCTTCTTCCTGCAGTTTTGGTCACCTCTGTTGGTGCATATTGTGTGCTGTGGTATCTGAACAGGCACAGATTTTTAAGATGGTCACATAAAGGACCGAGAACTACAGTGCTTAAATACTCTGCTAAGGCCCATTTCCAATCTCCTATGAAACTGCAGGTATTCTCTGTGTTCTTTCTGCCATTAGACCAGCCTTCATATTGTAGCATGACACTGATCTGAGTTCTTGTGCTATCTTCCTGAAGTGCTTTCTGCAGGGAAAGCACCAATGTGCTTGTTCAACTGACCTGTCTCGTTGTGCTTATACTGGGTGTTAGATGATGTATTTGAGCCCTGAATTCCTGTAATAAATTTTAGTTTAATTTGGGCAGTCTGGCTCTTAACTTGTATGTCCTTTGGTTACTGGAAATGAAGGTGAAGCGTTAGGATGATTTCTGGATGCAAATAACTTAGCTTGTTGAGTAACTCTGCTTCCCTTCTTGTATTTTAGAGTCCCTGGAGCCAACCTATCAACAATTGCAGAAGATGAAGCTGGACAAGAGCCCCTTTGTCGTGGTGTCTGTGATTGGCCAGGAACTTCTGACTGCAGGCCATCACGGGGCTTCTGTGGTTGTACTGGAAGCTGCCCTGAAGATTGGCACTTGCAGCCTAAAGCTGCGGGGATCGGTGTTCTCTGCACTGAGCAGTGCTTACTGGTCCCTTGGGAACACAGAGAAAAGCACCGGATACATGCAGCAGGACTTGGACGTAGCCAAGACTTTAGGTATTGTCATCTCACTCGTTTGAGTGCTGGGTTGGTGCAGATGGAACACATTGATGGTTGTGTCAGTGGTCAGCATCGTGCTATAATGCTCAGGTTTCTGTGGCATATCACTAGCTGCTGAATTGAAAGTAAAATTTCTGGGATGTGCAGATTATGGCTTGTGCAGCCCTGTACCTCCATGTGTGAAGGTGCTAAGGTTTTACAGGGTTCTCTAGTGTCTCATATATGGGGGCAGGTCTTACCTTCTGTGGAGAAGTGCTCAAAACCTTAAGAGGGTCTTAAAGTGAAGCAGTCGTTTTGTTTTGTTTTTTCTTTTTTTTTCCCAAGAATTAGACAAAGACAGTCTGAGTTTCTGAGGCTTAGAAAGGAGCAATAGATACACTTTGTTTCTGACCTGAGCTGCAGAATTACTTTCTGGAGAAAGCTGGCATGCTCTTTATTTCCTTTAAGCCTGAACCATTCACTTGTTTTCACAGAGAGATTGCTAATGTTGAACAGGGAATAAATGTGGAAGAATGTGAGCTGCCAGGTGTTAGACCAAAGAGGAAATCAACATAATTCTAAAAATAGATTGAGGGTTATTGTAGAAGTTTTTGAAGGCCAGAGAAGAGGATGAGGTTTGGCTGTGCTGTAAAAACGAGGATGAATTTGTTCTGATCTTGGCTCCCACACTGGAGAGTCACTACACAATGTGTTCTGTTCTTTCTGCTGGACTCTTCTGGTGACCCTCTGTCTGCTAACCTTTGTTTTGTTTGCATGTGACTCAGGTGACCAGACGGGAGAATGCCGAGCTCATGGAAATCTGGGCTCCGCATTCTTCTCCAAAGGAAACTATCGGGAGGCCCTTACCAACCACAGACATCAGCTGGTGCTCGCCATGAAGCTCAAGGACAGAGAGGTAGGAAGGTGATAGAGCAGACCATACTCTGAATCAGTGCTGCGTGGTTTTCTAAAAAGATCAGTGGTGTCTAGAAACCTTGTCTGTCTGCTGTGCTATTCAGAGAATTTTTAAGCTCTGTAATTTCTTTTCCCAGCCTCTCACTTGCCTTTTTTTAATGGGAGTGGTATGTTCTGTTAGATACAGTATGTGTGTTTGGGCAGCATGATTCTTGGCTGGTACTTGTCTGCCCCTCCATCGAGCCTCCACGTGACTGAGTAGGTCATTCTGCCTCTCTCCCTGCCCACTGCTCATAGTCTCCAGGTAAAGACATGCTGAGCAGGTGTCAATACAGCATCTCTGCAGTTGTGCACTGGGTGTCATCACTTTCCATGGGGTATATCTGCTACTGATTTGAGCTCTGTTAGGGTGCGTCCTGTGTTGTGATTTTTCCAGGCAAGTAATGAGCTAGGTCCCTGCCCCAAAAATTCACAGTCTGTGTAAAATACAGTTTGTTTAAAAAGTACTGAGAAGAAAAATAATCCATGCAAACCTTAAAATACAGTGTTGTGTAAAGTGTAGGTGTTGTTTGGACGGACTCTGATTTGTCTTAACCATTCACCATTCAGCTCTCCAAGTGTTCTGCTGGGCTTCCTGCCAGACCAGGGAAGCCCGGACTGAAGAGTCTGCCCCAAGAGATTTCCACTGAAAGGTCACTCTAAGGACAGAACCATTATTTTAGTGGGGATTACAGAAACAAAAGATTTCTTTTCCTCCTCCAGTGGATTCCCCTCTACTGTGAGTGGGAAAGCAGACAGCGTATGGGTTGCATGGCAGATGAAGAGAGTGGCTTGGGGCAGCAGGGCAGGTGTGAATGCTCACTATATGTCAGTGGTTTTGGGGAGATAGAACGGGTTTCCCACTGAGGACTTACTGAAAAGATCTATTTCAGGTAGTTCAGTGCTTTGCTGAAGGAAGGACTGTGGCTGGGGGAGGGACCTGCTAGACATTTTCGTGGTTATTTTACCAGCTGGAAAATCTCACAAGTTGCTCCTGGTCTCCCTATTTCTGTTCATGCAAGACAGAGAAGGTGTTGCTCATCATTTCATATTTTTCTTGGTTAAGTGTCCCTGTTCTTGCTAAGAGTTGAATCTGTGTAGCTCTTCCTACTCCAGTGTTTCTCTAAGCAGCAGACGCCCCTCCCCCAGTGGTGGGGAGGGGGCTGAGGAAGGAAATGGCAGGAAGCTTGCTGCCGGGAATTGCTGAGAGCACAGCAGCCTGCCTGCACAGAGCCCCTGGAGCAGCCCAGGGAAGCACGTGCTGATCTGTTCCGCTGACTTCAGGCTGCTGATCTAAACAGATCCCAACGGTCGATCTGGGAGGAATCCAGATAATGAAGTCTAATCATGATAGTTCTTAGTTTATAAACTGACACATCTGGGTACGTAATTAACAGTTATTGACAACAAATGAGTGCTTGGTTTAAAAAGAAAGCTGAGCTTCTTGGATTTCCTGTAAGGATGTAACCACAGGAAATTAATTTGGCGCTTTCTTATGACATCATTTTGACCACAGAGCTTCCTCTGAACAGAAAGCTGTTTTTCTTGGCCTCCTTTGCAGACATTTTTATAATGCAAATGCTATAAAGTTGCAGTAGTGCTGATGTGAATTCCACCAGAAGGGAATTTGGTGTGCAACTGAAATGAGGTAATCGTTTTACCTCCAATTGTCCGGAGAATTGGCTTAAAAGGTAAAAAATGCTCCTTTGTATGTGAGGCTGCTGTCCTTTGGTGGAGTGTTGGGTTCTGAGCAAATGGCTGTAGCAGAGGCTTCTGCTGGGTCAAGTAGCCCATAAATTCAGGGGGAATTTGCAGAAGGTCTGGCTGTAACATTTAGGTGTCTCCTCCTCCACACAAGCCTTCAGAAAGGCAGCTTTGTCACCTGAGTGGGGAATCATCTCGGCTGCTCAGGTGGACTGAAGATTTAGTGTATTTCTCCTGGCACAGGGAGCTCTTTTAACCAGGACCATGTCATACCAAGCACAATCCCTGTGTCCAGATACGTCATCTTCTCTTTACGGCCACAGTGTGGAGTAGAAGTTCAAGCTGGCTTCTGGTACTTCTACACAGAGCGAATGGAGCAGAAATAGCTGGGTGGGATTTGGCATACCTTCTGTGTCTTCAGAGAGACCTTGGGATATTGATACTTTGGTCTGTGCTGGTGAACAAGAAGGCTAGTTCTTGGTAATACTGCGATGAACACTGTGAAGTAACCATCTGCAGGGTTTCATTTCACTCTGTCATTTTTTGTTGACCTGTAGCGACTGATCAAGAAACTCAGATAAGCTAGATTTGAGATCTTTATTTTGAGAAAGAAATTGAGAATAGCATATATAAGAGTGTAGTTGATTCAGGAACCTGGAACTGATAAGGGACCTGGTCTTTCCATGTGTTCTTGAGTTCCTGTTGAGCAGGTGACCCAATACTGTGGTCAGTGGGACGCTGTTCTAGGAGGATGACAGCAGGAGGTGCTGGTAGAAGAAAGGAAGGTGGGCAGGAGCATGTAGAAGGACAGTTGCCTCTCTTCTGATGGTGAGTGCAGGAGTTGAACTCCTGAGCAGATTATGGAAATTGCAGTACAGTTTGATAGTTGTGGCTCAGCACCACACAATCGTTCACTCACTCCTTCCTTCCCAGTGGAATGGGTGCAACAGTTAAAAAAACAAACAAACAAAAAAAAAACCACAACAAAAAACAAACAGACAAACAAAAAAGTAGAACTCATAGGTTGAGGTTAAACTATTTACCAAGATAGAGAAAAGGAAAAGGGATAGTAGTTATAACTGTATATATCTGTATATGACAAGTGCACAAGCAATTGCTCAACACCCTCTGACCAGTGCCCAACTAGCCCCCCAAGCAGCAGAAGAGAAATAACTCTCACCCCCTTCAAAAGTCCTACTGCATGATGTCGTATGGTATGGAATATCCCTTTGGCCAGTTTAGGTCAGCTATCCTAATTCTTCTCTCTCCCAGCTCCTCAGGCTCTTTGCTGAGAATGACTTTGGTTCTGTGCAATGCTGCCCAGCAGCAACTATAAACACTGATGTGCTATCTACATTGCTTTTCTCCAGTAACCAGAAACATAACATCATACCAGGTACTCCAAAGAAAACAACTCCATCCCAGCTGAAGCAAGACAGTAGTCTGTCATTTGTGAAGATGAAACAGAGCAGATTTCTGTGTGGGCAGTTTTGGCCTGCTGCAGAATCTGGGATTGTACTCAAGCTGAAAATCCCAGTGAAGTCTGCTGTTGCTCTTACAATGTTCTCTCCTGTACAAGCTGAAGCAAAGCTGTTGTGCATGCATGTATCCACACTTCAGCCATGCCACTTGGCAGCATGGATATTGATGGGCTGTTCCTTTACAGCCCCCGGGTAAATAGTGTAAATTTTGACCATAGCTTCCTAAGTAAGCACAGCTCATTTGTACACTGAGCAGCCACCAGGACTGGTGGCCAGCAGGGCCATAGCTCTGTGTTCGTGCTTGATAGGGAGCACATCTTTGGGCAGATCCATTGGCATTAGCTCAAATTAAGACCTATGTAGTTGGTGTGCAGTGATGAAAATGCAGTGCTGTTAGGCTGGTGGGGCCCCTAGGTATAGGCTTTTTTCTTTTTTTCAGTGCCATCTGCAGGCTGTTACAGTTTAACTGTTTCTGTCCTGAAATGGTGACATACAGTCCAGTGCAGCAGTCAGAACTCCTAAATAAGGATAAAAAGATGTACTTTCTAAGCCAACCCTCTGATTTGAAATGAAATGTTGACTTTGTTTCCTTGCTAGAACATGCATGGCTAAAGAGATAAAGCTGTATCCTACACCAGCAATAGTCTTGCATTCCTGTGACATATTTCATATTTTGTATTATAAAAATGTCAGTGCACATTGTCTGTTCATTAATGTGCCAAGGAAAATACATACTGGCAGATTGGACTGTTGCCCTTTTTTCCAGTTTTTACACAGCACGCATGAAAGGGCAGGGAGTTTTACTCTGAGAGATACCCTAAACCAGCAGCCGAGGTAGTCTGTGTGTGGGAGGAAGAGTGACAGATTGTATTAAGAGGGAAGAACGGGGTTATGCTGTTTTAGCTCATTGTCTTTACATGTCACAGAAGCTGGCTGCGAGGAGAGTTAGAATCTTGTAGGCTGGGAGTTTTTCCTCAGAGACAGCTAAAGCCTGCAGTTATATTTGTACGGTACTTCTATCAGACGAGTTATTTTTCTGCACCAAAGGAGATGCAATAGGGAATGGCTTGAAGCTGAATGTATTTAGGCTAGAAATAAGATCAAAAGTTGTAATGGTGAAGGTAATCAGATGTTGGCAGACTCTGTAGCTTGGAGACATTAAGTCAGAAGTAGTTGTCTGTTCAGTGTGCACTTGCACAGAACAAAGCTGTGACCTTATTAAAGAAACCACTGTAAAATATTGTAGTCTAAGCTATCTGGAAGCTGCAATGAGGTCACCTCTGCTCTGCGGATACCAAGTCAGATGAAATATACAGGGCAGGCTTCACCTGTGGCAGCACAGCAAAGTACTGATAACTGAAGATAGCTCCACTCAAAACAAGAGTAAAGCAAACTCCTGATTCTTTGTGGGGAGATAGTGGGGCAGAAGATTGGACTCAGACATTGTTTTAAAGTCCAGGTAGAAGTTAAACTGTAATCCCCATGTCTTTGTATAAAATGTTTTATATGTGTTAGCAGGATGGAGCAGGGTTGCGAAACAAGGTTTCTCTTAAATAATTAAGCTATTATTTAGTGCAATTCAGGGTTGAACTTAGAATGCATTTCCTGTGGTCATCTCCCAGGAAACAGGGGTGGTACATTTAATCTCCTAACCTGCCTGTTTCCTGGTCACTGCAAGACATTATTACAAATGAGGAGTAGTGTTATAGATCATTTGTCATCTCAGCACCTAAAGATGCCAGAGAAGCCATGCCCTTCAGAACTCAAATTACAGAAGTGCAGATTCCTTCTTCAGACTCATTAACCTTCTTCCTTAGCAGTGGACATTGGCTGGTGAGGTGGTGTCGGGTACTTGGTGTGAGCATAGATTCATAGATCATAGATTCGTAGGTACATTAGGTTGGAAAGTACCTGCAAGATCATCTAGTCCAACATGTTGGTTTTCACACAGAATTTAGGCTTGTGCCATTGTCTGTTTCCCTGCAAGGGCAGAAGGAAGCTCAGAGTTCATTCCGCTACCTCATGGTAAAGCAATCTGTAATGCCTTGCCACTGTTGGGATTTATAAGGTAGCTAATGCATGTCAGTTATCTTGTGGTACAAATCTGGCCATTTTTAGTAACAGAGATGCAGATTGTTATGCCTGTACTATATTTATGAACTAAATACTTTGTTTTAAACACTAAGTAACATGATCATGTGCAGCTCATCACGTAATCCACACAACATGTGTTGTTGCCACATCATGAGCTATGATTTAGACAAGGAGAAAGCAACTGATTGGAGTGAAAAAGTGAATTCACTGGCTTTTGATGCCTGTGATAGATGCTGTCCCAGGGTCACTGTTCCTCTTCATCTCTAACTAGTAACATATATGCAGAGTGATCGCTCAGGATGGGTTGGAGTGGCTTTTTCTAATGACAGTACCTGTGTTCATTCCAAATAATTTGATTTGGAAAACTACTGCTTCAGATCACGTTTTTGAAGCTGTGAGGACTGATGAACAGCAGTTGAAAGGGAAAGGGAAGCTGTGAGTCAAGGTGAGAGCCCTGCCTCAGGCTCCATGCTCGTGCCCTCCCACTGTATGTGAGCTGTGCCCTGGAGAGGCCGCCAACACCGCAAAGTCTCCGCAGCGTAATGGCTCCCCTCTCTGCTGGGCAGTCAGACGCCTTCTATTACAGCCCTACGTTTAAAAATAGCAGAGCAATGAGGCAAAATCGCAAACTAACCATTATAAAATTAGTGCTTGTGTGAAAGTGCATCGCCAGCGCTGAGCTTTTGGGAAGAGCAGCGTTGCCAGCAAGCTGCTGGGTGCTGGCAGCTCCTGTGCTGCATGTTGCGAGCTGAGCAGGGCTGTGCAGGAGAGATGCAGAGTTGTTTCAGTGGTTTCCCCCCCACCTCCCCTCCAAGGGCAGCTGTTTCTGGAAGGAGTGCCCTCCAGTCACCAGCCACGTGCTTTCATGGCTGTCTATTTCTAACCAGTGTGGTATTCTGGGGACCCTGTAGTCTATTGGAAGGGAGCAGCGTGACAGCTTGAGTGCAGTGACAGTTTATGTGATTTTGAGAACTGAAGAGAGAGAGCGATTGTGTTGGAAGTCAAACTGTTGGGCTGCTTTTCTTGCTTCAGAAGCTGTTTGCTTTGTAGTGTGCCTCAAAACAGCATAAAACATCAATGAATCATTGCTTGTGAAACCTTGGATTGCTTCGGCATTTAAAAGGAGTGTTAATACACACAGCTATGGCTGTGCAGCCGTCTCCAGAAAGCATTCATTGCCCTGAAGGGATTTGTGCCCTTCAGAGCAATCCTTTCTGTCCATCTGTTACTGACAGAACCTTTCAAGTTAAGTGCTTCCAATTCACTGGAAGGAGTTCTTAAAACACTACTTTTCTTCGAGAGAATGAAAAGCGTGAGCAGTGTATGGTGGGATGCTCAGCTTTGTTCTTTGCTGATGCTGTTTGAGTCTTCCCAAACAGTCTGAAAAATGAAACAAGAAGGTGCTTCCTGCTACTCTGAGCGTGCTGCTGGAGAGCTGGTGGAGATGAGAGCCCTTTGCTGGGATCAGAGGAGTGTTATGATAGAAGGCTGTCAGCAATAACAGGCTGCTGTGTGACAGGGATGTGTTAAGCTCCAGAGGAGGAGCGTTGCTGAAAGAAGATTGGTGTGACAGACATAGTCTGTCTGCATTCAGTTGGGAATTTGTAGATTTTTCAACTGTCTGAACATCCTTTGTGTGCAGCTCAGCTGCTGGTGGTTTGAAATTGCAGTAGCTTTTCCCAGTCCCCTTTAAAGCATGTCCGAGCCAGCAATGAAACTCAGCATAAAGCTTCCTACATTTTGTAAACTGCAGCTACTTACTGTCAGGCTGCGAGAGTCAAAGATCAGATTACACTTTCTTATTTCTAGAAGGAGGGGGAGTAGGAAAGATAGATCATTTCTTTTCACTGAAATCTGTAAAGTCTGTAAAGCCAGGATTTTCTGTCTCTTCCTGAAGGGAGCAAAATGTTTTCCAGGTGTCCTTCCTGTCATGCTCTGTCTGTGGAAGCCACGTCTTTGCTAAATAGTAAAGCTGTAAGTGTTTAATCTTTTATCTGAAGAGCATGTGTGTATTATGGTACAGAGTAGAAGAATGTATGTATTTTCTTCATGTTCTTTTCTCATTATTTTAGAAAAATGCGTTCTGCTGAGTTAGATAAGGAAGAATACTGGAACACAGCGTGAGTTACGAATGACATCACTTTCCACAGGAGAAACTGTCTTCATTATTCCTAACGTACGGCTGTGGGACCTCCTGTGGCTCTGTGCTTTGCCCACAGTGCTCTGAGCTGCCCTGCTCTGGGAAGGTTGTGAGGAGGCATGGTTCTGCTGTGCTGCAAACTGGTCCACTTTGCTGCTGTGAGCTGAAGAGTTCCAACAGATGTGTCAGGGTGTATTGTCTCTGCCTCACCTGTGAGGAAGGTGTGTTTGCCCCAGCTGAACTTCTTTCTGAACAAATGGTGTGAGAGCTTGCATGAGATGTGGGATGCCCCAGGAACTATGTCTGGACTGTGCTGGCAGCCACAGGGATGGCAGCTGGCAGAGATGGAGTTACAACTCCTTGTGCTTCAGTTGCAGGGGACCCTGTGCTTGCAGTTGTGCTGTACGTTTGGCTGGAAGCATGGTTCTGTACAACCCTTCCTCTCTAGAGAAAACATCACAGGGCACGTCAGTGTTGAGTGAGCTCATCAGAACATGTGCAGCTGATTAGTCATGGGGCCAGGTTCTCCTGCTGGTTACCTTGTCAGGAGCACAGAGTCATTCTGCAGCTGTGTAGACATCCTCCAGCTTTGCACTGCTGCAGCCTGGCACTGAGATGGACCTAGAGCACAGCTCATGCTCAGTAGCAAGCACAGCTTTTCTTCACTGTAGTGCTGCTGCTTTACCTCTCCAACTGGGCTGTGAGCAGCTGGCACTTCCCAGCACGACTGCTGTGCCACAACCTTTTGATGTTGGTGAGAACCTCTTCTTGCTGTTACCCTAGTCTGTCACTGCAGCTTTCCCTGAAGCAAGCTGGGTGGCTTCACAGGGAGCTGATTTTCCAGCTGTAAAACAACATCCTCAGTCCCATTGCAGAGAGCTGCTTGGCCACCAAGAGAGAGGAAGTTGTGTTGTGTTTTTGGAGCATGCAGGGGTCTGATTTTTTCCTTCAGGGCTGGCATAGCTGGCATCCTGGTACGTGCCAGGCCCCAGGAGATGTCTGTGGCTGCTGAGGATACATGTGTTTGGCAAGAACTGTCCACACTGTGTGATGAGGTTCTGGAAAAAGTCTTTTTCTGACTTGATGCTGGTAACAGCTTCCATGCCTGTACCCAGAAAGTCTGCTTAGCCAGTATATAGCATACAGAAGAGTACTGGTCTCCATGCTGCCATGCATATTCATTTTTGGATGACTTGCAGCTGATTCAGATTGCTCTAATAGTTACCTGGCACTTCTGTCTGTAGCTGTGTGTTGTAGTAAAATGCTGCCAAAATTGTCTTGTTATTCATGCTACATCTGATATTTGTGTGGAACAAAAGCTAATAATTCACTAAAAAGGGACTGTGGGGAAATGAAGCAGAAACATTGTCCTTCTGCATCCAGAAGGGAAGATGAACCTGCCTGTCCCTTACCTGTGCTGGCAGGAAAGAAATTGCACAGAGGGAAGGCTGTTTGTCATTACTGATTTAATCCCTGCAATTGTATCTGAACAGTCTGTCTTCTGTTGCATGACAGTGCACCATACTGTACCTTCTGTTAGCTTGGCATGGTTCAGGCCATCTTGGAAGGCTCAGAGATAGCAGCTAATGGAAGGCAGACTGGAATCCTGTAGTCCATCTTTCCTGCAGGTATTGTGGTGGGCTGGGCTATTCCTGCCCCATTCTACTTTCCAGGCACAGCCTGTGGTTGATGTGAAGGAAACATTGCTAAGGCATGCCATTTTTCTCACGCTTGTTGACAGCTTTTAAGGGAATTTGAGAAATTTTGCAGTGGGATGAAGACTTTCTTGGTTAGCTGACATGTGCTTTCAAATCTCACTTGTGATTTCTGTAGCATGTCCTTGGGAAAACAGAAAGCACACCCGGCCTGTCCATGCTGCATGGAGCAGCAGAATCTTTCTTGTCTGCCTGTTCTTTCTGAGCAATATCTTAACTGCTGCCAGGAGAACCCTTCTGTCTCCCCTTCTGCTCATGTCTGCTCATTAGTCACTTGGGTGCAGACCAGTGAGCTGGGTGCAGCTCCTCTTCCATGCAGCATTTAGCTTGGGGTGGATTATCATTTGTAGCAGGAGTCCTTTTCAATCAAGTAGCTTTCAGCTGCTTTAAAAGGCAGTCTCCCTTAGGACCAATGTTTTTTCTCTTTCCCACTAAAAATCTTGAAGTGATCATTACTTGGTCACACAGTGTCTCTGCCTGTGGCATTTGATGGTTCTGTGACACAGCCATGTGAAAAGGTGGTCTGTCTGTGGCAAACTTTAGGAAGGACAGATCTGAAAATCTCGTCATGGCAGTTATGTTTGGTAACAGTCTGAAAAATGAGAACAGAATATAAATGCCTCACAAGTGAAACCTAGAAAGAATTATCAGGCTAAAGCAAGTTGTCAGGTATGAAAACATTGACTAGGGTATCAGAAATGGGTGGAGGTGACAGTAGGAATATGCTGTGGTTGGTTGCAGAGCTCTGCAGGAAAACAGCAGAGGAGGTCCTTAAGCATTCCTCTGCTTCTTCATCTTCTGTCTCGTTTTCCCTTCTGCAGTGAAGCCTCTGCTTCAGAGTAATTTATTACGTAGTTGTCTGCCACAGAGAAGTGAGTTATCTGCTGCCTGTAGCAGCATGGACAGAAAAGACTGAGATGATAATACACCTTGTTCCTTATAGGTTTATCAATCTGACTGGAGTTCCAGAAGTAAGGAACAGGCTGAGATGGGCTTTGCTAATTGATTAATCTCTATTAATAATTAATGTAGGCACTACTACTAGGAGTGTTGGAGTTACAAGTTTAGGGTGCAACCATTGCTATTGAAAGTATGAAGAGGAACTATGCAGGAGATAAATGCTGGATATATGTATTGCAGAGGTGGTAATGTTGCAAAAATGTCTCCCTATTTTTTGTTAAAAAGAAAAGAAAGGCATTTTATCATAAAGAACAAGAAAAGGAACGGGTGACTGTGGCATGTCCATATACATAAACAATTTCACTGCATGGGATTACTTCTTAGCTCTTATTTCTCCATTATGCCTTCCATCTTTCTCTGGAGTCTTTTAAGGGATCTTCTGAGCCCTGAATGTACTTTCAAGAAATTGAAACAAGCTGGTTTTTGATTCAACCTCTGCGTGAGAAGCAGCTTTCCAAATCCCATGACACTTTACACAGGATTTACAAACAACAGAATGGTTGGTTGCGCTGCTAACCACTCAAGCAAAAGACTGCTCCCACTCTGTGCTGTCCAGAGAGCTACAAGACCAGCACTGGTTCCTGGGAACTCAGTGCAAAATTATCTGCAAGAGCGGCTAGAAAAGGACAAGTCCTTGCAATTCATGAACTGGATTTTTGCACAAAGAAAGGGGCATGTTTTCTTGCAAGTTGCATCTGAGCCCTTGCTGATCTCAAGCTGGTTTTAATATGCATTTTTATTAGTACTGAGGAAAAAACTGCCTGAGAAGACATCAGGCTGGCAAGAGTCACCTGCTGCCCAGAGTGCAGCTTCAGTCCTTTACTGCTGAGTCCCAGCACTGCTGTTGGAAGTGGTGCAGCCCAGATGCATGCCTGGCTTCCTGGTGGGCAGCTGTGGGGGGTGAAGGAGCCAGCAGGACTTCCAGGATCAGCTGGAATGCTGAGCTGCAGGAGAGTGGAGCTCTGCAGGGCATCCCAGTACACCTGCCTGATCAGTAGTGCATGCAGACTCGCTGTGACTTATGTGGTGATGTTTCTGTGGTTGGCTTTATTTTTTTTTTTATTTTTTAATATGTTATGTAAGATAAATGTCCTTTACATCAAAACAGAGTTGTAATCTTCAGGACTTGGTAGAACCTAAGAGTTTGTGCTTCACCTAGAGACCAGGACTACTGCTTTCCCTGCTTTCTAAGGTTCTGGTCCATGTTTTCCATGGTCATTGCTGCCCTCATACTAGGGTGATTGGATTTACAGAACTGAAAGCTCAATGCTGGGCACACAACAGGGGAACAGAGCTGAGCAGTTTGGGGAAGGACTGGCTGCTAAGGATCCAAAGAGCCAGTGGTGGGAGTGGGGCAGATTGGTTCTCCAGATTTCCTAACAGGACAGCAGCTTTATTTTTACCCCTGCTGCCCTTGAAGTCTCAGGTTCCGCAGATGCTGTGATTTTTAGCTTAATGAGAACTTGTGAGAGATTGGACTCGATCTGCAGAATGATTATATGTCTTCCTGAATACTTTTTACAGCATTGTTAATTCACTCAAGTTCAGTTTTTTTCTGGTGCAGATGTTTGGCTCTGCTGAGTGTACAAAATCACAGGCATACTCTTTTTCCAGTTCCTATTGTTCCCTTGTATACTTCTACTTCAAACAGCTGCTCTTTGAGAGGCATTAACCACTGGGACTCAGAATCTGACCTGTGATGTAGGTATGGGTTCCAGTCTGGAAACCCCCAGGTGCAGTGCTTGCCTTTGCCCTGCTGTTTGCAGCCTCCTGTTGCAGCTGGCAGTTCTGCTTCCTTTGGAATCTGGGGTGAATTCCCACGTACCCGGAGGACTGCGTTTTACAGGATGGCTTTCTCTCTCCACGTCAGCACTGAATTCTTTGTTGGGACAAGGAAGACTCGAGTACCAGCTGTTGGGAAAATGCTTCCCATATGAGTTCATCTGAGGGCGCTGGTGGTACATTACATCTCAGAATGAAAAACTTGCCTAGGTGAGTTCAGTGATGTGAGCACCACAGTGCTCGAGTATGGAGTGGCTGGATTTGTATAACAGAACAAAAATTAATTGCCTTTCTCTTTTGTTGTTTTCTTTTATTTTTATCAGCTTTTTTTAGAGCAGGTCAGCTTGACTTAGGTTGACAAGGATTTGTCCAGTTCAAACATGCTGGTATTAAGCAGAATGAGGGGAAATCTGACCAGTGCAGGAAATTTGGGAATGCACTCAAAGCCCTGTGCTTTGTTTTGTCTCATTTTCAGACTCAAAATGGAAACATAATACTTCCTAATGATCTCCTTTAAATGTCCCTACTTGACCCTCACAGTACATGCATTTTAGATGAGAGAAGGTCAGCTTTCTGGTTTCATTCGTCTCTCATGGTATCTGCAAAATCTAGTGTTCTTTGGTGGCTTATACCCTGATTATGGTATAAGAAGTGGTGCAGGAACCTCGTGTGAGATATGCATCTCTGAAGGATCTGTGCTTCTGGGATTTTCAGAGCACTGATCTCAACCACAGCTTTCCTGTACTGAGTTTCTCTTTAAAATTACATCCAGCTTTGTGAACATGTGTCACAAAGCAGGATTGCCCCTGCTCTGAAAGGATTGCTTTGCAGAGATGCTTTGTGAAAGACAGGATTTGCTTGGAGGTTCCTGTGTGGGAAGGGGAGCACTCAGGGTCATTGCCATTGTCTGCTGCACGTCACGTGTCTTACTGATTTCATCCACTGATGGCAGAGGTGCGAAGTCTTTGCTTTTGGCGTCTGTGGTAGAAATAGTTGAGAGGGACTTTCCTTTCCTCTGTGATACTGTTACTTGCTGGTGAGCCTGGATTCCACAGCACTGCTTCTGCTCATTGCTGGTGTTTGCTGCAGTGTTTGGATTTGCAGTTATGGGGAACGAAATAGATTTTTAGACTCACTGAAAATGGTGGTTGCTGCGTGAAGGACTGAAACCTCCTACGAATGAATTGGTTTAGGGTGGAGCTATTGATTCCAGCATGTTTTTAGTTTGTTTTGTTTTCAGGAAATAATTACCACAGCAGAGATGTTCCTTTCTGTGCATGCATGGTATGCGGGAGGAGAATATTACCTGCTGCTTCCTCATTTTCAGAAACACACTGCACAAAGAAGGCTGGGTTGGTACTGACACAGAGACCTTTGTGTTTGAAGGAGGAGGGATGGTGGCTTTGAATGTTGATAGGGCAATGACTGTGTTTGGGTGTGAAATTTGCACTGGTTCACATAGCACCTATCCCCAGGGCCACCAGTGGCATTTTTGTGAGTTCTTAGTAATTGATAGAAGAGTTTAATAGAAGTGAAGATAAAATGCCATTTACAGCTACTGGAGCGTTTTGGTATGTCCAGACTTCCTGTTAGGTTACTGTCCTGCCTGTGTGCACAGCAGTCAGCCAGACTGTATCTATAAAACAAACATGTACGTGCTTACATCCTTACTCAGTGTTACATTACAGTTGGCCAACCTTAGTGCATCGTACACAGAAAACATTTCTGTCAGATGTCAGCTTCGTGTCCACACTAGATAGTGCACACCCATTTCTTTCCCTTGGTTGGGTATGGTCCCAGTGTCTCTTTAGCACATGTCTTAATGCCTCTATGCTTCAGGATCCATCCTGGCTTGTCAGGAATGATGTCAAGAGGAAAGATGGAAATGGGTTAAGGCGTCATGTCCCTACAGGCTGTTATTAGCTACGAACAGAGGTGTATGTTCACATTCCTGTGTTTGTAAACTCCAAGGGTAAACAGTTGCCCTTAGAGCCAAACTGGGCTTCCTGGAGCCCCTACCCTGACAGGTGAGCTGGGTAAGGCTGCATGGTGGGTGCTGCAGTTAGGCGTTCAATGTCACGAATGCTTGGTGCACAACGGTCATTTCTCCACTTCTGCTGTCAAAGTTCAGTCTCTGATCAGTGCCATTTGGTGTCTGTCTCTGGGGCTCAGGGCTACCAGGCAGAACACCTTCACCTTGTTCATTTTAGGATTATTATACAGTGTTCACTTTAAGGAGGCTGAGCAATTAATCAAATAATTGTTTAAAAGTAACATAATTGGGACGTGATCATTTTCTGGCATGGATGAAGTATCTCAGAAACACACCTTGCAGTCACCAGATCCTTATTAGTTATCATTCTGTGATGCACATCTGCTTAACATCAGATTCTTTACCTTATTCAGCTGAAAAACCTGACTGTTGCTCCCAGGAAAAAGAGAGCAATATGAAACTCTTTTCTAAACTCCCTTCTGTGCCTCAGCTCAGTGGCAGAAGAATCTGCTTTCTATTAAAGTGATAAATTGCATAATTGAAGGTGTAAGCATCCCCCACTGTAAAATTTGTCTTTGTCAGATATACAAAGCATTGATTTTCTTTGTTTGCTGCTGCAAAACCCCACTGGTATGAAGCTGTAGTCTCCCTTCAGCCTGCCACCAAGCAGCAATCCTTCCTAGCACAGCTGGAGTCTCCTGCACACGCACAGCTAGTACCATCCTGGTGCTCCCACCACTGCATCCTGTTGCCTATGCCGGTGCCTCTGGGAATATCTTTGCCCTGTTGGCCAGCTTGTGAGCCACTTAGAGTTCCCAGTGGGTGCTGTTATGGTGGAGCATTTTATTAAGTATACAGTGATGAATTTATCTCCCTGAGTCGTATTACTAACCCCCTGAAGTGTTATTCGTTGGTGTCCTCCAGCAGATATAATCAACCCATTGCTCCCAAGCACTGCTTTAATGTTGAGCTCTGCAGTCATTTCACTGATCACCCCTGAGAGGACACGGGGTACTGATATCTGTCTTACTGGAGAAGAGATGCTGCAGCTGGCCCATGGGAAGCCAAAGGTGACAGACTGCTCGTGCAGGCTGCAGGGTGGCTGAGGAGTGCCTCCCTTGGAGCACTTGGGTCAGCTAATGGCCATAGAATGAAGCATTGGGAGGAATGCTGCATTGGAGGGCAGAGGCAGCCTTCCTGCATCTGAGTGTGTGAAAGATTCCTTCCCGTGTGCAGTATGATAAGTCCCTGCATCTGGCAAACTTCTCTTCTATGCAGAAAGTCTGAGATCTGTAGCTTTCCATGTATGTCTTTTCCCTAGCTGTAAGACATTAACATCATCTGAACCTCTGTCTAGATGGCCCCGAACCATAACCCATCTTGTTCAGCAATCTCCATGTGTAAATGTCCTTTTCTTGTTGTTATTTTAATTTAACAGCACCAGGGGAGAACAGTTTGACTCCTTGTATATCCAGAAAAAGCATTTCTGTTCATTTTCCAGTTGCACCAAAAGTGGTGGTCTGTCTGCCAGAGTTAATTGGGGTTGTTGGGTCAGTTCTCCCTGGGGTTGCAGTTGTGCTGGGATTTATCTGGGGCCTGAGTAGCCCAGCAGTTTGTTCTGTGCAATGAGGAGTTTGTTGCTCACCAGCAGGGTCAGGGGACCCCGATGCACCTTGAGGCCTGTGCAGGGCCCTGTGCAATGTTTTGGTTTTGGAAAAAAATCAGAGCACTTTGAATGCCGACAGCTCTTCTGTTATAATTAAGCTGCCTGAAAGGATGCCTCCGGGAAAACAGATGCAGCTTGGCTGTTTGTGAGCTGGCCAAGGGGGAGCTTCCCTACGGTGCTGTATCTCCTGACTTATACGTTGTGTTTAATAGCTAATCTGTCACCTCGGGTTCTTGTATGAGAAAAGATGAGCCCCTGTTAATTTGAATCAGCATATTGTGTTTACAGCTCCTCAGTCTGGAAGCATTGCTCTGTTGGGAGTGCACAGCCAAAGGTAGGAAGAGGGTGAGACTGACTCTTCATTGGCAGCACTAGGTTATTTCTTCTCAGACTGTGAGGACAGCATCCTGAGATGCTGTACCAGCATCTTGGATGGAAGGGTGGACTGAAGCCTTCCTGTGCTCTGGTGCTAGGGCGAGGTGAGAATGATCTCCGTGCAGTCTCACCTTGACTGTTCCTTTCTGAAGGTATTTGAAAAGATGGCCATTGTGGAACTGGGTCACAGCAGCAGCTGGGTACCAAAGGAAATGCATATGCAGTGGTCCATGGAGCACTCGGGGTCAGAGCTTTGGTGTGAACAGCCATGCTGAGGTAGCAAATGGGCACTGAGCAGCAGGAATGTGTCCCTGCTCTTTACTCCTTGCCCTGCTGTCAGCATGTATGTGCAGGCAAACCTGTGTCCTGGTAGGTACAGAGAACAACACAATCTGTTTCTCAAATAATTTGTCTTGTTGGATACAGCTGTTTCTCAGTGGTAACAACTCAGGTTTCCAAATAACTGCATTTATTTAAGGTTTTCGCAGGGGACAGGGGCTCCAGCTGCTGAAGTCCTGTTGTCTGTGCAGCAGTCCCAAGGGTGTTGGGGCTGTGTAACAAACAGTGCTGTGTTAGAAGGACCTGGTTTTTTACTGTGCAGTGAGAAGTGCTCTTCAGAGCATGGTGTGATTAGCCAAACAGATGTGAAGATGTTGGTGAGTGTCCACTGGTCTACTGGTTTTGCATGACAAGCAACAAAGGCATCTCCCTTCTCATCTGCTGCTGGCTGCAGATGCACAAGTTTCCAGCAGCTGTATTCAGGGGCTGTTCAACCTGAGAGGAGGAGAACAGGGAGTCCTCCGAGTGGCTCAGCATGCCACCATGTCACACATCCTGCTGCTGCTGTGTGTGTACTGTGCTCTGGCACCAGCCTGCAGGGTGCAAGGACTCTGTCATGCTGACACGAGCTCACTGTGTGCAGGGGCGAGCAGGGCAAGCATTTGTCTTCTCTCGCTTTCTCTGTTTCTTTCAGAGGTCTCTTGTGTCTTTGCAGAGCTCCCCTTCCCCTCTACCCAGATATACACACATACTGTGTGTTTTAGAGAAAAGAGATAATCACAGCAGTGCTCTCTCTCCATTACTGCTGCCTCCACCTGAGCTGCCCTGATGCGTGTAGAGCTGCAGAGAGCGGATTTCCAGCTGGTAGTCACAAGTTTCCTCCAGAACGGCCCTTTGTGGCTGATTTCTGGGACTGAGGCCATCAGACTTGTTTTTATGAGGACTTGTACTTACTTTCTCTCTCTCATCCCTGCAGGCAGCATCCGCAGCACTGAGCAGTCTGGGTCATGTGTACACAGCCATCGGGGACTACCCGAATGCACTGGCGAGCCACAAGCAGTGTGTCCTCCTTGCAAAGCAATCCAAAGATGAGCTGTCTGAGGCACGGGAGCTGGGCAACATGGGAGCAGTGTACATTGCAATGGGGGATTTTGAAAATGCAGTGCAGTGCCATGAACAACATCTGAAGATCGCCAAGGAGCTGGGGAACAAGAGGGAGGAAGCCCGAGCTTACAGCAACCTGGGCAGTGCTTACCACTACCGGAGGAACTTCGACAAAGCCATGTCCTACCACAACTACGTGCTGGAGTTGGCCCAGGAGCTGGCTGAGAAAGCTATTGAGATGCGAGCTTATGCTGGCTTGGGCCATGCAGCTAGATGCATGCAGGACCTGGAGAGGGCTAAGCAGTACCACGAGGAGCAGTTACACATCGCTGAAAGCCTGCAGGACCGTGCTGCTGAAGGCAGAGCCTCCTCCAATTTAGGTAAGGCCCTGATGTGGAACAGTTTGTCAGGGAATGCAGCAACTGTCAGAGCTGCTGCCAGGACCCAGGAGGCTCGCTGTGTGCTGTCTTCTTAGTTATACCAACTCCACCAGACTATCTTCATAAAATAAACAGGCACTTGGCAGATTGTGTGCCGATGTAACGTGTCCCGTGTTCAATTATTCAGCCACTCAGAAGGCACCAGAAAGCACAAGGTCATGGCAGAAGGCAATTGAGAAGGTACAGTGCTTTTGAAGAGCTATTGAAGTGTCAGAAAGAAACATAAGTTTTTGCACTAAGGCAAGAAGCAGTGTGGCTTGTTATCTGGCTGTTACTTTGGTAGCTTGTCAGCTTGCTGTGTTCTATCTTGGGAGACACGTGGATCAAATCCTAACTAAGTTTGTGTTCAGAATGTACACATTAAAATAATAGAGTGTAGAATACATATGTTCTTCTAAGGACAGACATCAGTATCTTACTGGCAGGCTGAGGAGGGTTGAATTACATCAAAGTGAAGTCCATTCCTCCTCTTTCACAGTGCCAGATGTGCAAGCGAACAAAGATGTGTTTGCGTCTCTGGCTGTGAGATGTGGGAGTCTGTGCTGCTGTCATTGCAGCTGTTGGGATGTGTTCTGACTGCACGACTCAGCTGGGTGTACGTGGCTGTGGGGAGTGGCAGAACAGGGCTGTTGTGGGTATAACAAAATACGTTTGCTGGCAGCCCCAGAATCTCAGCTCTTGGAGGCCTCCCCATGCTGTAAATTAGCTTCTGTTTCTGCCTGGCAGTTGGCATTTGGTTCGTTTGTAGATGCTAATTGTTCTCTGATGTTATCAGCAGCAGGTAATTGAAAAGGGCTTGATGAATTACTTAATTTCTCATAATAGCTGACTCTTGAAGAGCTGAATGAAGAAGATAAGGTGAACTGTAGAAAATGCATCAGCCCTAGCTTTCTGATTACTGTTGCGAATCAACTTCTTAACACAAATTAGGGAAAATGTGTGAGACAAAATAGGGTTGAGGCACAGGTGTGAGGTGCTTAGCCTTAGAGAGCCCTGAGCATTGCTGATGTTTCTGTTAGCATGGCAGAGCAGGCAGGAGACCTGGGGGGGTTGAAGCTTTGTGTCTGGCTTCCCTAACTTCTGTGTGAGGGCTTTGCCAAATTCAGAGGAAGGTGCTGTCTCCAAGCACAAACCAAACCCCCCATCTCTGCTGCCACTGCGAGGTTGGTCCTGGGCAGATGTGGAGTCATAGCTGGCACAGCTGTGGTCAGCCCTGAGCTCCTCAGAATGGGAATGGGCCTGTTCTGAGCAGCAAACCTTTGGAGTTCAGAGTGGATTTTGTGTGCCTCCTTTCCGAGCACAGCTTTCTGCAGAATAGCCCCTGTTCTTTCTGAGCAAATCCAGAAAACTAAGGAAATGAGGTCTTGGAAAATGGAAGCAGTCTCATGGTTTTTATTTTCCTCCCTACATCTGTTTGGTGAACGGTCGTGGGCTGCTTGATTCGACTCCCATTTTTGTGAACCTGTTGCTATTGGGCAGACTGCATCCATCACTAAAGGAAAGAGCTTCACTCAGGGTCTGTGGTGCTCCTTCTAACTGCTTCTGTGCTCGGCGTGGTCTGGCTCTGTAACACAGCACAGCTTTATCCCAGAACAAAACTAAGTGCTGCTGCAGATGGAAGCAACTTGCTCTTGTTCCTTAGCCTCCAGGGGTACTTACTTGCTGGCTCAGAACCAGTGAAGTCAGGACTAGAAAGTTCATCTTACTATGATTATTATTCTTACAGTAGCTTTGGATTTAGTGACAGTTTCAGCACGCAATTCCAGAAAATTTTGTTATAAAAAAAAAAAATAAAGCATTTTGGTGCAGCAGAGAATGTTTTTCTTGTTTGGATGTAGGCCGAAGTATAACTGTAGGTTGGTATGCTGACTCAGCCGCTCTGCACTTTGTATTAAAATAGTTTTCCTAGCTTCTGAGTACAGGATCTCACGTTTCAGCTGTTATTTGGCTATTTTTCTATGTCCTCTCTATCAGAGTTAAGTTACACTGGAAAAAGAGAGCACGCAGTTCTTGTTGAGAAAGTCTATTACTGTTGTTGAAATGCATCCAGGACCAATTAAAAAGTCGAGTCTTAATTGTCTTCTTCATCTAATCCACATGCAAAACAAAGCCTCATCAAAATAACCATGCTGACAGGCAAAAAAAATGTATCTAAATGTGCATTTCCAAGCCAGAATGTTAGAGTTGGCCTCTTTGCTGAAGCGACAGAATTTTCTGTTTGCATTTCACTGATTTAGATGGAAAGCTCTCTTAAGTGCACTATCTAATGCTGAGCAGGATGGACCCGGAATATAACATAGCCCAGCTGCTGTAGTGATCTGCGGGGAGATGTAATGCACTGTGTGACTCGGTAAGCAGAAGGTAATGGACTGAGGGCAAGTCACAAGTTATCAAGCCCTTCACAACAAGGAGATTTGGAGTTTAACCAGCAGTCTGAGATTGTCAACCTTTGCAAAGCAGATGGTGTTTCCAAATGCCAGGGTTCCATGCAGAGAGTTGGCTTCTCAGCTTGGGCAGCACTTAACAGTCCTGTTGTGATGCAGAGAGGGCACTTCAGATTATTAATAAAACACAGTTTAAAGTCTGTCCCTAGGTGCTTAGCATCTATTTGCAGTTTTGAGAGAACTTTAGTGCCTCTCTTTTATGGCCTTGCTACTCAGTGTTAGATGGGTTGCCTGTATTAAGGTAGAGGCTGTATGCCTCATTTTATCTCTAGGACCTTATTTTATTTGCAAGTAAAGGAGATTATAGAAAATTTAGTTTAGTTGAACTAATGATCGTTTCAAATCCTCAAGCACTCTGCAGGAGAAAGTAGAAGTGTTTTTTTCTCCTCCTTGGCAGTAAAGAGGCCGACTAAAATGTTTAGAAGGCTTCATCCCCCATCCATCTTTTTTCAGTTGAGGAGTGCACAAAGAGAATGGATTTGGTAGGTGACAGTTTTGGAGTCTAGATCAGAATATTTCCTTGCTGGGCTGTTCTTTACAATTTTACAAAAAAAATCCCTGGAAAATGATGATGTACCAGGAGGTGTTGTGGGGTGTCTTTACCGCATTCCTCTTTATCCAAGAGGATAACATCAGTGTTTCAGATTCCTCTGTTCAGGGAGAATTAAGGCTGTTGCTGTTTTATTTCTCACCTTGACATGCATGGGATTAATAATACAGGGTGATGCAAGATGAAATGATCTTTGAATGTGCCTTCTTGCTGTTGAGTTCACTCATGTCCTGCAGCAGGCACTTCAGGCAGGGATCTTGGTGTTTTTGTGCTTTGGTGGTGTGTTTGGGAAGGTGGTCTAAGTGTGAATGGTGTGTGTGCTGTGCAGCACTACAACAAGGCAAGCTGCAGCACAGAGTCAAGCAGTGTGCTGTTGTGGCAGTGCATGCCTTAATGAGGGATGTGTGTCCATGGCTGTGATGCAGTTCTTCGGCCCATGCATGATCACTGCTGACCCCAGTCACTCTCCCAGGAAAGCTGCAGAAGCTCTGAGTTTCCAGGAGAATTGAAAAGGTGTGAAAGCATCTTGGGGTGTTGCATTCCATCTCCTGTTATCACACATGCCATGTAATACTAATACCATGATCCATGAACTAAGGAAGTTCAGCACTTACGGTCAAAAACCAGAATTGTGTTTGTCTTTCTTTACTGGAGATGCAACAACTCACTGAGTACTTTCCCCTCTTTTTGTTTCCAAGTAATGATTCCCTACCCTTGTAGTAGAAATTCTTGCTGTTACTCTTGAAGCCCATGTCTTTGCATATTTCACTGCTGAATTTCACAACCCTCTTCTTGTTACTCTGACACACAGTATTTTCCAACCCTTCTGCACAGTATTCCTGCTGTTCCTGGTGTGGGTTTTCTGTCTCTTAGGATGGGTTACCTAGACCAGTCCTGTGCTGGCCATGGGCTGCCAAAGGCCAACCAGTAGAGCAGCTGTGGTGATGCGAGCCACTGCAGAAGGGTTACTGTGACACAGTGCTTTTATTGAAGCTGTTTCTGTTATTTTTCAGGAATCATTCACCAGATGAAAGGTGACTATGACACTGCACTGCGGCTGCACAAGACACATCTGTCCATAGCCCAGGAGCTCAGCGATTACGCCGCCCAGGGCCGGGCCTACGGTAACATGGGCAATGCTTATAACGCCCTGGGCATGTATGACCAGGCTGTCAAGTACCATCGGCAGGAGCTGCAGATCTCTATGGAAGTTAATGACCGTGCCTCTCAGGCATCTACTCATGGGAACTTGGCGGTCGCCTACCAAGCACTGGGTGCCCACGATCGTGCTCTACAGCACTACCAAAACCATCTCAACATTGCCCGGGAGCTGCGAGACATCCAGAGCGAAGCACGGGCCCTCAGCAACCTGGGCAACTTCCACTGCTCACGTGGAGAGTACGTGCAGGCAGCCCCTTACTACGAGCAGTACCTGCGCCTGTCCCCAGAGCTGCAGGACATGGAAGGGGAGGGAAAGGTTTGCCATAATCTTGGTTATGCCCATTACTGCCTCGGGAACTACGAAGAGGCTGTGAAGTACTATGAGCAGGACCTTGCCTTGGCAAAGGATCTCCATGACAAGCTGAGCCAAGCCAAAGCCTATTGCAACTTGGGCCTGGCCTTCAAAGCCTTGATGGACTTCAGCAAAGCAGAGGAGTGTCAGAAGTACCTGTTGTCCCTGGCCCAGTCTCTGAACAATTCCCAGGCCAAATTCCGAGCTCTGGGGAACTTGGGGGATATTTTTGTCTGTAAAAAAGACGTAAATGGTGCAATAAAATTTTATGAGCAACAGTTGAGCTTAGCCCATCATGTTAAAGACAGGAGACTGGAAGCCACTGCCTATGCAGCTTTGGGCTCTGCATACAGAATGATACAGAAGTGTGACAAGGCTTTAGGTTACCATACGCAGGAGCTGGAGGTGTACCAGGAGCTGGGAGATATGCCAGGAGAATGCAGAGCACACGGTCACCTTGCTGCAGTGTACATGTCACTTGGGAAGTACACCATGGCTTTCAAGTGCTACGAAGAGCAACTGGAGCTTGGACAGAAGTTAAAGGATCCCAGCATAGAAGCCCAAGTCTATGGCAACATGGGCATCACCAAGATGAACATGAACGTCATGGAGGAAGCTATTGGCTACTTCGAGCAGCAGCTGGCCATGCTGCAGCAGCTCAGTGGAAATGAATCTGTGTTAGATCGGGGCCGAGCATATGGGAACCTGGGGGATTGTTACGAAGCTCTGGGGGATTTTGAGGAAGCGATAAAGTATTATGAGCAGTACCTGTCTGTCGCACAAAGCTTGAACCGCATGCAGGATCAGGCAAAGGCCTACCGAGGTCTGGGCAATGGGCACAGGTGAGGGGCACTGCATGTGTGTTATAACAATGGGCAGTGGAGTGCAGGGCATTGGAGCACCCAGAAAGGCATCTTTGTGTCAGGGAAGTGTGGGCGCAGCAGAGGAGGGGAGGATGAGCCACATCTGCAATGCAAGGACACAGACTATGGGTGGGCCTGTGTGGGACACAGAGTGGGGAAGAGTGTGTGCCAATAGGGAGCATGTGGGAATGCACAGGTAGGAACAGGAATAGGCCTGAGTGTGTTTGTGTGGCCGTTGTATACGTGCACAGGGATATGGCATAGGACCAGGTAACGAGGTCCTCTGGATGCTGGGAAGGAAATGATTTGGTCAGTGCTGCTGGCTCGGTTAATAGAGCTGAGGTTACTCAACCCTTCAGACAAGGGGTTTACAGGGTAGCAGAAGGAAGGATGTTGATTCAGAAGTGCTAGGCACAACTCCTGAGGGGGAAATGTTTGTCTCTGCGTGAAAATTTTGAGATGACCTTGAGAGGAAGTGACAAAGCATTTCAGTTCGAAAAAATACTGGCAAAATAAATGCTGTTTTCTTCCTTTGTAGAGCTATGGGAAGTTTGCAGCAGGCTCTGGTGTGCTTTGAGAAGAGGCTGGTAGTGGCACACGAGCTAGGGGAGGCATTTAACAAAGCCCAGGCCTACGGTGAGCTGGGAAGCCTGCACAGCCAGCTGGGGAACTACGAGCAAGCCATCTCGTGCCTGGAGCGCCAGCTGAACATTGCTCGTGAGATGAAGGACCGTGCTCTGGAGAGCGACGCTGCCTGTGGCCTTGGTGGGGTGTACCAACAGATGGGAGAGTACGACACAGCCCTGCAGTATCACCAGCTGGACCTGCAGATTGCAGAAGAGACCAACAACCCTACTTGCCAAGGCCGAGCCTACGGGAACCTGGGCCTGACCTATGAGTCCTTGGGCACCTACGAAAGGGCCGTAGTTTATCAGGAGCAGCATCTCAGCATTGCAGCACAAATGAATGACCTCGTAGCCAAGACTGTGTCCTACAGCAGTCTGGGGAGGACACATCATGCCTTGCAGAACTACTCTCAGGCTGTGATGTACCTGCAGGAAGGTAAGAGGCTGAATTGTCCAACATACCGTATTGTGATAGGTGCAGGGGAATAGGAGGAAGGCCTGGAGACGTGAAGAGAAGTGAGGTGTCTGTGAGGGTGGCACTAAGAGGACAGTGACCTTTGATGCTAAAGTTATTGCAGGTACCCATAGCTGATGTTGAGCATCCTGTTGAATAGCTGCCCCAGCAGGTTGTTCTGGATAGCACACAGTGTCAGTCAGAACCTTCCATTCATCTCTGAACTTAAATTCAGACCACGCCTAGACAGAGTCTGATAAAACCTGTTTGTCTGAGCATAGAAGGTATGAAAGTTTTGTGCAGATAGCATTGCAGACTGCCTAGATACTTAGAAGTAATGGTTCCTGCTGAGCTGTGTGGTCATGGGCAGGGTTCCCTGTCTCCAGGCTGTGGGAAACATTAGGTGTATGAGAGGAGGCATCCTTGCTGGCAGCTGAGCCAACAAGGAGTATGATGGAAAGGAGGGGACAAGAAGGTGCTACTGGAAATGAAACAAGCTCCCAGTCACTTGGACCAGGACCCTGCCCTTCTCCAAACTATGTGGAAACTGCCAGGAGGCTGGGCAAGCTGCTGGGAAACAAGCAAGTGATATGGCAAAAAAAAGCCTCTTCTCTGGCAACATTTGGCAGCTTGGTGTTGTTTTAATTGTGTGACTGTTGAGGTTTAAGTCATGTTTACTGGCAGGACCGTAGTGAGTGTGTATCAGGGGACTTAACTTTAACTTCACCTGGGGTTGGGTCTTGGTCCGTGCAAATATCTGCCCTGCTTAGGCACATCTCGTGCTGGTGTTGACTGGAGTGTAAGCAGCTGTTGCCCAGCACTTGGCCTCTCGTGCTCTGCGTTGCTGCTGTCTGCCTGCTGTGGGCACCCTGTAGGCGTAGACTTAACCTGAGCCAGCAGTCCCCAGCAGCAGTAGCAGGAGAAACGCTCCACCTGGTTCCCAAAGACTCTTTTACCCCCAGGCTCCCTCTCACTCTGACTCCTTTTCAGGACTGAGGCTGGCAGAGCAGCTGGGACGCAGAGAAGATGAAGCCAAAATCCGCCATGGCCTCGGCCTCTCCCTCTGGGCGAGTGGGAACCTGGAGGAGTCTCAGCACCAGGTATTCTGTGGTCTGCCTTGTGCTTGCAGGCTGCATGTGCCTTCATCCCAGGTCATCTGCCCTCTACCAGGAATGCTGACACCCTGTGCAGCTGCCAGGGGGTTGAATCCTGCTCTCCACTGGTGCTGTCTACTGTGTCAGGGTGTCACTGTAGCTGTTTTCTCTCCCAGCTCTACCGGGCCTCGGCACTGTTTGAAACCATCCGCCATGAGGTGCAGCTGAGCACAGATTACAAGCTGTCACTCTTCGACCTGCAGACATCTTCCTACCAGGCCCTGCAGCGAGTTCTTGTCAGCCTCGGTAAGAGAGACCATCTGTTGAACTCCAGTCTCATGCAGAGCTGGACTGAAGGTGCAGGGAAGAAGTTCACCATCCAACCTTCACTTATCATCTGTCTGATGCAGCACAGTGTAGCATTTATTTGCCAAGACAAGAAAAAGTATTTCCTGCTTTGGATTTCTGGCACCTATAGATTCTCTTCCATGCTTTCTCATTCATTCACTGTTCTCTGACTCATCTCCCCCTGCATTACGTTAGCTCTTGCAGCCAGGGTGATCTGTGAGACTGCATACCAGTGCAGTGACTGCTCTTTCCAGAAGTAAGTGCAATGTTTCTTCAGGTTTTTGTCCGATTGAGACAGCAGCTGTTCCTGTTTCTGCACCATACTCTGCAAACCGTGTTGATGTCACATCTGAGGGATGGCTTTGCCTTTTCAGGTCACCATGATGAAGCTTTGGCAGTAGCAGAGAGGGGACGAACAAGGGCATTTGCTGACCTGCTTGTGGAACGCCAGACTGGCCAGCAGGACTCCGATCCCTATTCTCCAGTGACCATTGACCAGGTCCTGGAGACAGTGAATGGCCAGAGAGGACTTGTTCTCTACTACTCACTAGCTGCAGGTTACCTGTACAGCTGGCTGCTGGCTCCTGGGGCAGGTGAGGTCCTTTTTGAAGATGAGAACCTATGAACAAACCATATGAAAGGAAAATAGTCATGTTTGCAGCTAGGAACGAATCTGATACCAGAGGATCCTAGAACCTCGGAGCTGGAAACAGTGGCAAAACCACAGCAATAATGACATGGAAGTGCTTATTCGGGGTTTTAAGATTGACCTGGAAATGGAAATATTTCAAATGTTTAATATTTTCATTTTCCTATCTCTAATCTGTATGTTTTTCCCACCTGGCAGAGCAGAGCAGTAATGAGATTCCAAGTAAGTGAGAATCTTCTATACATAAGAATGCCTACTGTAATTATATCTCTGTGCTTTAGCCTTTCAAAAGCTTTTGACATTTATCCACTGAAGTGGATTGCAGAAAACAGAAGGGTGTCCCCGCTTCCTGATAGGCCATTGAACTGCCTGATCCTGTGAATTCCACTTACATAAATGTGGAAATGCTTATCACGGAGAGGCAAGGAGGATTAATTTGAAGAGCGTTGCTTTTTCGCAGGCAGCTGTTTTTCATTATCTAATAAAGCGATGACTAAATTTTCATGAGTTCTTTCTGGGTATAATTTAATAATTGCAGCCTTTCACAATAACAAAGCTAAAGAGATAAAAAGCATTATATAGATTGCATCAAAAATGCTTTGGGAAGGTAAGCAGACTTTTATATATGCCTGATTTCAGATGGAATGGCAGTGATTGGAAAACACTCCTCTTGGGAGTGTTTTGCAGTATTGCCTGTGTAAGTTTAGGATGATGTCATGCTGCTATGCACCCAATCACTAGCTCTTTAGTTCTATATTTTGCAGAACAAAATGCCAGTAATTCTATGGTATTGAAGTCAAGCTGAGTATAATAAATTTACATGTATCAGAAGAGCATCAGCCTCACAGCCAGACTCCTCCTTGCCCAACTGGTCCTGTTGAAGGGCATCTGTGCTCTCCAGTGCTTGGGTTTGTGACTGCCTTATTGGATGCACTGTCAGGTGTAAGGAAGGAGAGGGACAGTGATGCTTTGAGCTCCAGCATGCGCGTTTCCTCCTGAACAACTTTGGTGGGGAGCTCAGCAGTGACTCCAGCCCTCCTCATCTCAGTACTGGCAGAGAGTGGCAGCTCAGGATCCTCTTATTCCACTGAAACTGTGTCCTTAGAGCCTCTTCACTGATTCTCTGTTCCCACAGAAGGAGCTGCTTTGTCATTATTCCCCCACTCTTGCTAATTGATCTATGCTGTCAATGCAACAGGGCATCCAGAGCAGCCTTTCTCTGCTGATCACAGGCTGTGGTACTGTAGAATTAGTTGTATCAGGAAAATTATGCCAGTCTGAGGGGAGGAAGGTTTTATCTGGAGCAGTAGCTGGATTCCTGCAAAAGAGTGATTGTTCTTTTTATTATTTATTCACTGTGAAATGTTAACTTTTAATATTTTACTATATTTTAATCTGCATTCTTCTTTCTTTGTATATAGCATATTTTTGTGCATAAAAGCGTGACTGCTGTAGTAGTAATATTTTTGTTCAGCATTTGAGCCTTGTGTGTTCAATATATGTGATCAGAGACTATTAGTAGGCATTTTTTAAGGACAGCTATTGAAATGTGACTTGGGCTTGCATGAAAGATCCGTTTTATAATTTATGTAAGACTGCTGCAAAAGCAAATGCATTCTGAGTATCTCATAAAAGCACTACTCTGCCTTTGTGCCTTTCAGCTATCATCTGCAATGTACAAAGCTAGATTTTAAAAACCAAGTTGGAATACAAGAGGGCTGGAAAAACTCTGTGGAGGCACAGCACAGAGTGCTTAGCCCCAGTGGTATAGGAAATGCCAAATGTTGAAGACTGTGCCACTTTCCTGGACAGCTGCTGGCAGTGCTGTTCTTCCCCTGCAGAAATAATCTCACAATTCCTGTTCCTTGCAGGAATTCTGAAATTTCATGAGTATTATCTGGGTGACAGCTTGACAGAAAGTGCTGGGGACTTCCACGAAGCCAGCAGTGTGACCCTGCAAACAGTAACAAACTCTGCACTGGAGCAGTACATCTCAAGCGTGCGGGAGGCTCTGGGCGTGGATTCCTACTATACCCGGTAAGCTGGAGGTGGCATTTAAGGTCCTGGTTCTTGCTCTCACCAGGAGGCAGTTTGTAACGTTCTCAGCTAATGGGCTGAGAAGTCTGAGAACTGAGAGTTGCATTAGGGGGTGACTTTTTATTGCAGTGACAACACAGTTCCATGTATCGGTCTTCTAAAAAACGTAAGGTGCTTTTTTTTTTTTCACCTGATGTTGGAAATTTACCCAGGAAACTGTCAGTGTCCTGTTACAGAAATCCCTTCTGGGTTTCTGCATCTCTTTGAGGTTACTTTAGACATTTCTGTAACCAATGAAATTCTTCGCTTAATCTCATGAGAACTAATTTGTACTGTCCCAAAGTCTTCATGCAGTGTCAGATGGAAGACAGCCCAAATCTTTGTGACACCAGAGCAGTAGAACCTAGCAGTCCATAATCCATGCCATTTTCTTGAGAGGTACGGGTGGCAGAATGAAAGCAGATTTGTGGCTGTGTTTGCCCTGGCCTGGTGGCAGTGGAGAAGGAAATTAAACCAATCCCCAAAACAGGGAAACCTAAAATAAACTATACTAGACAAGACATCCCAGACAAGAGAGGGAAGATGATTGGTATGAGAAAGACAGAAGAGATGTATGAATTGAGATGGACAACGTGTATCTAGAAGAAAATGTATTTGAGCCATTTTCTCTGCTTCGTTGCCTTGTTCTCCAAGGAGGGAAGCAATGTCAGAGTGATCTGTGTGGTTTATGTAGCTCTGCAGCTAGCAGATAGATAAAGGGGTTTTGTTCCTTTGTGTTAGCTGCACAGTGATTTTCTCATCCTTCCTGTTTGTTCTACTGCTACGTATAAATGTTTTTGTGACCACTGCACTGATTATCCCAAAGTGATGATATAAGATACAAAATTATTTGAAAAAATACATATTACAGTTCTGAGAGCTTCTGAGGTGTGTGGTTTTTGCTTCTATCTCTGGTAGCGATGTTGGGAGTCGGCAATTCCTTTTGGAGGATCACTGAAAGATTTACTATTGCCATTGGGGGAGGATGAGCTGTAGTGATTCAGTAAAAGGAGGGTTTCAGGGATAAAGAATTATGCTCATGTGGACTGAGGTACTGGCAGTATCTGTGATGCAGAGCTGGAGCTTGAACAGGTGAGCTGCTGCTGCTGTTAGCAAAGTGGTGGCTCTGGCACAGGGAACAGTCGGTTAGAGTTAAGCTCTGACCCTCTCTCTGTCCTCAGTGCAGTGTGAGGTTGCCATTTGCTCAAGTCACCCAGCAATCTCACAAGGGAATTGTTAGGATTGTGTCAGCTGAGCTCTGTAAACAGGACAAACTGTTGAGATGAATTTATGCACAACTCCTAGTGCTGAGACAGTTTGAAACCAGAAGCAGCAGTAACTGCCCAATTCGTACCCTTACTGTAGGTACCGTTGCACCATGGTGGCATGTCTTCCCATCTTTGGCTCCTGGAGTGGAAGGGATGCTGTCATGGTATGCATCATCCGGATTTTGCTCTGGTGTTTTTAGGTTTTATACTGCAGGTTTGGCTTTGTGCTGAAAAGTGTTCATCACAGCTGGTCTAATTAAGCTGACAAGTAACACATACCTGCAAAGAAAATGAGGCGTGAGGGAGTTTGGTGCCTGCTTGAACTTGTGTTGGGACAGATGTCTTTCTCTTCTGGGAGACCATGTGGCCTGCTCTCTTGGGTTCATGAACTCAGGATTTTTGCCTCTTTTAAGAGCTCCAAATATTCATTGTAATACCTAAAACCATGCCAGGAGTCAAGACTGTGCATGCCTGCAGCTGGAGGAAGAACGTGCAGGACACAGCTGTTGACAACCTTTCCTTCCCCTCCAGTTTCTTTCTTCCCTCCTCTGCTGTTGTTCAGCTACCCCATGCCAGTGTTTGGCCAATCAAGTGATTGGCTTTTGTCAAGGCCTGTTTGCTCAGATTATTAGATCATCCTGACCTGGAAGTATATTTACAATATGTCCCGTGGTCCTTACAGCAATGTACAGAGTTGCCTACTCTATGTTGTACCTTAATTTGATTTATGTGCTTATTATTGGAAAACGTGTCCTTGCAGAAAGGCTGCAAGTTGTCAGGAGCCCACCAAAAGGAACGAGAAGTGAGATGCAGGACATCTTAGCAGGCAGCATAGCAGGTTTGGCTTAAGTGTACACGTTCCAAGGCTGGCAGTGCACCAGATGATGTGCAATTTATTTAATTAAAGGAAGTTGTTAAAAACATATGTACAATAGTATGTTTGCTTTCTATCTTCACGAAGAAAAGAACTGCTCTCATTGTTTTGACTGAGGTGGTAATCTAGGTGTTAACATCAGGAAATGTGGAATTTAGAAATTTTAGACTCTGTCTGTTGCTGCTGTCCTACTATCACGATGGAGTTTTTTATTATTTCTGTTGGTCTCTGTTTCTTTCCCTGTTTGTATAAATAGGAGCATCAACACAGCTGTCTTTTGTATATTGAGCTTTGCCAATGCAGGGAGCAAGCAGAACTTGGAGTTGTTGTTGTGAAAAGGGTGCACTAACACATGTTCTTAGGCAATTCAAGGGCCAAAGTTGATGTTTCCTGCAAACCTCAGCTTTTCTGTATTGCTCTGTAGCTTCAGAAATCATTACCCGTTGCCAGGCATGGGAATTTGTATACCGTTTTCTCTCTCAAACTGGCTGAGCATTTGTCACAATGCTGTTGTACTTTCCTGCACCAGTGACTCCTTCACCCTGCTGTTCCCTCTGCAGAGCCTGTGCTAGCAGTGAGACTGAGAGCGAAGCTGGAGATATCATGGACCAGCAGTTTGAGGAGATGAATAACAAGCTGAACTCAATGACTGATCCCACTGGCTTCCTGAGGATGGTCAGCAGGAACAATCTCTTGAACAGGTGAGAATGCAGCACTGCACTTGGAGATCAGCAAGGAGAACGAGATGTCTTGGTGTGACCTCAGAGTGCAGCTGATGATACTGCTTGTGGTCTCGTTTATTTTGCTGTGTTTCAAGGACACGGAACAGCAAACCATCATGGCTACAATAACCATTCATATGACTCTGTCTTCAAAGAATCGATTCTTGTGGAACATTAAGTATGTATCTTGAAAATAAGGTCCACGTCTTAGGATGTGCAGTGGTCACTTTCTCTCCTTTTTTCTTCTTCTTCATTTGGTGCAGTGAGGATTTGTCCCTTTCTCAGGAGAGCCTTGTGTCTTGCTCCTGATGGGACTGGGTATCCAGTACTGCCTTGTGCTGCACGTGTGTCCAGCGTTTTACGGGTACTTAGAAGGCCACCAGGCACTACATAGATAGGTGGCCTTTTGAGACTTGGTTTTGTTCCACAGGTTCAAGTCTTAGACATGAAGGAAAGGAAGCCCTGCTAGTTCCTGGAAAGGCATGGGTTCCTATTGCTTCCTTCTTTAAAAATTTTCAGTAGAAAGAAGGCGGGACAGTGACTGAAAGCATCATTGTGCTTTCTTGTGAGGCAGAGGGCCACCCGCAGAGACCTTAGCCAGGGCTGTGCATTTCACTTAGGGACTCAATAGCTTGTTTTGGGAGAGCAGGGAGTGGCATCTTCATTACATTTCCAGATGAAAGTGATAGCTTGAGGTGACAGCCAGTGAGGACATGTCAGCAATTGTTAACTGGCACCTCTGTCCTGAGGGATGGACACTTCTAATTTCCTCTCTCCTGGACAAGCTCTATTTCTGACTGGCTGAACATTTGCAGAGGAGCTCTGTTTTTGTCCCTGCTGTCTGAGAACTGTGGAACTTGGAGCTCTTTGCTTATACGCTTCTTGTGGAAGTACTTGTTTCTGTGGGCTGTAACTGTTGTACTAATTAGAACTAGCTGTGCAGTCTCCACTCGTTTTCTACCTCTTACAGTGTGCTCAGGTCTCAGTCTTTCACAACACTGCTGTTGAGGGCAAGCATTCAAAATGAAAATTGAAAACAGAAATTTTCCAGTGTTACCAATCCCATAATGGAAAGATGCTACATGATGCAACCCAGGGTTTCTGGCTACATCTGTGCTCCAGCATGGATTATGAGCACGGGGTACCCCAGGTCTTTCTCAGCTGGAGAAGAAAAAACAATCAGCCTGCAGTGCAATGTGCAGTCACTGGAGCCTGTGAGCTGTAGTAGCAGCATCTCCATGAAACTGGGAGCTGCTTGCTGGTGTCAACAACTGGCCTGCTCTTCTTCCCGCAATACACATATATATCTGTTCATATTACTGCAGTGGTAGTGAGCTATTGGTACTTCCTCGTTCAGAATCAAACAGGCAGACCCTCCAGGGTATGTGTGCCCCACTGATGATGGAGGTCTGCATGGAAAAGAGATTAAGAGAGGTAAAGAGAACAGGCAGCATTTCTGCACCCTGGCCTAGAGCTCTGATGGGGAATTGTGAGCAGCCTGACTTTGAGTCAGCAACAGAATTGAATGGTTAGCAGAGTATAAACTGTGATCTTCCAGCTCCAGTCTCCAGCTCCCTTCTGTTGTGTAATTGTTTTTCTGCCAGCTAATACTGCCATGAGGTCATGCAGCTGTAGGTCAGCAGTGAGTGAATTGTTGCTGCTGTAGTGCTTCAGGTGATAGTAAGTAACACTGTGGCTCACAAACAGTGCTTGAAGGTATGGGCTCTGTTTGCCTTGGCTTCTGTGCTGCGGGGCACAAAGAGGAGCAGGGTCTGCTTGGTGCCAAGAGTAAGAGTTTGCCTTTCCTGCTGCCAAGGCAGACCCTGCATTCCTTATGTGGGGCCTGAACGCAGTGCTCACATGTTTCAGATTCTCAAGGGAGTTTGCATGGCATGAGGCCAGAGCAAGTTCTTTCACGCACAGGAATTGTGTGTGCTGTTAAGGACCCATGTAAAAATGAGGCCCTAAGAGATGCAGGGACTATTTGGAACCATCCAGCTTCCACCTCTGGTGATGAGCAGGTAACTGGAAGAAAGCCCTTGGTTAGGGTACATGCTGTCTGGCTGCTGTCATCAAGTGTCCTGGTGATTCTGGCTTTTAATTAGAGTAGTGTGATTTTTTTTTTCTTTTGGCAACTACGCTTAGAGAAGAAAGAATACATGGGTTTGGCAGTAAGGAACTTCTGAAAAAAAGTGGTCTTAGAGGAGAAAGGGGCACTGCAGGGACACAGCAGTGATCTCCTAGCTACCTGAGCTGCTGGTGCCAACATGGGGCGTTGGAGACAACTGGTTGCTTGAAAGCATCCAGAGAGCTCACGTCTGAATGTTTCTGGAGCTTCTCACTGCTTGGTGTTGTGGCTGTGTCAAGGTGCTGAATCTCTTGGAGGAGGCTTTTTGAGACAGACCTGACAGGTCTGAATGTCCATTTGTCCTAAGGCTGACAGACCACTGCAGCAGTGAATCTTATACTCAACCCTCCTGAATGGCTGTGCAAGGCCATGAGCAGTATTTGACTTGTCCAGAGCATTAACAAGTGCCAGGACAAGAGCAGACCTGTGCTGACTGCAGTACCAACTGCTGCCTTCTGCCTTTGCCCAGCCACAGTGACCCTCAGTAAGCAGAACCCATTCTTCAGGGGCTTACAGGCCAAATTAGTCTGAGCTCGAGGCTTTTATGATGAGGGTTTTCTCTTCCATCCTCTGAGATTCTCAGGGAATCACTGCTTTGTTCCTGCAACCTCAAGGTAAAGGGAAGAAGCAGAGTTAACACTGACATGGAGGCATTCCTGAGCCCCAGTTTGTTGCTGATCACTGTTGCCTATGCAGACTCCAAGTGAGAGATATTTCTTGTTCCAGAAATTGGGGGAGGGAAGACAACAAGTGCAAGGTAGAAGTGCTCAGACCTGTGGCTCTGCAGTGTTCTGGAAGCCAGTGCTGGTGCTTTGTAGGAGAGTTTGCCTGAAAAATTCCAAAGTCTCTTTTTATCACACTGAAATCACTGGGATGTGGATGCTGTTACGGGTCCCTGGAGAGCTGCTCATTTGTGCTCTTCTGGGAGGAAAGGGACAGAGATCTCCAGGGCTCAAGGTTGCATCTGCCTGCTGCAAAAGATGTCTGTCAGCCTCCCACTATGGATTTTTTCACTCTTCTTTGTGTACACACACAAAGGATGTGAAAGATTTATGAAACTCCTTTGGTTTTATTTTAATTAAAAAAAAAAAAACAACCTTTTTGAGTGGTGAAGGGATAAATCCGCATTTTCTTGGCTGTGCAAATAAGATGAAGGGGGCTCTGCTCATTACAGTAATCAAGCTCCTATCCCCTGCAATAAATTAGTCTGTGAAAATGGCTTAATGCAGAAGACGAGGCTGTGAGTGCCACCTGCTGGCACATGGCTGCATCCTGGGGAGGTTGGAGCTGTTGGGCTGGGACCAGAGCTCTTTCTGCTGGCTGGTTCCTGGATTAGAAGCAGAATAACTCTGCAATTCCTCACTGCTATGTCAGATGGGGTATAGTGGAGGTATGTGCCTTAAGCATAGGGATCAGGGCACTGGGAATGCACAGGGTCCACAGCATCAGACAGTCACAGAATCCGTGGTGCTGGAGATTATCCAGTCCAACCTCTGGAGATCATCCAGGCCAACCCCCACGTTGGGATAGCACGGTTTTTATTTCCTGATCAAATTCTAAAGTCTGTGCTTGATAGTCTGGAAACAGTAGTGATCTGCAAAGCGTGCTCAGCTCAGTCAGCTGCTGCAGTGAAGCACGTGGCACTAGAAAGTGTCTGAGAGATGGAGCTGCACTGTGATTCATGAAGACTAGGAAGGGAAAGAAGCTTTGTCTGTGCGTCAGCATCAGAGCATGATCTAGGCTGGGGTTACAAGGAATGCTCTATGAAATGCATTTGGCCCCATGGGGACAGTGAGGCCCTCGTGGGTGGCCTTTTATGCCAGAGATGTTGTTTTTGTTACTGGACGGTCCCAGTGGTGACTCTGGTTGCACTTCAGGCCTTGTTGTACTATTACAGTAAAACATCTCATTTCCCTCCCTTCCTCTTTTTTAAGGGCCCACCTGTTAAAACTTTCTGGAAAATTATCCTTTTCATAAAAAATGGTTGTTCATGGCACCATGCCAAGGATAACCTTTCTGGGGGAGCACAGCTGCCGGATTAGAGAGACCAGATTGGGGCAACTTCATTTCCTCCTTGGGCCATAACTTTTTGTACCCACGCCATCTCAGGCTCCTTGAAATGCCAGCGTTTGGTGATGCCTGGCACCAGGTGGAGGTGACAGGGGAACGTGTGGTGTGAAACTGAGTGGGAGAATAAAACCTCGGTGTGAAGCATCTTACAGAGTGCAGTCCTCCACATGGACAGACTGGGACTGGCCCTTTGTCAGTGTTACAAAGTCACTGCAACACACTGTGGACCTCAGATCTCCAAAACTAACCTCTCTCTTCTCAATTCCCTTTATTCCACAGGAGCTGTCAGAGCATGACCAGTCTGTTCAGCAGCACCGTGTCTCCTGTTAAGGATGGAACATCTTCTCTTCCAAGGAGGCAGGCTTCCTTCACCAAACCCCCACTCCGTGCACTCTACGACTTGCTGATAGGACCCATGGAAGGAGTAAGCTTCTAGTGTGGGCAGATGTAGATTATTTGCCTATGGAAATCCCTTGTCACATGGGAAAACTGGAATGGCCAGCCTGGGGGTTGTTCTGAGGCACGATACTCTCAGCTTGGTCTTCCCAAATGATGAGACTGAACATGTTGGGAGGGGAAAACAAAGGACCACTTCCAATCAACTGCCAAAGCTTAATGCTTTTCATGAAGGAAGTGTGTCCTTGATTGCTAATCTTACTTGTCAAACTTGGCAGACCCACTGAGGGGCATATAGGTCAGGAAGAGTGAAAAACTGTTATAAGTACGGAAAAAAACCCATACAAACTGAAAATTCTGCTAGGTGTGTGTCACTCTGGCACAGATACTCTGATTCTATTGCCAACAGAATTGGAGCAATAGGGAAAAAGGAGTATTTATTAAAAACAAACAAACAAACAAAAAAAAAAAACAACAAAAAAACAGACCCCTGGTGGGAAGCTACTGCTTGTCAGCTTAGGCTCTGCAAAAAGTGGCAGGGCTGAATGGGAGCTGGTGGATTTAGCTGCAGAGCACGCATCCTGGTTCAGCACAGGCAACCAGTGCTGGGCAAGCATCCCTTGGGGCTGCTGGTGTTGTAAACAGCGTGTCAGGCTGGAACAGACATGGCTCACAGGATGGCTCCTGAGGCTGCTGTGTGTCAGGGATGGCCCTGCATCTTCGTCTCCAGTTTGTGGGCAGGATGAGCTCCAGAGCTGTAAGGAGGGAAGGAGGAGCAGCAAGAGGTCAACAGTTCTTAATTCCTTTAAAATAAAAAATTTCTTATCCTTCAGCAGTTTTGTTACCCTTAAAAATCCAAAAAGCCATTGAAAGCACCTCACTGTCTCTCTTCAGATTCCTACTGTTTGACACTCTCTACTGTAGCTGATGTGTTTTTTGGCATTTCTGACTCAGTCCCAACTCCCTTTGGAGGAAACTACCAGATTGGAACTTCTGTTTCTTAATAATGTTCATTCATCTTTGCTGCTGCCTGAGAGCCAACGCTTGAGACCAATTGCAAATTCCTGTTATTCTCTGATTGGTAGTGAGATGGGGTCAGTGTATCTCAAATTAATCCTCAGCTATCAGTGCATCACTGTGCAGTCTGAAAGTCTGCTCCAGCTAGACCCTGAGCAAAGTGGAGGGGAGGAATCGTGTTAGGGCCATTTTATATAAAACCTGATAATAGTAGTAAAATTCACCCTCAAACTACACTATAGTCGTTTCTTTTCTGTTGGACTGTGATTATTCAGTGTGTATGCACTTCAGGATTTTCTGATGTTATTCATACAAGCCATGTTTTGAAAGTCTGTGTTTCCATTTGCAATAGTAGTTCACTGCTGACACCAAAATAAGGAAGATTATTCTGTCTTCTGTTAAATGGGGACTGAGCTGAAATAACTTTGCCGTAAAGCTGGGATTTCAAAGGGATTAACATCTGATAAATAGCAGAAGAGTGTTAGAACATGAGTGTTATTTCTTCCGAAAAGAATCTAACTAGATCCACAGAGGTTTTGTGGGGTTATTATTCATGAAGTGCCACTTGTTTGAAAACATGCTTCCTTTACTGCTGTTCTGTTGAAGCCCCTGAATTTCCAGATCAGAGGAGCCCAAGCAGCTGTTTCTCTGATGTCAGAACAGATACTTGCTGCATCTGATGGAGATTAAATCTTTTAAAATTAAAATTCTCCTAAGAACAGCAGTCCTACATGTTTGATCCTTGCCTCCATCCTGCAGTGCACACTGCAGAATGATCTTGTCTCTGGGACCATGGAGCAGCCTGAAGGGGAGCAGAGCAGCACTGACTGAACTGGTTAGCTCCAAAGCCATGTCAAAAGAAGGACTTACGCTCACCCAATCCTGCACTGAAGCTTTCATCTTCAAAGAAATGATCTATTTTACCAGGACTAGATACTGCTGCTGCTCTGCCTTAAAGATGTAGAATTACCTAGAAGTGTAATGACAGTTTGCATCCAAATCCTTGAGACTTCTTTGGAGGTGCAGGCTGGGCTCTGCTGGAGTGAAAGGACCCCACTAATTCTCTCTCTTTGCTTTTCAGGGCTTGATGCATTCCAGTGGACCTGTTGGCCGTCACCGCCAGCTGATCTTGGTTCTGGAGGGAGAACTGTACCTCATTCCTTTTGCTCTCCTCAAGGGCAGTTCCTCCAATGAGTACCTGTATGAGCGCTTCAGCCTCATTGCAGTACCATCCATCCAGTCACTGAATCCCAGCTCCAAGGTCTGCACTGCGTTTTAAAACCTCCCACTCACAGAACCTCTCCCCCGAGGTATAAGTTCCTATGCATGCAGGAATAGCAGCAGCTCTGTCCTCCTACACAATAGAAATGGCAAATGTGCCACCTTCCTGCAGCACTCCCAGGTGCAAAGTATTCTGGTATAGTTTCTCCAGCACAGAATCGCAACACCAGACATGGCAGGAGGGACAAGGGGAATTGGATATCCTCCTTTGAAGGGCAGCATGTCTTGGGTTGTGGGCAAACTGCAGAAACACAAGTGTTTGTGATACACACTGAGCTTCCTTGGTGAGTTAACTGTCCTGTCACGTTCCTGGTTACGTTTCCCTACTTTCTTTGTGGAGAATGCCATTGATGTCTCATGACAGTGAAACCATAAGTCAAAGCCAATACCACCAGCAAATCTCGCTGAAATGTCTTTGTGCTGATGTGTGGCAAACACTGTCAGCTTTTTTAAGGCCTGTATCTCCAGGGAGAACATCTTAAGTCACGTCTCTCCTGCTGAGCAGTGTTAACACTGCTTGTCTCGCCCTGAACAGCAAAAGGTTCTGAATATTTTCTCTGTTACTGATGGGATTAAGGATTTGTGGTCAGTATCAGGCCCCGGTAATCAGTTGCACACAGCACCATGCTGTTGGCAGTGGACGTGCTAAGCCTTGCAATACAGATGTAGAAACCAGTTAGTAAGTGTTTACAAATCATCCTTCCTTGAAGTGGGAAGCTGGGATCTTCTTTATACTTTTAGCTCTCCTACAGCCCTGCAGGATGAGCTGGCCTAAGACTGTTCCTTTCTGTTTTAATCTGTTCATTCGCCCAAGAAGTGGGGATAGAAATCCTAAAGTGGAGATATTCCTTGGAGTATTTAAATGGAAAAAACTAATGAAATCCAGAGCTTTCTTTTTTTTTTTTTTTATAGCTACAACATCCAGACTTGTTCAGAACCAAGGAGACAGGATGCTTTACTAGCAACACCTCAGCAGACAGATCTCTGAAACCCATTTTCACTTTCTTTTTCTCTCAATATAGTCCCATGGGAAGAAGAATACTTCTGCTTACTCCAGTTCTACCTCAATGGCAGCTGTCATAGGAAATCCCAAGCTCCCTTCAGCAGTTATGGATAGGTGGCTGTGGGGACCTATGCCCTCTGCAGAAGAGGAAGCCTATATGGTATCAGAGTTACTTGGCTGCCAACCCTTAGTTGGCAGTGCAGCAACAAAAGAGAGGGTCATGAGTGCCCTCACTCAGGCAGAGTGTGTCCATTTTGCAACCCACGTCTCCTGGAAGCTAGCTGCTTTGGTCCTGACACCCAACACCGACAGCAATCCAGCCAGCAGCAAGAGTTCATTTGGGAACCCCTACACAATTCCAGAATCCCTTCGGATGCAGGATGATGCCAGTGATGTGGAAAGCATCTCAGACTGTCCTCCTCTCCAGGAGTTTCTGCTGACTGCAGCTGATGTCCTGGATCTGCGGCTTCCTGTAAAATTAGTGGTTCTTGGCTCTTACCAGGAATCCAACAGCAAAGTCACTGCTGATGGAGTCATTGGCTTGACAAGAGCATTCCTGGCTGCTGGGGCTCAGTGTGTCCTGGTGTCCCTCTGGCCTGTTCCAGTGGCTGCTTCCAAAATGTTTGTACACGCCTTCTATTCTTCCCTCTTAAATGGGATGAAAGCCAGCGCAGCCCTTGGTGAAGCAATGAAGACTGTACAGAGCAGCAAGCAATTCTCCCATCCCTCCAACTGGGCAGGTAGGGAGGAATCTGTCTTTTGATAATATGTGATTTTTAGAAAGGGCTCATGCCAAATAGTTTGAATTAAGTAAGAATTGGGGCTAGCAGGTAGCTGGGAGCAGCGTGTTCCTTGTGCTTGTCCAGAATTCAGCCTGCACTTCAGGTCCTCATTCATCTGAGCATGGCTGAATGTCAGTGTCAGGGAAAGACATTGGTATTTCTCTGTATAGTAAGTGGGATGCAGATTTGATATAATCTAAAGCAATTGCAAGGTGAAGTGTGTTTCATCACAATTGTTCCATGACTACAGAGAAACAGCGTGTAACACAACTGCTCATTCAGTGCATGTTTGAGATGTATAGGGGCACATTTAACTAAAAGGCAGTGTTATTCCACTTGTATGAACAGGAAAACAGTATTGATTTAATAGAGGGTGACAAGTAAGAAGCATCCAGAAGCTTTCTGGAAATTCAGTCTGTAGAACTGGGCAGTGAATGGACAGTAATCATGCGGGGTGCAGTAAACCATGATGTCATGAGTCTGAGCAGGCACGAGTTACCTGCTTCTGTTTTACACGTTTCCAGTAACAAATAGGGATTCTCAATCTGTTATTTCTGTCTCAGTCTCACTTGATTTTCAGTAAGTCTCTTCCTCTGAACTCTGCAGGCTTCATGCTTATTGGGAGCGATATGAAGCTGAACAGCCCCTCTTCACTGGTAGGGCAGGCCCTGACTGAGATTCTGCAGCATCCTGAGAGGGCACGGGATGCCCTGCGTGTCCTGCTCCATCTGGTAAGGGAGGCAACACTGCAGCACCCAGCAGGCAAGGGAGGGAGGGCTTGCAGTCTTTGTCATAGTGAGATGGATCTTTGAATGAGGAATGGGAGAAGCACCCTAATATGTAATAGCTCAGCCTTGGATGTGAACCTTCAACCTTTCTCTCATACTGTAAGTCATTATCTTGCTAAACCTCTGAGTTCAGTGTGAAAAGAATGGAACACCTGAGGAAGACTCCAGAGCAGATATTAAGACCTCTGTTGTGCTGTGACAGAATCCTCCTCACGCCCATCTGGTTTGCATAAGCTGTTGAATTGGGTCTGTGCTGTAAAAATGAGATTATCATGGGGTTACTTGTTTTGACAAGGAGAATTGCTATGGACACTGCAAGGAAGCAGTCACAGAGGTGCAGAGGTAGTGACTGAGGTCTGTGTGCAGACGTGGAGATGAGAGGCACTTCTGTTCCCACATGTGCCAGTAGCTTGCTGTGGGGAGTGCCAGGATGGAGGCCAAGCTGCCAAATGACAAGGATACTCTTTCATGACTTGTAGTGCTTTTTTTTTCCTATGTGTCTTCTGTAGTCCCACAGGAATGTGGAGGATCCACGAGATAATGGAAACTCATGAACACTGCTCATCGTTCCACTTGCTGGGTTTTGTGGCCACTTTCCTCTCTTTCCTCCTTACCGTATAGCTGCACGCTCTTGCCTGGTAATGAACAGTGTACTTAAGAGGCTGGAACCTGAGGGTGAATCATCTCGTGCAGACTGATCCCACTGCCCATTTATTGGAAGTGGTCACAATCAGGCTGGTGCTTAGTTCCTGTGGCATTCATTTACCCTATGTCCCAGGGCACAGTGATACTCATCACGGTGATTTTAAAGCTGTGGCTGTTGAGTTATTGGAGCCCCTGTTTTCAAGGCCACTTAGTCTTCCATGTGTGACAGGTTCAGCATCAGTCTTGCTGTCCCTCAGCCTGTTGTTCCTGCCTCTTTACTGTATAAAGCATTGTGGTTAGTAAAAATCTCTTCAGTACTGATCTAACACTGTATTTTCCTCACAGGTGGAGAAATCATTGCAGCGAATCCAAAATGGGCAGCACAACTCCATGTATACTTCCCAGCAAAGCGTGGAGAATAAAGTTGGAGGTATCCCAGGCTGGCAGGCACTGCTCACAGCAGTGGGGTTTCGCTTGGACCCTCCAGCCAGCGGCCTGCCAGCAGCAGTGTTCTTCCCCACCTCTGACCCTGGTGAGCGACTGCAGCAGTGCAGCAGCACCATACAGTCCCTCCTAGGTAAGAAGCAGACCAACTGTGGGCTCTGTTCTTTTATGTCCATGCAGACATCTGCCTTTTCCTGCCTTTCTTTGGTCTAAGTCTGCAGAACGTGCTGCTGGTCTAGGTTTCAGCAATAATGAAATGAAAGCTTTTAATAGAGTAGAGGTTCCAGAGGTAAATGTTAACTGGAACTGTTGTAGATTGGAATCATTTACTCCTGGGTCTCAGTATCTGAGGAGTATGACATGGCTCTTCCTTTTTTCCTGCTCTCAGTTAGAAACTACTATCAGATGCAGGGTTGGGAGAAGTTTTATTTTCTGGAAATTGCTGCTGTTTCCAGAATGATTCAGTTGGGGAGAGAGGTTCTAGGAATTAGGTGACGTTACACTTCATTCAGGTTGCTGCATTCCTAGCAGGCAATAAAGAGGTATTGAGCAGTCCCTGTTTCTGCTGATGTTTTCCAGGTTTGCCTAACCCTGCACTTCAGGCACTTTGTAAACTTATCACAGCTTCAGAAACAGGAGAGCAGCTCATCAACAGGGTAAGTCAGAGGTTTTTCTCCAGTACCAGTTTCCAAATGGTTCATTCCAGGTCAGTAAATTCAGGAACGCACAGTGTGGTTTGTGCTCTGATTTATCAGCCTTGGAGGCTGAAATTCTGCATTTCCCTGTTTGTGTGAATGAAAGTGTGTGTCCAGAAAAGAAAAATGTGAGAGTGTTTCTGGGCTGCATGGCCTTGGATCTTACAGTTCAGGGACAGAAGTGGAACCATAATATGTACTACAGTGAGGGAGAAGCAGAACATGGAAAATGAATGGTAGGAGGGGTAATTGTTTTTTGGCCTATCCAGGCCAAATATCCATTCCCTATCCATGGCCTGTGTTGGCTGATCTTTGTTCACTGTAGTTACCAGCACCCCAGGGAATACCTGGCTGTGGTGAGTGCCAGGATCTTAGAACTTATTGAGTCAATGCTTTTTCTGGTTTGAGTGCTCACAGCTCTGCTGCGAGAATTCACCTGATTTAAGAGAAAGGTAGTGCCAACCTCTGACCATGGCACTCCTCCCACAGCCTGACCCTCCCCACCTCCTTCACACTCTTCCCTCTTCCCTGTCTTTGTAGCATGCCTAGAAGAACCTAACCTCACTTTGTGCCACCAGCTTGGCTAGCTTTCCCTTACATGTTTCTTACTGTTCTCATTGTTCCTCTAATGAGGTTTATCTTGATCATTTGCTTGCTTGAGTAAATGAACATGTTACACACAGTGAATGGGTGAATTGCATACCTTATTTCCCCCCTTTCCCCATGCAAAAATGTTATGGGGAAGTACCATGGAAGGTAGCTGGGATTACTTTTTAGGGTGCTTCTGTTTACTTTGTGGTGTTGAGTCTTTTCTACACAAAATACAAAACAACAGCTCCAGCTTTGCAGTTATTCATTGAGAAGTCTGCTTTGTGGGTCAGTTAGGCTATGTCTGCTTCAAGGAAATAGTTTCTTGTCACATTTTACAGTAGCACAAAGGATATTTCTAATGGCTTGTCCTTCATGGTATTTTGCTTGCTTGCCTTGGCTCTTTCGTTAGTGCCTGAGATTTCTGTTGTTCAGTAGCAGGGTTGTTTTTTCCTCCTTACCACCAGAGGGAGGCTTGCTGTAAATGGGATGTGATGAGGTCAACATTCCAGTAGATCTGAAAGTCCATGAGATTACTTCACGATTGTCTTGGCTCAGATAGTTAAATCACCCAGGGGAAAATATGCAGACTGGCAGGAATATTGCATTGCTTCTGCAAATGTTCTTGTGTAGCCCAAACCATGGGCAGAATTTCCTTTTGCACAAGAGCCTACATAGTTCTGAGTTCAAGATTTTTCAGCTGAACTCTCACAACTTCTGCTGTTACTTGCTGTCCTTGCCTCCTTCTTCTCAGCAGTTCAGTTGGTGAGCAGCAAAGGCACAGCCTGTCCCAAAGGAGGGAAGGCTTTGTTCAGAACTGAAGCATGAACACTGTTGGTTCAGTCAATAGGTGTTGTTTTTAACTCTGTCCAGTAAGGATGATTGGTGCTGTAAGGGGGCAGGTGCTCTTGGTGTTAGTTTAACAGCAAGGTGGGCAGTCTGGTCTCTTCCTCTGGATAGAAAGTGCTTATTTTTAGTGCAAACTGGAAGGCAGGAATCACAAAAGTAGGAACTCTGGTACTACTTCATATACAAGGAGTATCTAGGGGTTGCTGACTGTTTTAAATGCTAGTGATATTTTCCAGATAAAAGCAGAGAAGGGCTTGTTTTACATTGAGCCTTCTGACCATGTGGGTTGGCCTGGGTATCTGCCTGCTTTGTGTCTGAGCTGACTGCAGTGAGCTGGGCATTCCCAGATTGAGCTGCCTCTTCCCACACTGTTGGGCTCCTGATTCACAGCTTGAGCCATTTCCATTGCTCCCTTCTCTCTCAGAATAGAGCATCCTGCAGTCAGGAAGCTGGTTTGCATGTGGATGTGTCGCTGCTCTGCAGGGCTCCCTGTCACAGGCATTTTGTAGCACAGAGTAACCTGTGTTCTTTTCTCCTCTCTTTTCCTTCCTTGTTATCTGCTGCCTGAAGGCTGTTAAAAATATGGTGGGAATGGTGAGTATATTACATGCACAGGGGAATGACACTGCTGTGCAGGATTAATGCCTTGGTTGCTGCAGAGCCATTTCCCTGAGCTGCAGGGTACTGTCTTCACCCTGCTTTCAGGCCTGGAATTTACCCCATGGTGCTAATGTGGAAAAAGACTGCGTAAGCTTTTGTGGGTTGGAAGAGATGGGTGGTCCTGAGGCTAGCTGGTCCCCAGTTAATGATTTTCTATCCTTTCTGCCCGGGTTGTGTTTTTGAGTTAGATGAGACCCTGGTACCTTAATTGGTTTCAGATCTTCATAAACATATTTTTTTTTTCTCAGTTTTGCTGCTCCTGTCCCTTGGGCGTTGTTGAGTAAAGTCATTCCTGGGAGGCCATGGAGGTATTAGGAAAGTCTTCCATGGCTTCACATGACTCGTTCTGCCCAGTTAAATGCTGAGAATGAGTTTTCTGGGCTTCACTTAAAGAGTATTGCTCAGTCATGGTATGGGCTTTAGCAAATGTCTGTGAGCTGCCCCTTTTCTTTCACTTCCCTTGTGTTCCTGCTCTGCTTCCATCTTACTCAATATCCACTGACCACACTCCCAGCCCTCCCCCTTGTTCTGTCCCTCAGTGTGCTGCTGTTCAAGTGTGTCCATAATGGCTGTCCCTGGGCTGCTCCCTCTGCTCAGATCTTTCATCTCACTGTTCTGTTCAGGAGCAGCAGCTGAGTGTGTGAGTGCATTGGTGAAGGGCTGTCAGCAGTGCGTTTCCTTAGGTGTGACTGTCAGAAAAGCAGTGGTTTGCTTTGTAAGGAATGGATAATGTTTGCATTGTTTTCAGCTGCATCAAGTCCTGGTTCAACTTCAGGCAGGCGAGAAGGAACAGGATTTCTCCTCTGCACCAATCCAGGTTTCCATCAGTGTCCAACTCTGGAGGCTTCCTGGCTGCCACGAGTTTCTGGCAGCTTTAGGTGGGAAAACACTTCTTTCCTTATCTTTCTGAAAGCATTGCTGGTGTCCCGAGTGGCTTGAAGTAGTGATGAGGCTCACAGCTGTAGATTTGTTTGTCTGGGTTCTTTTTGGCTCTGCATCTCTGGATGCAGTTTCTGACTGCTCAGTACTGCATGGCCAGTTCACATGCTCAGAGCTCTCATTTATTGGTTGGTCAGAGATAAGCACAGGTTTTTCTGTCATGCACCAGAATGTCTCCTGAGTCAACAGAACGTGGATTTCAGGGTTTACAGCAGATTTGGTGCTATTTTAATTTCAGAATCTGGTTCTCCTGTTGTTCATAATTGCCTGACTTCCTACCTGAAGTGAAACAGTCATTCCTTTGGCTGGGCAACCTGTGCAGTGTGCCAGGACAGGGGGGTACCAGTGTGATAGTATGTACCAGGGTCTGCATCCTACAGAAAAGATGAATAAGTACTAGATATCTAACTAGGTTTTGTTCTGACTTGGACGTGCCAAGATGTAGGGGAAGGGCACTGAAGGAAAGAGGCAACACTGCAGAAAGAGATGTCCAAGAAGACTGTTTGAAGAGCTCGTAAGAGCCAGGCATTGTTTACCTCACACATTTATGCCTACTGCTGCCCAGGCCTTGTTTGCTAAACTCCATGGGCTCTGTTCTTCAGAGCCATTCCTGTGAAGAAACACTGGATTAATGGGTGAATGCTGCAGGCATGTGGGGCCCTGCCCTGAGGTGCATTTAGTCCATCATTCCGTGATAATTCCATATAATTTGCAGCTAAAATACTGAGCCATGTGTTTTGTCTATCAGTTTGGACTGGTGTGCTTTGTGTGTGTACCAGTGTTCACAGCCCAACTCTGAGGTGCTCCCATGAAGGTGTGCTAAATAGTAATAAAAGCAAAACTGCAAAACGTATATTGCAGGTGAAGAGATGTCATGCCAGGGCATTGCAGAATTTAATGTCTCTTTGTTCTTTGTGTGTTACAAACAAGATGACACTTGTTTGGAACATAGGATCTTATTATGAGTTGTGACTTTACTCCATATTCTGCTACAGGTTTTGACCTTTGTGAAGTTGGGCAAGAGGAGGTGATTCTGAAAACTGGGAAACAAGCTAATAGGAGGACCATGCACTTTGCTCTACAGTCCTTGCTGGCACTTTTTGGTAAAGCTATTTAGAGTAGTTTTTGGTTATTTACTATCTGATGATTTGATCAGAATAACCTACATTGAAGTCTCACACTCATTCCTTTTGCAGACATCACACATTCATCATCATACATGCATTCTAGACCATGTGTCATGTAACAAGTGCAGCAGACATTTTTTTCGTGTGAAAACAACATTCAGATTTGCCTGAAGACAAAGTTAGGAGTAGACACCAGCAGCTGGAAGATTTTGAGATATAAAATCCTAATCAGTTGGTGAATTCCTAAAGCTTTCCCTTAGGGTACTTGGTCTGAGGCTGTTGTCTGTACATTTCCTGACCTGTGCTCATTATTTTTCTCACTTAAGTAATAGGTTGGTTTTTTTTGTTTGTTTAAGTAACATAGAGCACGTTTTATAACATTTTCTCTTAGATCTGATAAGAACATTGTCTGGTTTAGTTTATTATTACTGTGTATCTAAGGGCACACTTGTACTTTTAATTCTTTTTCAGATTCTACAGAGCTGCCTAAGCGCCTTAGCCTGGACAGTTCCTCATCACTAGAGTCACTGGTTTCTGCTCAGTCTATTTCCAACCCTGTGCCACAGTACCAAAACCCACCGTTCTCTCCTACTTGTCCAGATGGCATTGCATCAGATGCCATTTCTGTGTATAGCCTGAGCTCCATTGCCTCCTCCATGAGTTTTGTTTCCAAGCCAGAGAGCGTGCCGGACGGCGTGGGACACAGAGGACGCCAGGACTATGAGAGGCCCAAGAACATCTATCCTCATAGGTCTGCTGTGCAGAGCCAGCTGTCTCCACAAACCAGCATGGTAGCCAGCAAAGATGAGGAAGAATATGAAGGTTTTTCTATAATCAGCAACGAGCCTTTGGCCAGTTACCAGGAAAACGTAAAAACTAGATTTTCCCCTGATCACAAGCAGCCTAAAGCTGGTCCAACTGGCGGTGTTAAAGAGCCTGTCAATTCCAAAGGGAGCAAAAGTACTCCAAATTCTCCTGTTAAAATGACTCTTATTCCCAGCCCGAACTCACCTTTCCAGAAAGTTGGGAAACTTGCAAGTTCTGATACTGGGGAATCTGACCAGTCTAGTACTGAGACTGACAGCACTGTCAAATCCCAAGAGGACAGTAATCCAAAGCTTGATCCTCAAGAGTTGGCCCAAAAAATCCTGGAGGAAACTCAGAGTCACCTCATTGCTGTTGAACGTCTTCAGAGAAGCAGCAGTCAGATAAGTAAGAGCAAAAATTCAGATGATGCAGCTTCCACACCTGCAGGTATATCTGCATTCAAATCATCAGAGACCAGTGCGTTCAGCAGGCCAATCAGCTCGAGTCAGAAGAATCAGTCTTCACCTCTTGCAATTAAACCAAAGCCTCCAACAAGGAGTTCATCCCTTCAGAAGGTGAGTTCTGGCTACAATAGCCCCACAGCATCGGAAACGTCAAACAAAGAAGGCACAGGCCAGTACAGTGGGCAGCCATCTCCAAGTTGTGATTCACATGGGTCCTTAACCGAGCAGCCACACTTCAAGCTCAAGTACCCCAGCTCTCCTTACAGTGCTCATATTTCTAAATCACCCAGAAATATCTCCCCAAGCTCAGGGCATCAGTCTCCTGCTGGCAGCACTCCATCTCCAGCTCTTTCTTACTCCTCCACCGGTTCTGCTCGCTCTAGTCCAGCTGATGCTCCAGACATAGACAAACTAAAAATGGCTGCCATTGATGAAAAAGTGCAAGCGATTCACAACCTAAAGATGTTCTGGCAAAACACTCCCCAGCACTCCAGTGGCCCAATAAAGATTCTCCGAGGAGCTCCTGGAACAATGACTTCTAAGAAAGATGTCCTCAGCTTGCTAAATTTATCTCCACGGCACAGCAAAGAGGAAAGTGCAGAAAAGCTGGAACTAAAGGACCTGTCTATTGAGCAGCACCTTGCTTCTCCACAGAGGAACCCTCCAAATGGACACAGACACTCTGAAACTACAAATGCAGTGACATCAGCTCACCCTCCACCTTGCAGTAGTGCTCCGGGGACTGTACGCCCCATGAGGCTGCCGTCTGGGAACGGTTATAAGTTCTTGTCACCAGGAAGATTTTTTCCTTCCTCCAAATGTTGAAATGTCTTGCGTACCAACTGATGACTTAAAGTCTTGTTAAAGTATTTGCTTCTGCCCACTTGCCTTTATCGATACAGAACCACAGAATATTACCTAAGAAGCCATGGTCATACCCTTGTCAATACACAGGAAGTGACAGGTTGGCCCTTGCTGTCCCTCTGTAGGAACATGGGCCTCACACAGATGGGTTTTAGTTTCCGTTGTCAGGTCTTTGGCCAGACTTGCTTCACAGGTTCTATGTAGCAATCCATTTTTTGCTGCAACTGGTCCAGCAAATCTCTTTCTGTTCATAAGATGCTAGATTTTAAGCCACCACCTTGTATTTTTTATCCTCGCGGGAGGTTTTACAGCTGGCTTTTTATACAGAAATAATACATATCAGGGATTGGAGAGAGAAGAGAGGAGGCAGAACTTCCATAAAGCATGCACAGGTTTCTGCCTGCAGCAGTACAAGCCATTTCTCTGGTTGGTTTAAAGGCCTGGCAGAGAGGAGGAGATAACACAGCTCTAGGTATCTCCAGTAAGCCGTTAGCAAAATGCAAGAAATTGCTGACACTGCACCTCCATAGCAGTTCTCTTTTCATCGATAAAAAAGACAGTGACACAAAGACAAGAGGAGAGAAATGCCCCATTTTAAAGCCTGCACCCCAGGTAACTTCTGTCTGGAGGGAAACCTCTCAGGTGACTCTCTGCTGGTTGATCTGCTCCCAAAGAGCATTTGGGTATAACAGAGAAGGTGAGCATCAGCGTGAGGAGGTGAGGCTGTGCCAGAGGGATGAGTTAGGTTATCGAACACTCTGATCTTCCTGGCATGCAGTGTTACAACAGTGAAATTTTTGTCTTGGCAACTATTTGGACAGTACAGATGTCTTCTGTATGCCGAGTGTTTGTAGAGAAGACTTGCAGACACTGAGGCTCATAGAGCTATTTTCTAATTCCACATAGGCAGGAGTGTGACATCAGTGTGTGTGGTTTAGAAGTTAACCGTATGAGTAAATCCTTCTCTGATCCTGCTAAACGTTTGCAAATAGCTCATCGTGGGCAGATCTGCAGGACCTTCCCCTGCTGTGGAAACAAGTTTCTTCAGGAGCAAGTACACCAGTGTACACGGGCAGGATACGTTTGTGTCATTGTGCAGTCAGGACACACTCGTGAGGGAACGTGCAGACCCAGCTGTATGCAGAACCTGTGCACCTTCTGATCTGTGGAGAAAAGAGAGCACCCCAGGGGTGATGTGGGAAAGACAGAAAGCTTTCCTAGGCTAGATGGCATTTAGGTGCTGTGAATCAAGTTGGAGGCTAATCTTTTTTAAGTGACCATTAAATGTAGTGATGTAATCAGAATCAAAATGATAATTTACATGCACTGACAACTGTGGACATGAACTCAGCCACACTGTGCACTTAGATCCAAGCAGAGTATTTCACAGGCTGCGTGCTATGAAGTCGGAGCACTGGATCACCAAGGCTTTTGGTTTCTATTATGCACTCCCAACATTTGTCAAGTGACTGAAGGCTCATCACTTCACCTCTCTGTGCCTCATCTTCCCTGTCTATCTACATGGGGATAGTAATATTTACCTACCTACCTCACAGAGGTGTTGTGAGGCTTATTAATTAGGCCCTGAGTTTTAGAGGGATCTTAAGCCAACTTTCAGTCTTGCAGCTGACTACCTGAATGGTGAGTGCAGTGAGATCTCCAAACTAGTTAGGGGATCATTGCTGATGCAGGTAATTGTTGCACTTATCACGTTCTGGATGCTCTTCTTGAAAATGTGGATCTGAGTATTTGTGATTTTGGGGGGGGATCTTGGAAGAAAAGCGTGATAGCAGGACAGAGGATTCAATTCTGACACCGTGATGTAAAATTACTTAGGTTCTTCTTAATCATGGCGCATGTATGAAATGCTTTGAGTATTTTCTGGAAGCCACTGATGTTGAGGGAATTATTCCCTTTTCACTATTGCAAGGAATTAATACAAGCACTAAGGGCAAAGAATATTGGACTGTGTATTTACAGTCAGCTAACAAGAGATGGATGGTCACTTAAGTTTCAGTGCAGAAAGACAAAAAGAGTAGTTATTCGTTTACTCATATTATGCAATGTAGCAAAAAAAAAAGCCAACAAAAAGAAATAGTTGGCTAAATCCATACAGTTTTTGCGATTCAAGTTACTTGTCTCCATACTGCATCTTTCTGAGATGGTTTGGTGCTTGATACTGTCTTTTCATCATTAGGTGGGGAACATTAGAACAGTGGGCCAAAATGAGTCAGTACAGCACCGACGCATCAGGTTGATGGTGACTGCTGATCATGCAACTTGCTGTGCTCACACGACCGCTGAGGGACTCCGTGTGACTTGCTCTGTTTCTGACCAGCATAACTAGAACGACATCCCAGGAACACCCAGGATGGAAGTGGGCAGCTTTTTATGTATAGCAACAGCAAATACTCCCTGTAGTGACATGCTGGAAATAAGCCTCTTTACTGTACTTTACATCCATAGCTAAAGGCTCTTTAATCTGTGGGAATTTTATATTGTCATTTTGGTACAACCCTTTTTCGTGCTGCCAGTAGGTTTCACACTGGCTTAAAGTTTTCAGAAAGATTTAACTCGGGGTGGGGGGTGATGGTTCTTTTGTTGTGGTTTATTTTTTAAGGGTAGGGTGTGTTAGAAGCAGGGAGGGCTCGGATGTTCAGTATTTGGGAAATTGGTGTTGTATAAATATGGAAGGTGGGTGTCACTAGAACAAGTCTTTGAGAAGTTTTTTTCCGTGGACTTGGCACAGGGCACTTCCATTGGCTTAATGAGAGCCGTCAACATGCATGCTTGCTTATGTCTGGGAGACACTTCACACACCTCGTGCCTCACTCCTCCACCCCCAACTGAGAAACAACCCCTTTGTGAGGAAAAAGCAGTTTTATCAGGTTTGCCCAATATGTGGAGAAATTCAGGAAATGAAAATAACATGTTCTCTGTTTGGTATTAGATTTCCTTCTGTGGCGTTTAAATGCATTTGTCGTTGTTGTATTTGTGCATGGTACAAGTGACAACACTGCTTAATACAGTGAGCAATAAGAATTAGGTATTACCCACTTTCACATTAAACCTGCCACATGCAACGATTCCCCGGGGCCATGGGATGTATTTCAGTTTGGTTTTATCCCATGTGTTTTACTGTGTGAGATACTGATTATGGATATTTTATTGGCGCCATCTGTAGCTGAAACTAAAGGGGAACAGGAAACAATCTCACAGAACAAAATCCCATTTAATTTGGTTTTGTTGGTTAACCTGGACCCTGGCCTGCTACTGGTTTTCCTTCTTTCTAGTCATACCTTATTTAAATAAGGGGAAAAAAATCATTGAAGGGTGCTATACCTGTGGACATCAGTCTTGGCCACACTTCCTCTCATTAGGTCAAACTTGTTCTGTGACATCTCTTTCGTGTTGCAGAACAGATCCAGGTGCACAGAAGATCTGTGAATCTGATAGAAAACACTGGTAGTTTCAGGCTAGGTGGTAGTAATGGATTTGAGCAGTTTGGGGTTCATTGCATTGCCGTGCAGTCCAGAAAGGCTGCAAATGTGTATGGAAAACTTCGCCCCTCGGTTGCAGAACTCTTCAAAAGAGCATTGAAGATGGTGACTCAGAGGACTGTCAGCAAAGACTCTTCCAAGCAGCAGCCCTTTAGCACTTGCTCTCCATGTGTGCAGTGTTAGCCATGTTTGGCCTATACGGACATTTTTGTAAATTAAAACTCTGTTTCCAGACAGCATTAAACTTTTTATATTATGAAATTTACCATGTAAAAAGATTTTCATATTTTTATTGAAACTGCTAAGGCATTTGGCCTTCTTCCTTTGTGATTTCAGTGTCTATTAAAGCATGAGTTCTCTCAGTTCTCCGGTCTCTTGTTGTAGGACGGCGTTGGTAACGAACTTGTTGGGGCCTTTGAGAACTTCCTGGTTTTTAGCAGAATATAGTTCTCCTGTACAAATGATGACTGGAAATTGCTTTTCCTTTTTCTAGTAGGTGCTGGGAGCGTCAGCATTTGTTCACTGTTCATTTTAGTCAGCAGCAAAAGGACACGTAGGCTTGGAAGGTGCATCAAGGACCACCTAGTCCCATCCTTGCACTGTGGAAGGACCAAGTGCCGAAGGTATGACATATATGATATATTTTCCCCACGCCTTTTGCTGTTTGGAATGTGGTTACCTGAATCTTCCCTCTTTCCTTGTGTTAAAGATGCCCTTGTCCCTAAAGGAAGTGTTGGTGACCAGACGAATCTAACCTGAATTAGACTTTTTTATGGTCTCTGAAGTTTTCATTGATACCTCTCTCCCAGTTTTGTAAATGTTGCCTCTAGCCATGTTGACAGAAAACACAAACCGTATCCTAGGTCATGACAGAGTAGGCTTACACTGATCTAGAGTCTCTAGCTTCTCAGACTTCGATCTACTGAAAATGCGGTGACCTAAACCATGTAAATCATTGCAGTCTTCACTGAATTAGCGTTTTTGCAAGGGACCTTTCCTGGAATACTTCTGAAGTAGCTGATGTTCTTTATTTGAAGTTCTCCGAAGAGAACTTTTTATCCCTGGCAGAAGGAATACTATCCATCTTCTGTCATGTAGTGACACCATTTCCATGAGATTTTATTGGAAAATTGCCATGGACACCTACACTGTCCCCAGGTCACACGCCTGTAGCCTCTCTGCTGAAGTGCACCACTTTGATCTTTTGGCATAGAAGAGAATATTTAGATAATAAGAAGAAACATGCTCTAATTCACAATTCATTGTATGAAAATGTGTTTGCTGCTGTTAAAAACATCTGTTTTATCACAGCAGGACAATTAGGGGCCTGGGAAGTCAAGGGAGAAGCGTCAGAGCAAGAGCAGAACCTGCACAGTGCCAGAGGCTGTAGGAAGGTCACAGGGACTTCAGAAGCGTGCGTGCTCCCCAGGTACAGCTTCTCTCTGTCACGGGGCCTAACCCACACTCTTACAAAGTGTGTCAGAACAACATTGTGGTCCCAGGAAACTTCCAGAGGAACCAGTTAGACAGTCGGATTTGGACTGTTCAGCAACATCACTGTTTGAACAGGAATGTAAGAAAAGATGATGAGGTCGTAGCAGAGAGGACAATTCAGAATGTAAAATTCAAACGCTGTTAGTTTCTCAAATGTGTAGATATTTCAAGTGGTAAGGGGGAGTTTTGTTATGAAAAGACCTTGAGCTTCAAAGGTGCCTCACAGTTTTCAAATTGATCATGGATATGAGGACATCAGCAACAGAGAGGAGCTTTGCCAGGCCTCCCTTTGTACCAGTGTGTGGACCATCATACCAGGAATCCTATTCCTTTTTTCCTATGGGTCCCTTTGCTCTGCTGTGGCACAGCTGTGTCTGAGATGAGCAGCCAAGAACTGCTTCACACTTGATTAAGCTAGATGTGGCTCCAAGGGGGAATCAGAGGCATTCTCAGCTGGCCTGGGGCACTGAGCAGTCTCTTAAAAAGGGGGACAAAGTTGGGAATAGTGCAGAGCTGCCCAGTGACCCAGCTCCTGGTGCTGTGCTCTTAACATAATGTCACCATCTCATTTCAGTTGCATGCCAGCGTGTGCATTCAGCTGCTGATGTACTCAGTACTTACACGGGAATGTGGGCTGTAGGACTCCCATGAACAGTTTGCTGGGGAAGCAGACCCTCCACCAGCTGAGACCGTGGTGAAACTGTATTTGCTGGTCTGAAGTGGTTCGCCTGTGTGCGTGGCCTGGAATCAGCAGGATGCAGATGATACTGTCATGTGTGGTATCTTCTGGGTATAAACAAAGAGAAGAAGGGCTTTGGAGGGAGCACGCATTGCAGCTGCCTGAGTAAACAAAAGGCAAATGTTGTCCATATGGGGAGAGAACAGCAGCAGGGGGCTGGGCCGAGCCAAGATTTTGAAAAACCAAATAAAGGAAAATTCAGAGTGTTTGGGAACTTTGGGAAGCTCCGTGCCATGCCCTGCCCAGCCCGTCTGCGTTTCTGTGCCTCGAAGGCCAAGCTTTAAGGCAGAGGTCTGAGCGGTGGGTTCCTTAGCATCCAGCTCCCACATCTTCGCTCTCAGACCATCCCAAGCGCTGTTAGATTTTATTACAAGGAAC
>VXAB01000565.1:314045-341598 GCA_013399175.1 Odontophorus gujanensis
GGTCAGGCTTCGGAGGCACCTGATTTTTTTCGGCTTCTCTCGGAAGGTTTCATAGTTGGAAATCAAAGTAGTTCAGTAAGGCACGCTGGGATCTCTGCTCTGACAGCGGTAAAGGAGTTGGGTGGGAGCTGCGAGACAGGAGCGTGGAAGGGTTCGGGTTGGAGGGACCTTAGGGCACCCAGCTCTGTCCCGCTGCCACCTCAGTGGGTGTGAGCTGTCCCTGCTCTTTAAGTGACTCATAACGGCTGTAATTGCTAACAGTCTTTTGTAGGCTCTAAGGGCCCGCACAAGTGTTCATCATGACATGTGAAACAAGCTGGGTCCTCTGAGTTACAGCAGAGCTGGAAGCAGAGCTTAGATTTCGTGGCCCTTCTGTGCAGCTTTTGACGTTCTCACCCATCTCCTGTCCATCTTCCTTCACCTTTTCCCTCTTCCTGACACATCTGCCTTTTTGATTTTACATAAGTTTCTCACGTTGTCCTCATATAACTCTACTGTTATGTAGTATTTTTGAAAAGAAAACCTGAATTAACTCATGCTGATGTTTCCTTCTTGACTGTCTTTATTGCAGCTTGTATCTGTTGCTGAAACCTAATTGTTGGTTGTATAATTATTTCTTTTCTTCCTCTTCCAGCCGAGTGGTTTTGCCGTGTTCGGTGCAGGAGGTACGTCCTCACCTGACCTGTTCTGGTTCTGGGGGGAGGGCTGGGAAGATGCCAATGTGTTCTTTAAGCCTGTCTGCCATGGATACAAATGTTTCCTGTGCTGTGCAGCCCCCCCTTGGCTGTGTGTAAGGTACTGGGTGTGTAAGCCACCAGTCAGGCAGAGCTAACCTGCTGCAGATCAGTGAATTTCAAAGGAGGCAGATGCCTACAGGGCCAGCAGTGTTTGGTTGTTTCTGAGCCACTCTGTGCCTTATGAGCAAGAGAAGAACATTGTGCAACTGTGCTCTGCAGCAGAATTTTCTTGCTGATTGAGGCATTCAGTGACCCCAAAGCTTTTCCTGAAGGCAAAAGTAGGAACAGTCTTCTGAGATGTGAAGGCAGTTATTTAAATGGCACTGAAATGCATTCAGCTGAAACTCACAAATGTTTGTGTATTTCTGGGGGAAAACGTTGCACTTCTTATGGTTTCTGTTCTGTGGGTCCTATGAGTGTGGTACCTGATTGGTTAAAAGCATTAATCTGAGAGAGCCAGTGCTGGAATTCAATCATTTCCAAGCCTTGTAAATGAACAAATGAATTACTTTTATCTAATTAAGAAAAAGATATGTGCTTTGCTTTTAATACAAGACAAGTGAAGAATGATGACCGTTTTGTTGAACTTAAATGTTGAAACCTTGCTTCTCTTAACTTTCCAGTATCAGGTTGGTCAACTTTATTCGGTGGCAGAAGCTAGCAAGAATGAAACAGGAGGAGGTGAAGGAATTCAAGTCTTAATAAACGAGCCTTATGAAAAAGATGATGAGAAGGGACAATATACTCACAAAATCTATCATTTAAAGAGGTGAGAGAAACGTAGATATTGGTCAGGACTCACTCACTGTTAATTGCTTAGAGGTTACCTTCATCAATTTACTTGTTCTGTCATCAGTAGAGTTCCTGCATAGCTGACTGTGAGTAACTCAGTTATCTTGGTCTTTACAGTGCTTAGGTAGAATGTGCCTATAATAGAATGGGAAAAATCAGTGAGGGTCTACAGTTGGCAAAAAAAATAATGTAATCATATCAATTTATTTTTTTTCTTGCAGTAAAGTTCCTGGTTTTGTAAGAATGATTGCTCCAGAAGGCTCCCTGGTGTTCCACGAGAAGGCTTGGAATGCATATCCTTACTGTAGAACAAGTAGGTCACACTTTGTGTCTCATGCTGTCACTGTTCAGGGGTGGTCTGTCATGGTTTAGGAGAAGAGTGGTGCCATGAAGTAGAAAGTATGTTTCACTTTTAACGTTGTGTTTTTGGGATCTCCTGTTTTGAAGAGGTCTTCTGCTGAAGAGCAGCCTCAGTGTAGCAGCCACAGAGTGCAGCGTTGTTAGTGCAAGACTTAACACCTCTATCTTTCTTTGAGTGTTGAACAGAACCTGTTAAAAACCAAATAATTGCTATAAATCTTTATAGTCTGTTTGAATGAGGTGACTGCTTTATTGAAATAGTTCTAAGTGTGGTAGCTTTAAGAGTAGGCTCTGTTTTCTTGCTCTCCTTGAATAGCTGGAAGCGTCTTATAGTAAGCTTCCAAAATTAAGTCTAATAAGTTGTGTTCTGCTGCACTGTGCTGACTGCATACTCCAAAATCTCTTGGCCTAGTTTTGAATGTTTCTTAACACTGTGATGTATGTAAGATTTTTCAGAAGCAATTGTATCTAATAATGCTTTTGTTTCTTTTTCATCCCACGTGTTTCCAATGAGCAGTTGTGACGGTGAGTGTTTGAATTGCTGTCAGTCCTACAGTGGGTTGCTCTGAAATATGTTTCATTTGTGGGTGCAACAATGGACTCTTACTCTAGCAAGCCAGCCTCAGCCATTTGTATGTGCCTTGTTGGGCTTCCTGGCACAGAGTAACTTGTTCCTTTATTCCTGTTTGGCTATAATTAGGAAGAACTGTAATTTGTCAAAGAAATGCTCTCATTTTTTTACATCATCTTCAGTATCTTTACTTACTGTTACAGCCCCTAAAGTCTGTCTTGTTAAGACATGCCAAAAACAGAAGGCTATGTCAGCTTTTTCTTTAGTCTTGAATGTGGGAAGAGCAGTGAAATAATCAGTCCCTGAAATCCTTTTTTTTCTGCAAAGTGAAATTCTGCCTCAATTAAAATGTGTTAACTGGGAAGTGAGGAGGAGCGTCGTAGCTGTGGTGTTGGTGGGGTTTGCTATTTAAAATGTGTGCTAAAGAGATCAGCAAGATTTTATTATCCAGTGTATCTATTTTTGTGATCTGTTTGAGGGAGCTTGTACGTTTAACGTTAAATTCCTTTATCTGCTTGCATGCAGACTTAATTTAGATTGCCACCCTGTGGGTATGGCATAAGGCACTGCAGACAAGTTGCTGAACTGCTCGGCTTGTTTCCCCATCATATGTGTGCCTGCTGATGGCTGCTTTCCTGCTGCTGAAATTAGAAGTGTTCTGTGCTAGGCTTGAGACATACGGTTTGGCAGTAGCTAGACCTTGACGGTCATAACTGTGCTATACATGAACATCTGCTCTTCGTTAGCTGTCACCCCGACCTCTCAGAACGGTCTCATTAACTGAAGTATATTTTCAGAGAGTTTTTCCATCTTTATTGCAGTATTCATTTAAAACACTGCGTGACAGTACTCGTATTGCTTTGTGAGCACAAAGCTGGGCTTATTAGTAGGACTGCTTTCAGTGTACTGCTTGGGGCTGTTGCTGGGTTTTAGCTCCTGCAATCACGAAGGTTGGAAAAGACATCCAAGATCACTTAGTGCAGCCATTCCCCTACACCAGTGTTGCTCACTTAGAGGCAGGTTATCTCACTGCACCTCCTGTGTGCAGCAAAACAGGCTCTTTTATAATTTAAATAGAATGTGTGGCAGTCAAGACCTAGTGGGGACTGCTTTATTCAAATATAAGTTACACTTATGTACAATTTATCTGTGCTGTCTAACTAGAAGTTAAACTGAGCAAGTGTAATCAAACTTATGGATTTGTTTTAATTCTTATAGAATGAATACATGAAAGATGACTTCTTCATAAAAATCGAGACATGGCATAAACCTGATCTGGGGACGTCTGAGAACGTGAGTTGGGATTTGGATACCTAACATTAGTAGTATTTTCCAAGTACTTTCATCCAAATAAAGGCTTCTGTGTCCAGTAATGGCAGATAATCACTGTATAACGTTGAAAGTCCAACTGGTTATTTACATAAATAAGAAGAACGTTATTCAAATCCTTCTCAAGCAGTCAGGATACAAAACCATGGAGAATTTCCATGTTTTTTATGTTGAGTTCAATGCAGATGCCTGATTCTCACCCCTATTAAAATAGGTTTTCAGCGAGTGGAAGTTTTTAATTTCGTATTGTTTTCTCTGACACACCAGTGCTCCTTTGACTTTGAAACCAACGTGNACAGCTGTGTCTGAGATGAGCAGCCAAGAACTGCTTCACACTTGATTAAGCTAGATGTGGCTCCAAGGGGGAATCAGAGGCATTCTCAGCTGGCCTGGGGCACTGAGCAGTCTCTTAAAAAGGGGGACAAAGTTGGGAATAGTGCAGAGCTGCCCAGTGACCCAGCTCCTGGTGCTGTGCTCTTAACATAATGTCACCATCTCATTTCAGTTGCATGCCAGCGTGTGCATTCAGCTGCTGATGTACTCAGTACTTACACGGGAATGTGGGCTGTAGGACTCCCATGAACAGTTTGCTGGGGAAGCAGACCCTCCACCAGCTGAGACCGTGGTGAAACTGTATTTGCTGGTCTGAAGTGGTTCGCCTGTGTGCGTGGCCTGGAATCAGCAGGATGCAGATGATACTGTCATGTGTGGTATCTTCTGAGTATAAACAAAGAGAAGAAGGGCTTTGGAGGGAGCACGCATTGCAGCTGCCTGAGTAAACAAAAGGCAAATGTTGTCCATATGGGGAGAGAACAGCAGCAGGGGGCTGGGCCGAGCCAAGATTTTGAAAAACCAAATAAAGGAAAATTCAGAGTGTTTGGGAACTTTGGGAAGCTCCGTGCCATGCCCTGCCCAGCCCGTCTGCGTTTCTGTGCCTCGAAGGCCAAGCTTTAAGGCAGAGGTCTGAGCGGTGGGTTCCTTAGCATCCAGCTCTCACATCTTCGCTCTCAGACCATCCCAAGCGCTATTAGATTTTATTACAAGGAACTGGGGAAGCGTTCGGGCCAGCGAGTGTTACTCTGCGTTGTGTGCAGTGGTTTCCTCTCGCTGGACTGAAATACAAGGGCAGCACAGCTGGGAGATGCGGTACCTGGGGGGGATGGGCCGACGTTCCGACCTTAACGGCCACAGCCGCCTTTCCCGCCGGGCCGAGGCGGGCTCGGGGCGGGGCGGGGCTAAAGGCGGAACGGCGCGCTGCCATTGGCTGCGTGGGTGTGAGGTGGAGGCGCTGCTGTGAGTCACGTGCCCTCGGGTTGGGGGCGGCGGGCGCACGCGCGCGACGCACGGAGCCCGGATTCACCGAGGTGAGGGCCGGAAGCAGGGCTGCACGGCGCGGCGGGATTGGACGCCCGGCTCCGAGGGGGAGGAGCTTCCCTCGGAAGCGCGCCGCGCAGAATGGGCGGGCGTCGCCGGTCGCGCCTGCGCAGTGCCGGGCGGTGCGGGGAAGATGGTGCTGATCAAGGAATTGTGAGTGCGGGCGGCGGGGCGCCGAGCGGGGCCGGGGCGGCGGGGCTCGGTGCCTCCGGGNTTAGTCTTGAATGTGGGAAGAGCAGTGAAATAATCAGTCCCTGAAATCCTTTTTTTTCTGCAAAGTGAAATTCTGCCTCAATTAAAATGTGTTAACTGGGAAGTGAGGAGGAGCGTCGTAGCTGTGGTGTTGGTGGGGTTTGCTATTTAAAATGTGTGCTAAAGAGATCAGCAAGATTTTATTATCCAGTGTATCTATTTTTGTGATCTGTTTGAGGGAGCTTGTACGTTTAACGTTAAATTCCTTTATCTGCTTGCATGCAGACTTAATTTAGATTGCCACCCTGTGGGTATGGCATAAGGCACTGCAGACAAGTTGCTGAACTGCTCGGCTTGTTTCCCCATCATATGTGTGCCTGCTGATGGCTGCTTTCCTGCTGCTGAAATTAGAAGTGTTCTGTGCTAGGCTTGAGACATACGGTTTGGCAGTAGCTAGACCTTGACGGTCATAACTGTGCTATACATGAACATCTGCTCTTCGTTAGCTGTCACCCCGACCTCTCAGAACGGTCTCATTAACTGAAGTATATTTTCAGAGAGTTTTTCCATCTTTATTGCAGTATTCATTTAAAACACTGCGTGACAGTACTCGTATTGCTTTGTGAGCACAAAGCTGGGCTTATTAGTAGGACTGCTTTCAGTGTACTGCTTGGGGCTGTTGCTGGGTTTTAGCTCCTACAATCACGAAGGTTGGAAAAGACATCCAAGATCACTTAGTGCAGCCATTCCCCTACACCAGTGTTGCTCACTTAGAGGCAGGTTATCTCACTGCACCTCCTGTGTGCAGCAAAACAGGCTCTTTTATAATTTAAATAGAATGTGTGGCAGTCAAGACCTAGTGGGGACTGCTTTATTCAAATATAAGTTACACTTATGTACAATTTATCTGTGCTGTCTAACTAGAAGTTAAACTGAGCAAGTGTAATCAAACTTATGGATTTGTTTTAATTCTTATAGAATGAATACATGAAAGATGACTTCTTCATAAAAATCGAGACATGGCATAAACCTGATCTGGGGACGTCTGAGAACGTGAGTTGGGATTTGGATACCTAACATTAGTAGTATTTTCCAAGTACTTTCATCCAAATAAAGGCTTCTGTGTCCAGTAATGGCAGATAATCACTGTATAACGTTGAAAGTCCAACTGGTTATTTACATAAATAAGAAGAACGTTATTCAAATCCTTCTCAAGCAGTCAGGATACAAAACCATGGAGAATTTCCATGTTTTTTATGTTGAGTTCAATGCAGATGCCTGATTCTCACCCCTATTAAAATAGGTTTTCAGCGAGTGGAAGTTTTTAATTTCGTATTGTTTTCTCTGACACACCAGTGCTCCTTTGACTTTGAAACCAACGTGATTTATCTTTGCACGTTTCTTTAGGATTATTTCTGGACTGGAGATATTCTTTTCCCCTCCTCGTTGGTTCATTCAGTTCACAGGGCTCTTCAGGGGACCTCTTTCTGTACAGTGACAAATGTATTTACAGAGCACTCAGGAGGGATTGATGGTCAATATATTCTCAGTGCTTCAATGAATCTCTTCAACCCTAAAGAAGGAGTGTATTACAGAGAAGGAGAGTATTTCTTGGGCAGCTCTGCTTTCTTTGGTTGTAAGTTTAGGTGTGCCATACAGACAACAGGAGTGAAGTTAGCTGCATGCTTAGCTGGGTTGTGTAGCTTTGTACTGCAGGCCTTCATCTGGAGCGTACTGGAGGCAGACCTGATCTTCAGAGAACTGTCTGAATTTATTCAGGTTACTGAAACCAGCCACGTTTGCACCTTGGAGCTTGTAAAGATTTCTTTCCAAATTGGAAAACTTACGCATTTTACTGAATGGGTGATGTTTCTAATTAGAGCTTGATGTCATTAGCTCTGATGAATGTGAAGAATACAGCTCGACTTCCAGTCCTAGTCTCCTGAAAGCACAGGAGCTGAAGGTTCTGTGCTGGTTTAGAGTTGCTTAGTGAATTAATTTAACTAAAAAATGATTCCCTTTTAGAAAAGCATAGATTCTGAGAACACTGTCTTTACGTCTGCCCTAGTGAAGTCCAGAAAAAAATACAGGTACTGCATAAGGTGCAGTGCTTGGTCAGGTGCTGGCATCAAAACCACTCTTTTTTTCTTTGCAGGTGCACAATTTAGATCCGAACACGTGGAAGAGTGTTGAAGTTGTCCATATTGACATTGCAGATAGAACTCAAGTAGAACCAGGAGTAAGTAAATGTGCTGATGCTGGGGTGTGGTTATAACGTGCTGCTAGTTCTGTTGATGCTTTCTGTTAGTTGTGAATGAGCTAGAAGTAGTATGGATTTTACCCAACAGATAAAATTATCTGGAACTGAATAATTCTTTTCCGTGTTTCCTGATCAGTAAATGTGTTTACAATTTTAGACTGTTTCACTCTTAGTTACACAACAAAAGCATCAAAGTCAACACTTTTGACACAGGTGTAGTTTTTATTTCCAACTGTAGATAAAGTAATTGATTTGGTGGAGAGGGCATCTGTGTGCTCATCTCAGTGTGTGAAGACAAGAGCAAGAACCTACCCCAGCTGTCCTGCATGAGAGAGAGCAGCACTTCCACTGAGCTTCTCTTGTGCTTTTTGGCTGGAAATTCTTTGTCCCTCCACTCATCCTTCATTCTGTAGTTCAGGCAGTCTTGAGAGGAACCATCAGACTTTGCCACAGAAAACTAGACTTTTATTTTTAAACTTCTTTCATCAGAGCAGTTCTCAAGAAATGAACTGCTCATCTCTTCTTTTGGTTCCCTCTTTACTGGGTGCTTTGGTGAACATAAGCATCCTGGATTCATCTAGAAATCTCTCCTTAGGAAACTGTGGCCTTTTTCCTGAGCGTATGAAGTTTAATGTCTTGATAGAAGATGGGGAAAAATTAGGAGAGATTTTATCAGTAATAGCACATGGTTATTTAATGAAGCTGTATGCCAAACAGAGTGGTGTGTGGAGTGGTGGAAGCTGGCTGCTAGATGGAGAAGGGAGGGTGGCAGTTTAGTGCTAGGAGTGCAAGCTTCCATCTTTTCTTTTCAATTGCACTTTGCACAGAAAAGATATTGATGCCTTAAATCTGATAGTGTCCAATTTCACTGAAATAAATACCCAAAGAGATGTATTCAGCTTTATCTGCCCCACGCTGAGATTTTGCTTACAGGGCAGCACTTCAAATTTGTGATAGCTCCCATTCTGTTCCTCTGAATTGCCAGTGTTGTTAACTGACTCACCATGTGTGATTGATCTGAGTAAGAAGGCAGGAGACATTGATTTCAGATGCTGTTTTACACAGCTTTAGAAGGTACCTTCACTGTACTTAACTGCTTGTTCTAATTCCTGCCTTACACCAACACTTATGTGTTTGTGTTGGTTGTGTGCATGCAGCTGTTCTTGAAGCTATTAAATTGTTGTTTTCCAAAAATGAATACTTGTGTATCTTACACTGTGGGGAGAGGACTCCTATGCAGGAACATAAAGGAAGGAGAGAAAAGGACACAGTGGTGTGTGAGTGGGAAAGATGTGTTTCATGTGTTGGCAATAGAAATAGCAATTTAAATGCATAACCTGCACTGTTGCTTAACTAATGTTTAATGGATGATCTGTGGGTTTACCTGTGTGAAAATACATTGTTTGGAGAACCTCCCTGTAAACCAAATTAAATGTGTCTTGCCTATTTTAATGCAGCGAGGAATCGTTTTGCTGCCCCTTGTTCTTTCAGACATTCCATATGACCTTAGAGCTGACCTGGCAGGTAAATGTATGTTGTGCATTCCCTATTCCATGCCTGGAATTGTGGCAGACAACTACAATGCTGTCATCTGTCAGAATGCTTTCTCAGTCACAGTATGTGTAAATAAAGGGTTGTGCTTATTATTAACTTTCGCTGAACTTACATATTTACTCTGTTTGGAGTACTCTTAAGGAACAGCACTGCTTGTGCTGTACCCCCTCTTGCACTGCTGGGTGCCATGGCCTGCCTTTATGTTGCAGTTTTCTTTGTACTGAAGACTGACAGATGGTGGTATGCTAAAAGAAGGTGTACTTTTGGCTCAGGACCAAGATCCATCTAACCCAGTATCCTGTTAGTGGCCAGTAGCAGTTATGTGTGGAAGGATAAGACATTTGGGAAGCGTAGAGTATGAAAAGCTGAGAGGTGCATATCTGTGGAGAGGAGGATCAGTTTGTGTTTAGAGGACTTCCAGCCCCCATGGCTACATCTGACCCATTGGTAGGAAATTCCATTCCCATGAGCACATCTAATCCGTTTTGAAACCACTTACACTTCTGACCCTTGTGGCACTGTGAGTCCTGTAGAGGGTACAGAGGCAGCACCACGTGCCTGACTGATAGTTCAGTTCATTTTGTGTGGGGAAAACAGAATTCCCTTTCTATCCTTTCTGCAGGATTTTTCTTACAGGTTTCAGGCGTGCTTCCTTTGTGCTCCCCCACCTCCTCTCCATCATCTCTCCCAGGTCTGCAATCTCTGTCCGTTTTCACATGGAAACCATTTCATGTGTGAAAGTCCTTGAAACTATTTCCAGTACATTATCCTCTTTTTTTTGTTTTGTTTTGTTTTCCCCCTCTTTTGAATATTTAATCTATAGAGTATCAGGACTATGAGTGTGGGATGTTTTAATCCAGAGTCTCAGGTTACTTTTATGTTTCTACGTTCTCTTCCTTTTGTGGTGACTCCAGACACCATTTTCAGCTGTTGCAAAGTGCTGAGTGAATACTTCCAAGTTCAGATTCACAGTAGAGCCCATCGTTGTGTAGGAGTCCTTGGGACTGACTTCCACCTTGTGGTTCAGATTTGCATTTCTGTTTTGTCCCTTGCATGTTCTGTTTTGCAGAGTCCTGACTTCAGATATAACGTCGCTGTTTTGTTTAATGAACTTCTATCTGAACGTAGATCCTACTCGGAGTTACTGTGGGCTGCCACCCTTCTTATGCTGCTTCTTTCCCCTGTACTGATGGCATGCATATGTTAACTTGTGCTCATTTAAGTATGTGTAAAGATAATTTGGCCAACATCTGTGGCTTTCTTCAGGTATAGGTTTAACTGTGGCCTCTTGATCATCTCCAGTGAACAATCAAAGTAGCTGTATGTGGTTTGTATATAAAAATCACTTCCCAGGAGAATGAGACTTTTCAAAGAGTAAGCAGAATTGAGCACTCAACATCACAAGAGTCTGTGTTTTTGGAAACAATTTGTGAGCAACTAGAGTATAGTGGAAACAAAGCAATTAAAGTCAGATGTATAGCTGTTTCTGTGCAGTGCTGAAGTTGGATGTCTTGTTCTACGTCATACTGGATCGTCATATGTTCTAAAAAGACAGGTTCCTGCAGGGCTATCAAATTGTTTAATCCGTGCACTGAGAGTGAGAGATATGGGATGTCTGTGCACTGGCAGGGGGGTTGGAACTTGATGATCCTTTGGGTCCCTCCCATCCCAAGCCATTCTGTGATGCTATGATCCTCGCTCTACAGTTTCAGTAAGTCAAACATCACATAGGAAACATTCTCCTTTTGTGGTCCGTAAAAGAATTTTAAAAGACTGAGTGAAAGGACAGCTTTTCTGAAAGCAAGGTGGGTCTGTCCCAGTTTGGCCTCAATCTGTGATGTGATAGGCATTAAACAGTTCATTATTAGTAGTCCAGAAGCATAGCATCATGCACTGTATTGGTAATTTGTTACATCTTGTCTATGTCATATACCTCTGAGTTTAGCTAAAAAATAAATAAGAATGATTATTTTGAAGGAGTGGATGCTCTGTCAACTTAAATGTGATGTGCGTGGGGCTTCAGGCCTGTTTCATTCTGGTGCCCAGGTGAGGCAGCTGTGTGAATGTTTGGGCTGCAGCTGGTGCTCAACTGGTGGATGGTCAGCAGATGAAAGGGAGAGCAGGTGGCACCACCTGATGATGTTATTCCCACTACTCTGATGAATCTTGGAGTAACTCTTAGCCTTGGTGGGCAATGAACTGTGAAGAAACACCTGAAGTGAGGGTTTGCTGTAGTCACTGCTTTATTGGATGTGGTTCACGGTCTCTAAGTAATTCTCTATTACAGTCTGTTGCATTCATGCGTATTGAATTGTGGTTCTAAGCAGGAAGCACATATGAAACAGCATCTATTTATTTCCTAGAGAAGTAAAACTCTTTTTCAGTGTTACTCAGCTGCATAGTGCTTGTCTGACTGGTTTTCCAGAGAGCTTCAGGGTTTTTTAGCTGTAATATTTCTTCCAACTGTTGCCTGTTTTTCTTCCTAAGAAGGACTTGTTGCTGTCAGGAGTTAAGCACTTGCTGCACAGATATTTTCCTTAAACTCTGCGAAGAACTGTTGTTTATTTGTACTCTGGCTCTAGTCCAGTCGACTTGCTTGCATGCTGGTAGGGTTTGTGTATTGTGAAGAGTTCCTACAGTGCTCTCTTGTCCTTCTAGGCTTCAGTCTAACGGGATGTGGTGCAAGTGATTCTTGTAAGGTCTTGGTGCATAGCTTCTGTATAAGGTCTCAAGCAACTTCAGCATGAATCATCTCTGTTAACATGTTAACTTCGTGTCTTTCGCCTTAATGACTTTGAGTGGGGTGAATGCTGTTGGTCCCCCACACCCTGGTAGGCTGCAGAGGAGCATGGGCTCTCCCTTGGAAGGCTGAGATGCTTGCACCAGGAGTCTCAGGGCTGCATCTACTGCTGTACCCGTTTCACTTACAAATGAGAAGTTAAAAACCAGCAGCTCTTGCGTTTTCATGGTTCTGTTTAAAGCATTGCTACCCCAAACCAACTGCAACGCTTGTGCAAGGAGTTAGTAAACACAGAATGATGGTTAGAGAATTGTTTCTGTGTTGCAGTAGTTTTGATCCCTTTTTCAGCATCTTCTCTTCTGGTGTTTGCAGTTGTTTGACAAGCAGTCATAACCAGCATTATATATATAGAATATAAATATATATATGTAGAAATGTATTTAAGTCCTACAACAGCATATTCCTTACCAGTGATTTCCCAAGGGATGTTTAAAAGATATCTCTGTGTAGACATAAGGTGAAGCCTTCAGAATGTGCTGTGGAGCTGAGGATTGGAGCAGATTGCCGCTGTCTTCACCCACAGCCTTTGGAAATCACTGATGGGATGAATAGCTGCAGCTGATGGCAAGCACCTCACTGTGCCCCTGTGCTCACCTCGTTGGCTCCTGAAGGAAGCAGAGCACTAATGAGGCCAACAGGCTCGTGCCCTGTGCTCCTGTGTGCTTGCAGCCACAACTGGGAGTTGGGGCTCTGTTCTGTATGCCACACACGTCATGTATGAGGGAATACTGCTCATTTTGATGCCCGTAAAAAGGACTTTATTCCAGTAAAGCCATAAGTGAATGGGGTTTTTCTAAATAACAAATGTTGCTGTCAGTCCTTCTGCAGTGCTGATTACTGGGGTGGGCCTGCGTACACGTGTTGCTGAATTGTCAGTGTTAACATGTGGTGCTTGTGCTGATTCCTCAGGTTATTCCTTTGTGGTGGATAACAATTTCTCCTAGTACCTGCAGGAGCACTCTGCTGGAGCTGCCTGGCTCATATTTGGGCTCTTTGTATAAATATATTGTTTCAATTTAGAGGGAAAAATAGAAGAAAATGCTGTTTTGTGGTCACGATGAAAACGTATCGGTTGGCAATGCAGTCAGAGGTCTTCTGAATCAGTTACATGTTTCTAGGAAAACCAATCCATTTGTACGTGTTTAAATGATCTGAACGTCCATTAATGCTTTTGAAATCCATTAACTCATGGGTTGGATGGGGCCTTCAGTGATGGCAAAACCACTGAGTTGATATAAAACCCCCCTGACAACCACAGCACGTAAGTGAGGAGCCAGCTTCTTGTTCCTTGGATCGCTAGGTCTGCCCGTGGGCTGCGTGCATCCTTCCACGCAGCATCTGTTACTGGCCACTGAGACAGGATATTGGATTAGAGTGGGCTCCTGTGGAACCCAGCCTGTTCAGCCCTGCTCCGTGGTGCCCCAGGGGCAGTTATCTCACGGGTGTATAACTGCAGTGTTTATGGGAAGCAGCTCTCCAAAGGCGCTGCGGTGGGGTGCCATCACACTGTCCCTTCCCTGCAGTGCTGGAGTTCAGAGATCCTCTCTTACAATGATTCCTGTCTTGAGGCAGATGAGGTTGAATTCTGGATGTTGGGGGACGCAGTAGAAGGACGAAGCTTTAGTTTTAATTTGTGGTTAAAGCAATCTGCAGATGGGATTCTGTGTGGCAGCTCTGTGATGCAGGAGTGGGGGAATGCCTGTGCCTGCTTTCCTGGCGCTGTTTCTTTCATTCTGTGCTCTGCAAATGTTGTCCTCATCAGAATTTGTTTGTAAAACTGGCAGAGTAACTTTGCTAAGCGTAGCACCCACCGAGTTCTCGTCCTAATTTGAAGTCATTTAAACCTTCACAGTTCTCTTTGGTTGCTGGGGTGTAGTGGTTTTCTTAGGCATGTGTTTCCCATCATGTAAACCTTTCTTGTCCTGGGTACCAAGGTCAAGAATTCCTAATTCACAAATAAATTTCTCTCTGAAGTAATCATTTCCGTACCTCTCATCAGTGAAGTGGGCAATTCCATACTTCAGGAGCATTTCTCAGCTCTGTTGCTATGGGCTTTGTTCCCACTGCATATGGCTGACCTGTGTTTGGTAATGCAGTGCCAGGGGAGCTGCTGCCTCGTGCCTGCTGTGTGCCCAGGCCGGGGTCAGCCAGGTCCTGACTTCTCAAGTCAGCTCACTCATGCCTTCTTTCCTCTCTGTTCTGATCAATTGCTCAGAAGTGGATGTGTGTTGCAGTGCTGCAGTTTGCAAACTATTAGCATTCTGATTTCTGTGTCATTATTCCTTCCCCCCCACAAAAAGAAGTTTACAAACCTGCAAGGATAGTGCCTGTGGCAAACAGTGCTCAGCACAAGGAAAGTGGGGCTCTGAGGGGTCCCGGGGTGCTGTCCTGCTGTAAATACATCAGGAGCACCAGTGGTGATGGGCAGGTGTGATGGAGTTTCAACTCCAATGTAAAACAGACTGAAAACATGCTCCCCTTGCCCCGCTCTGGACTGTCTGGTGGATCAGTTTGGTCACTGTGAGCAGCAGTTTGATGCAGGGCTTTGTTGTAGCTGTTTCTTCCTGACACTCAGGGTTGGTTATTGTTTATATTGTAGGACTACAAAGCTGATGAAGACCCTGCATTATTCCAGTCAGTGAAGACTAAGAGAGGACCTCTGGGGCCAAACTGGAAGGTAATGAGAACTGCAAGCAGGTTCCAGGCATTGAGTTCTCCTCCTCCTCTTACAGCTGTGTGCAAAAAAGAAAACCAGTTAATTCCCCTCTGTCCTTGGGTCACACAGCCCCACATGGGCCTTTCCCATAGCAACCTTGTGCTCCTTCCCTGAGGAGGAAGGAACCAACATCTCGGGCAGAATCTGTGGTCTTCCCATAGCACTGTTTGTTATTCACATGCAGAGGTTTGGGTTAAGCTGCTGTCAGCTTCCTTATTTCCCCCTTATTATTCCTCTTTTACAAGGCTTGGAGTAACCTAACGTGCTATTCAGCAAAAATAGGATGTGGGCACTTCTGGTACGTAAATTTGGCTGCATGAATTGTAGGAAAAACAGTGTGTGTGATGTTATGGATACTTCAGATCTGTTTGGGAGCTGAAACCATAATAAGAAAGTAGGAATTGGAGGAAATGGTGGTGGACGTTCCCTGCTTATCCCTGCCATGAATTCTACTGGGGACCCTTCTTCCCAGAGTCCTGCAGCCCGAGCTGTGTGCACACCATCTCTGTTACCACTGTTCCCCACTGACAGGAGGTGCTTCCCTATCATCCCATAGTAACAACCAGAATGTCTGTAATTCCTTAGGCAAAAATGAATATGTGAATTATGCCATGCAGCTAGAAATCACATCTGTGCCTGGGTAACAACATACCCTTCTGCCATCATCTCCAGGGTGGGAAATTGAGGGATAGAGGAGTAGGGGAGAGCGTGCCAGGTTTGATTCCTTTTTATAGTATGTGGACAAAGCAGAACCCAATTACATTTGTTTTCTGTTTTTGTGGGAAGTAAACTGGAGGGTTGCTGATGTGATTCTTACGATCTGCATCTTTTCCACTGTGAGTGTTTCCCACCATCACACTGAGAAAACTGACACAGCTCAGATTGTAATGACCTTTGGGTAATAGCCCCAGAAGTACAAAATAATTTGGCAGTAGCTATTTGTAATTAAGCTTCGTTGTCCCCTCAAAACCTCAGAAAGTAGTGGAAGTCATGAAGGTGAAATCAGTGCTAAAACTTAAACGTAAAATATGTATTTGCAGCATTAATGGAATTCTTGCAGAAATATAGGGTAGTTATAGATGTGATTCAGTTGTTTGTTAATCTGTTACTCTGTGTGTTGAGATCTGTGCACTCATTTATGAAGGTGTAGAATAACATTCACTGCATTTCACTGAAATCAATTAAAAAAACCTTTTCAATTATCCATGCACAGAAAGAGCTAGCAACTGATGAAGAGTGCCCTAAAATGTGTGCTTACAAGTTGGTGACAATTAAATTTAAGTGGTGGGGACTGCAGAACAAAGTGGAAAACCTTATACAGAAGGTAAGTGCTTCGTATTCAGAATGGATAGCTGCTGTTGCTTCGCTAGTGTGTGGCAGAATGCAGGCCTACCATGTAATGTTTTCTTCTTAAAGCAAGAAAAAAGGATATTTACCAACTTCCATCGCCAGCTGTTCTGTTGGATTGACAAGTGGATCGATCTGACTATGGAAGACATTAGGAGAATGGAGGATGAGACTCAGAAGGAGCTGGAAGCGGTAAGAGCACCCTCAGGCTGATGCTTGTGTGCTGTGTGTAGCAATGCCATGTAGTGTTTGGGAACTGAAGCATATTAAGTTTTATCCATTGCCTCGTGTGCATTTGGGCAACTGCTGAAGAGCACTGTAGCCCCTCTAGTGGTTCTCCTATGCAGACCCATGCACTTCAGGCTGCTGCATGCTGCCTTGTGTCAGGCTGGAAGTGGCTGTGTGTTTCTGATGTCACTGAATCTGGGATGCCTGCGTTGCCCATCTCTGTATCAGTGCCCTCACGCTCACTGCACAAAATCACCTTGGGTGCATTTCTTTCTTTAACCACTTCTCAGAGCCATCATCGATTTTTGTATCGTTTTGCTTTGGTTCATTTCTAATCATCAGACCTGGTTACTTCTCCTCTTCAAGCGCGTTGTGCAATATTCTTGTACAGGTCACATGACAGCAGCAGCGCTCGTCCTCGTTAGTACAGCAAAACTGAGAATTTTACTTGCAAAGAGGAAACCAGTAAAATTAATGGGCCTGTCAGTTTACGTGCTTTAGTGGCTGTGAGGATCAAGTATGTATAGTTTAATCCATCTTTGGACTGATGTCTGGAAGGAAATCCATCCGCTGGGTACGTTCTGTATGCTTTCTTTTAAGAGGTAGAGGAGCATCATAGGCTGAGCAAGAAGCCTTCTCCAGCCTGTTTCCTGAGCTTGGCTTTGACATGAGCCTTTCTCACTTTTAAGTCCTCCAGTTTGTGGAGTCCATTGTTTTTAGTTCCCATTTTGCCCATTGCTTAATGTCCAAATCCTGTTCACCTTGTTGCTTTCCTTCCATCATCTTGGCGCTGTCAGGACACGATGTGCCTTCAGCTGTCACTTGCTTTTTTTGCATGGTTTTGCTCATTTCAGCTGCCATATTTAAGCAGGCTGTCTCATGGCTCTGACTCCCTGTTGACAGTGGTTTTGGAAGTGCTTTTTGTGGTTTGAGCCTGGCACATCTTTTCTTTTAGTATCAAAACTAGCTGTAACTCTTCCGTCCCCACTTGGTGTTCGATCTTTCGATTCACAACAGTGTGAAAGTGTTGGGATTTGGAGGAGGCATTTTATTGCTGCTGGTGCTAATAGGTAGATGTTGTCAGGTGGTAAAACCACCTTTTCTCTGCAGAGAGCTGGAGGGATAGTCTGCCCCAGCAGCTCCTGGAGTAGATTTTGGGAGGAATGTGTCCGCGTGCTGTTGCAAACACTGCACTCTCTCATTGGCACTGGGGTATTTCTGCTTATGGAAAGGTGTTCTCTCAGATCACATAGATTTCTGTCATTCTACTCCATGGTAGAACCTGTTCTTAGGGCCTCCTATTCCCAGGCCCCTGCAGAGGGGGAGGAGGAACCACTGCCCTCTCTTTAACTGATTTTTGTCAGAAGGGTTTTCTGCTGCGCACCCGTCGTTGTGTTTCATCCCATTTCTCTGAGGAGGAGCAGTGGCTGTGAGGAGTGCAGATGAGGTATGGATTGCAGCAAGTTCAGCCATGTGCATGGGTCAGTGTCCCTTTGGTGTCCCTGTTGTTGTTTGGCATCTTACAAAGTTCTGTCACATTTCTCACTGTTAAGTAACCATTCTTTTAAACACTTCTGCAGAGCATTTGCTGCTCTTTGGTTCCTTTCAGTTCAGCCAAGCCCAGCTCACATGTTTCTGGGCACAGCACTTAACCTTGTTTGTAAATGTCAAGCCTACCTCCTTGCTGTTGTCTTGTTTGGCAAAGCAGTGCAGCCAGTTTGTTTCAGGTAGCTCTTATCTTCAGGAACTCAGGTGCATTTCTTTCTGCAGGAGTCACATTTTCGCAGTGCTCACACAGCTTTTCTGTGTTGTGAGATGTGAGAGCAGTGGGCACTACTGCTGAAGCATTTTTTTTTTCCTAGCAGTTGAAGTAGAGGTATCTATAAACATGGTGATGCAGTGCTGAGGTGCTGGGGGTGGTGTGCTCCTTTTGGAGAACACACCAAAGGCAGAAATGTTACTGCAACTACAGCATGAATGTTAATTTCACCCCAAACATTGGATTTGTTTCATATCCAACTACTTCATCCATTGTGTGGAGCAGTAACTGCCATTAAATCGTGGATATACTGCACAGCATTTTTTTCCGTGGCCTGAGCTACTGGGAAGTAATGGCTGAGAGACAAAGTGCCTAATGTATGACTAGAGTGTCTTTGTGCTTCCATCCCTACAGAGAAACAGCTTTGACACTGCTGTGTTATGCAGGGTGACAGTGCTTAAGCAGAGATGAGTGCAGGAAGTGAGTGTGGTGACACTGGCAGCATTTCTTAGGATACATTCCTTTCTTCTGCTGTTCCCTTTCTCTCTGACACCCTTTCTTCATTCTGGTTTAAGTTACTCTTTCCCTTCAGATTCTGTGAACATTTCAGGTCTTCTGTTGGTCCATCTTAAGTCAGTGTTTATTGTCAGGGTCTCTGCTTTTGTGGCTTTCTGTTGCTCTGTGACTCCTCACCTGTGTCCTCCAGGAGTTTCTCAGCTCCAGCCCATCTTCCTCATTTTTTTCTTTCACATAGTGGTTTATACATCTGACTCCTGGAGATGAGGAGCACCGGTGGCTCATTACATACACATCAACTGATCACTGCATAGGAGAGCATCTGCCCCTGCCAAAGCACTGTGGTACACCTTGAGCATTTCAAGCAGGGTGGCTCTGAGGCATCATAGGCTGATAAAAAATCTAGGGAGCATCGTTTACAGCTGCCGTGTGGTTCCCAGGCATCCCTCACCCCAACAAACCCACTGTGTACCCAGCCTCCCAAAGCCTTCAGCTGAGGCTGCTTCTGGTTTTGGTCCTGGCCAGGGAACAAAGTAGTCTTGGCCATGTTTTGACTTCTCTCTTACTAACCAACAGCGTGATAGGTTCTGTACATGGTAGCTCACAGTTTTATTTTACGTTTAGATGCGTAAGAAGGGTTCCGTTCGAGGCACATTGGCTGCTGACGTCTAGAGGAGTTCTCTGTAGGTTCTGAGGCAAATCAAGCTGTGTAAGTCAACTGCTGGATGGAAAGGGAGAAAAGTGACTGATATATGTATGGGAATTGCTGGCAGAATGATACCAGATAATGCTTCTGGGCCTTGAGCTCCTTCCTGTTTGAGAACCTTGATGTGATCAACAGCTGGAGGAGACATTTTGTGTTCAGGGGACACGAGAGACCTTCTCTGCACGCAAGCACTGTAAAAACAACTGCAGGTGCTCAGTCTGTTTGCAGAATGCTTTACACCCTGGCCATAGAACCTGCTTCCTTCTGCACTGCTAGAGCAGAAACCCAAAGTGCATGACCCATTGTCATCACTGCACTGGCTCTGAGCTCTGAAACCTGCAAGTAATTTCCTGGGCACAACCTGCAGGAGTCACTATCCTGTGATACGTGGACTTAATCCCCATAATTGAAGGAAACTGTGGGCTGTCACCTTTAAAGCACGTCAGTTTCTTAAAATCCATTTCCACACCGATATTTATAAACATTAAACAGCATAAAAATAGTCACTGCAGGGAGCAGCATTTCCCGAGGTGGGCAAACCTCTGAGTATTTGTGCCTGTGAATGCTGCCACTCCCCTCTGTGACTGCTGAAGTGCCACAGGTGGGATCCCAGTGGCAGCAGCTGTGAGATCTGCTGGTGTGTGTGAGGGCCCTGGGTCACCCTGCACTGCTGTGCTCCGAGTCGCTCGGTCTCGTGATGCTGTGACTGCCCTGCCCTGTTGTAACTGGAGGTGAACTCAGTTACCTGTTTGGCACTTCGTGTTTCGAGGAGCTTTTAATGCTTACCCGTGTGTTTTCTTTCTCCACAGTTACGTAATCAAGGCCAAGTCAGAGGAACGAGTGCTGCCAATGATGAATGATGATGGATTGAACCGTCACGTGCAGTGTCGCATTACAAATGTGTGTGTGGATGCATGATTATTTGTATATAATTATATATACGCACATGCATACTGAAGGGGGTTGTTACAGTGTCTCCAGGGTACTACTATACCTGTCCTCAGCAAAGATGCAAAGGAAACTGCTTTCATTATGTATACCTGAAGCAAATAAAAATCAACTGAGTAGAGTCATTTAAAGGTTGAATTAACGGCAGAATTCTATTAACTGGTTATGTTTCATAAATGTCAATCCTGGACCAATTTATGCCTGACTTTTTTTTCCCCCCCCCTGTCCTGAGTCACTTCATCACACCCTGACCCTGTCTCATTGTAAGGGAACGGATTCAAATAAGTTAACTTCAATTTTGTGTCTTCCCTATGTGATTATTTTGGAAATAGGAACAATGAATGTATTTATAGCTATTTATTTCTGGCTGGTCGTTATCCTCCAAGTCAAATCAGTTGCTCGCAGTGGAAATTGGAAGACTTTTACTGTCAAATGAGTCTGACCCAACCTTTACCCTAAGTCACAAAGAAAAAAAAAAGTGTTTTATTGGACTTTTGTACACTGAAATGCAAATGTTTCTTTTTTTTTTTTCTTCATTAAAATTGGCAAGATTAAGGAAAAAGGCCGTGTGATTGATAAGTGTTTGCAGTTTGAGATTTTTCCAGAAGCAGCTCTCTGCACAAAGGAGATCTGTGGAGTACCTCTTTGTGGAGACCTCCAACGTGACACCGATGAGCGAAGCGCTGTTCTCCGGAGTTCCGCTTTGGAAGTAATGCAGATTGTCTCGATTTCACACACATCACACAATGGGATGTAACGGTGATTTTTAGCTCTTTTCATGTTGAAAATACACTTAAAAAGAAGCGTATACTTTCAGGTCTGATGAAAGTTTAAATCGTAGCATCTGACGTGTTTCTCTGCTGTTTGCCAGTGCTTCAGAAGCAGCGTCATAAAGACGTCTGTAGGTAACTCTCGAACAGGAAAACATCTTCAGTGTTTTTTAAGATGATGTCGAGGTAGAGTGTATCATAGACATATACCAGAATGCTCTCTGATCAGAGACCAGCTATTTTAGAAACACTAATTAGGTAACCTTCTATTACTGCCTGATTTCCTCCCGCTGTCCCCCGTAACCTCAGTAGGACGAGCCTTGCTTAAGCTTCCATCTTCATCGCATCACCTCCATGCTATTGCCAACCTTTATTTTTTACTTGCACTGCTCGCTGAAGGAGCAGGCTGGTTTCTCCTGTGTCAATGCCATCGTCTGCCTGATCTTGAAGCCGGGTGAGTGCTGCCGGGTGCTTTCCTCCTCCCCTCCCCCGTGCTGCCAAGTTTGGGGGGGGGTTCTGTTTCCCCTCTCCAGATGAACGGTTCAGTGGATATTTGTAACAGAGGTTGGTTTTGTAAATAACACCTGGACGTATGTGCACACACTTCCATTAACAGCTCTGCTGCAAGGAGGGCTGCTGCAAACCCAGGATCCCGAGGGCTCCGATCTCTTCCTGCTGGTAGAATACAAATCTCACTGTCATTTATGGGACTCATAATGCAAACTGCCTCTCCATGGCCCTACGAGTTCAGAAATATGGAATAGTTGTGAAAATCCGAGCGAACCCTGTAGTGAATGTAAAATGCTTAGTTTACTTTGGCAGACTTTGGTGTGACCTACAGCGAAGCAGTCAATGAAATAAATTTGATGATAAAATGCTCTGTCTCTTGTCTCAGGTATCAGCAGCGGTGCTTTGCTCACGATGTGCTCAGCTCAGTGGGGCCGTGGGAAGGTGTGAGTCTTCCACGGATGCACTGTGGTGTCGTGAGCTCCAGTGTGCACTTGGATGATGGCAGCAGTGGGGAGGGGGTTGGCTCAGATATTCTGAGCAGAGTGACTCCTGGCTGGAACCTTGCTGCCATTTGGGGTATGGAGAAGGTGGGTTTCTTTCTTTGTCTCTTTCAATCTGCCTGGAGAAGGATTTTGGAGACGCTCCTGTGTGCTGTGCCTGGAGCTGAGCGGTGCTGTGTTTGGCCGTGGGTGCCCTCCTGTGTTCCAGGTGCTGTTAATCCTGTACCCTGTCCCTGCGAGGAAAGGACGGTCCCACTACATGGACAGAATAGGTTGCAAGGCTTTCTAGTTAGGAGGAGGAAGCAGCAGCGCTGCTGATGTGGCATTAGGAAGGAGGTGTGGAAGTCTGCCCAGTGCAGAGCAGAATGATGACAGCACAGCTCCTTCAGAACGAAGCAAACCTCCTTACAGAACACTCAAGGAAAGCAGCAAGTAAACATTCAGGTCGCATGGCAACGGTGTCTGAGAAACCTTTGAAGTAGAGGTAGGATGATGTAAGTACAGATCAGGGGTCCGGGCTGGAGTGCAGCAGAGGAGGGGTCGTGGAGCTATGGGCACCTCCTAAACACAGCATGGTGCTGGGGCTGCAGGAGCCGCTGGATTTCAGAAACCATGGGTGAGTTTTGTTTTAAACGTCATTGTTTGGTAGCCAAAAATGTTTTGGTCATGTGGTCCTCGTGCTCTCTGATGGGAATGTGGTACATGGAGCAAGAGCAGTGCGATGGGAAATGAAGTTGCTGGAGCAAGGGAGAGGTGATGAAGACTGTGATGAGGAAAAGAGTCTGTTCAGTCATATCATTGATAAATGCTTAGGAGCCCAGGAATTAGAGCCGTTGGAGTTGGAGGGGACCCATGAAAGCCCTCTGCTCCCACAGGGATACCCACAGCTCCATGAGTGCTCACAGCCCTGTGTGTGCAGGGATGGGGCACCACCTCTCCATGCACCCTGTGCCAGTGCCTCACCGCCCTCAGTGTAAAAACATCCTCCTTATATCCCATCTCAGTCTCCCCTCTTTTCGTTTGAAGCCATTTCCCCCTGTCCTATCACAGCAGATGTGTGTGGCAGGGCCAGGCAGGCTGTGTGCTGATGGGGGAGCAGCTCTACCCCTGTCTGGACAGGTTTCTTCCTGCTGGGGCAGTGCGTTCTGCTGCTGTAAATCAAAACTTGCACAGTTCCTTTCAAATTCAAACTCAAATTCTCTTTCTTTTTTCTTCTTTTTTTTTTTTTTACTACACAGCTTGTTTAAGTTCCAGATGGCAAACCAACGTGAAGCAGTGGAAGTGCAACATGGTTCTGTTATAATGGGTATGTAAACATGATATTTATTCACTGCAGTAGACTGCTGTGAACCATATTCCGGCAGTAACCTTTTAAATCCATCGCTCGGCTGCACGTAAGAGCACGGTCTGAATGGGACCACGTGCTCCTGGTGCGTGCTTTTGAACCATTGAGAAGAACTGGGAAGTGAAGGTATTGCCATTTTTCTTCTGATTTACCCCCACAGTTTTAACTAAGTTGCATTTATGAAGGCGGCATGCCACGCGTCGTGCTGTGACTTCCCCTCTTCACTGTGTTGGAAGGTGGAGCAGGGCCACTCGGACCGCTCTGATTTTAAGACTGCACCATAAACTTCTAGCACAATAGAGACACAAATAGCATTCAGGCAATTAAAGCATCTTCCTATCTCTCTCAAGCATTTAAATTGCAACCAGGAAATACCAGCTCGCTGCTAATTGCTCCAAAACATATTAAAACCCTTTCAGCCGTAGATTTTAAAAACAAATATCTCCTGGGGACAGACTGCAGCAGTTCTGAACGGTCAGAGCTGACGGAATGAAATACATCGTCCCGGAAATTCTGCTGGCTGAGGGAAAGCAGCAGTGCCTGTGCACAGTGCTCGGATCCACACCACTATCCATCACTATCTGTAGTGACTTCTGCACAGTGCACAGTGTTGGTGTTGGGCAATTAGCTACGGCACGCCGTTCCTCTCGCTCGGCGTTAATTGGCAGATAACGGCGTCTCCCGAAGTTAATATTAGCTTTAGCAAATGATGATGGATGGTGGAAGTTGGAGCCGTCCTGTTTGTTGTTGAAGGGACCCCCACAGCCACCTGCTCCCACTGCACGGGGGCACCCACGGCTCCAGCAGTGCTCGCAGCCCCGTCCCTGCCCTTGGGGACCACCACCCCTCCAGGAGGGAATGCCACCACCCGGAGCTGCAGTGCTCACCGGCTGCAGCTCATAAGAAGGGGAACCAAACTCTGCCAACAAGTGAAGTCCCTGGAAAAGCCCGGAAGCAAAATGGCTGTAATTAAAACCTGACAGCAGTGAGTTCATAAAGAAGTAAACGAACAGGCGGGCTCTCTGTAAATGATGATCTAAAAAGCGTTCTGGGTTGTGAGACCTCATTTCGAATGTATTCATTAAATAATATTTGAATCATTTAACAGTTTGAACTCTGCTGCGCTGTTAATATCTTCGGGGGATTTTTTTTTTCCCGGTAACAAAGAGGTCTTTGTTCCCCGTCTGTGCTCGGGCTGTGCCTTGGATAGGAGTGGGAAACCCGATAGCTTGACATTGCTCGAAGTCTGGGAGCACAATGTGAGTCGTCTGCAGCCGGGATTAAATCGGCCCTTTTGTCCATGTGATCCCGGAGCAGCGCTGCTGTGGGATGGCGGGAGATGTTTAACCCCTTGTGCTGGTGGTGGGCGGTGTGCCACCTGCACCCACAGGGCTGTGGGACAGAAGGGACAGACCCTGCAGCAGGGACCGTGTGATGGGACGAGGGGAAACGGCTTCGAACTGGAAGAGGGGAGGTCTGCATTGCATGTAAGGAAGACGTTTTTACACTGAGGCACAGGCACAGGGTGCACAGAGAGGTGGGGGTGCCCTGTCCCTGCACACACCCACGGTCAGGGGACGGGGCTGTGAGCACTGACGGAGCTGTGGGTGCCCCTGTGGGACCACACAACCTTTGGGGTTCCCTTCCAACTCAAAGCATTCTGTGATTCTACAAAGTGGCAGAGGGGAAGAACTTGCAGACACAGCATGAAACATCACCTGCTTTCTCCACATTAAAGGAAAGCACCAAAGGTGAGCGCTCTGCGAACCCAACGCTCGGGGAAAATGAAGTCCTCGAGACTTCACGAAGCAGCCTCTGCTTTTTTCTCCTCTCACAATGGTTCCGTTTATGAGATGGCGAAAAATGAACGAACGGCGGTGGTTTTCTGGCATCGCCCACGGTGAGCCCGACTTCCCAGATGCTCAGAGACCGCTCCCACTCCACCGCGCTGCCACAAATCCCACCTGCTCCGAGTCAAAGAAAACAGCAGAACAAAGTCACACAAACTCTGCCGTAAAATACTGAGGAGAGTTAAATACTGATTATCCATGCAGAGAGGTGCTACTTTTTATTTATGTTTCACTGAGTTACTTCAGGAAATAGAAAACCCTTACAGTTCCTGCAGCCTAACCAATCCTTTGGGGTGTTTATATCATCTAATTCCCTCTTTCTTTCTTTTCGATGTGGAGTCACAGAACCACAGAGTGGTTTGAGGGGGAATGGACCCCCGACAGCCGCCCGCTCCCCAGGGACACCCACAGCTCCAGCAGAGCTCGCACGTGAAGAAGTGTCCCCCGTTTAACTGCAATCCCACAGCTCTGCATTTCAGCAGTTACACTGATGCATCCTCAGCCTTATCTTAGCCGGAGAGCTGAGGTGTGAGCGGTGCAGGGAAGCAAGGCGTGCCTCCATCCCATGAACAGCTTAAAAGAGCTCCTGCTAATGGCAAGCTGGGCCGGAGCTCTCCAGCATATGGGCTTGTTTTGCACAGTTATGTGTGGTTTTTCCTTAGCTTCTCAGTGGTAATGAGCCCACACAGTTGATTGCTGCAGGGGAGAAAAAGGAAAAAAAAAAAAAAAAAAAAGGTCCTGAATAGGTTTGCTGAATAATTATGAACTGAGCTGAACTCTTACATTTGCTTACTAATTGTACGCTTCGTGATGTTTTATGTATGATGCATTCATTTTGTTAAAAAGGGATTTTATTTTTTTTATTTTTTTTATTTTTTTTGCTGAGCAGCGACTTTTCTCAGTGCGAGTCGGCCTGGCACCGCGGGAAGAGCTGAATTCAGGGCTGATGAATTGATGGCGTTTCAATTGTTCTTTTTTTTTTTTTTTTTTTTCCCAACCCCCCTTTTTGGTTTTTTGATATTNTTTTTTTTTTTTTTTACGCCAACCCCGCTATTTGGTTTTCAGAGCTTGCAATACGAAACCCCAAATCACGCCATTGTCTTGGAAGTCGAAATAAATGAATCCTCTCCACTTTGGATTTGGCAGCAGCGGCGGCTATTGTTAATTTAGAAAATAATCCCCTGCAGCTACCGCTATTTAAATAACGCCTTTCCCTCCTTCCCCCACGATGGCCAAAACCCAAAGACCGAAAGTAAAAATACTGTTTGTAAGACTTCTCCCCGTTCGCTGCGCTGTAGGAGAGGTTTCCCTGCTCGGGCGCTCCGTACCTGAGCTCCGGCGGCGCTGACAGCCCCGGGGCTCCACTGCTGTGCCCGGCACAGGGCTCCGCTGAGCACTTCGGGTGTTCAGCCCACGGACCGAGGGAGTCTCCATCCCACAGATGCGTGATTTGCAGCTGATCCCGACAGACGGCGCTTCTTCGGCCCCAACGGCTGCGGCACCTACCTGCGGAGCAACAAGGTGAGCCGCCTGCGTCGCTGAAAATCTCTTTTCCGAAGGATTTGAGTTCTTATGTAGAAGCTGATGTGCGTGAATCGTTACAGGACGCGCCTTCGAGGCGACGGCGCCTGAGTGGGAGCGGAGCCGCGATGTCACATCGGCCTGAGGGTCGCACGGCAGCGCTGGGAGCTCCGGGCAGTGGGAATGCGGCGCCGGCAGCACTGAGTTCGCTCCTTCCGCAGCCGAGCCCAGGTCACCTCCCCAGAGAAGCGGCCGTGTATAAACGTGACGACAAAGCGGTGACAAAAAGGGTCGGCCGCAAATGGAATCCAACGTGATTGCAGCAGTAATTAGCGTCCAGTGCTGCTCCTGACAGGTACACCGTGCAGCGGGCACGTGGCCACCTCGGTGGGAAATACCTGTGTGCCACCCTGGCGCGAACACACCGACAGTGCCTGTGTGCGCTGGTGCTGCTGTCACTTACAGTGCTCTCTGCTGCGTTTCAGGTTTTCACAGACTCACAGAACGGTTTGAGTGGGAAGGACCCCCCCGAAGGCTGCCCGGTCCCATTCCTTGCAGTGCTCCATCAGTGCTCAGTGCCCCCTCCAGCTTAATCCAGACCTTTTCCCTTTACTTAAAAAGAAACCAAAACCCAAACCCTCATTTAAGTTGAACGCCCCTATGGCCAGAGAAAGATCGGATAAAGAGGACATCGGCGAACACTGACACGACGCATAGTTAGCATTACGATTCAGAACAAAGAACGGTGCGTGCGCCCCGTCCGCCCTAAAAGCAGAACCGAAACCGTCCCCCCCCCTTTTCCCCCTTTCCTTCCCCCTCATCTTCCCGCAGCCCCCGCACCGCACTCAGCCGCCCGCGCCGCGCCCCG
>VXAB01000566.1:0-22964 GCA_013399175.1 Odontophorus gujanensis
CTGAAGTAATGTTCTGGAAATACAGTCGTAACTAAGATTTGTGGAGCACAGAATACTTCATTTTCCTAATGGGTATTTTGATGCTACTGTATGCTTTCTTCAAAGAAAACTAAGTTGCAACTTCCGATTCAGGTAGCAGTTGACTGGTAAACATTTCCTTTGTCTCGCTTTTAAAAGCTGTGGTAATGAGTAGATGCTGAGTGTAGACCATAATACTTAAAGGACGTCTATAACTGGCTGTACTTTAGAACCTGCTTCTTTTTCCTTCCAAGGTTTGCCTTATTCCTAGATCTGCTCATGGTACAAATCCAGCAAGCGCACAAATGGCAGGAATGAAGATTCAGCCAATTGAAGTGGATAAAAATGGGAGCATTGATATCTCCCATTTAAAAGCAATGGTGAGTATTTAGTCAGCTTTAATGTTCAAGGCAGGAACACTCCTTCTCAACAGGTAATAGTTTTGGCAGCTGAATCAGAGAATCGTTTGAGAGAAAATAGGGCAGAAAATAGTGAATATGTGCTTGAAAAGAATAAATATTTCTTTCATTTTTCTCATTCAGACACAAGCCACATGACTTGTGAGACTTCCTTTAATTTGAAGATCTTTTGTGCAGGAGTGGCTGATCCACACAGTAGGCTCTTTTATAGAAAACTTTTTCATCTACATTTAGTTTTTGAAATGAAAGGAGTGTGTTTGTGAAGGTGAAAAACACTTCAGACCGCTATGTAGCCTTCACTTGACCTCTGCTGGGGAGGGTGTTGCTAGGCAACTTTTTTTCACCTTTTTGAGTATATGTGCTACAGGTGAATCATGGGAATCCAATGGATTAACAGGGCACATTTCTAAAAGTACTTAGAAGAAGAAGAGAAAAGAGAAGCTTTTTATGGTAGTAATAAGTCTGTGCTGCTGAAAGCCTGTGTCTGTGGATGACATTAACTTGAAGAGCCTTTTACCTGGTTTGTTCAAAGGTCACAGAAGTGTCTGTTTTATGTCTTCTCGTATCATACTTCTGCAGTTTAAAATTCTGACCTATTAAGAAAATACTCTTTCTGCATTGGTGTTGGTGAATATAAGAGCCAGTATTTTTTGCTGACTGTAAGTGATTTAGGCTACCTGCTGATAGTCTCACTTCTCATGTGTAAAACACCTGATGATATTAGCTAAGTGCCTTTGTAAAGGTCCTGTCTTCAAGAAGATTTATGAGCCTCAATGACCTTTTCCTCTGTGTCCCTCCCTGCCTTCAGGTGGACAAGCACAAAGAGAACTTGGCAGCCATCATGATCACATACCCTTCCACCAATGGTGTGTTCGAAGAGGAGATTGGAGATGTGTGTGATCTGATTCACAAACATGGAGGCCAAGTTTACCTGGATGGAGCAAATATGAATGCTCAGGTATGTGATTTTCTGAGCAGATATAGTACAATTGAGTCTGTAGTTTCATTGGAAAAAAAAGTAGTATGGCAGTATGGTTCAGACTGTAACGTCATTACAAGATGGTGCAGGGCTCAGGGGAGGTGGTGAGGATTCCTAGAATACTAATAATAGTTAGTTGCTGGTGTCTCTTTTGTTTGCTGTGAAATGTTATAAGATCTATGAATTGTTCAATGGCAATGGCTTAACCTGCCTAATCTTTATCAAAGACATTCTTTAAATATGAATGATAATTCCTAAAGAAAAAACTCACAGCATTTGCATCAGTACTTGTTTGTGATGCATCATGTTAAAGGAAAACGGGAAAATGTGTAACATCTCTTACAGTGTAATTTTCTTGAGGGTAGTAACATGTCTTTCAATGCCAGGGGGATCAGTTCACATGTAAGTATTCACTTTACAGGTGGGTCTGTGTCGTCCTGGAGATTATGGCTCTGATGTCTCTCACTTAAACCTTCACAAAACCTTTTGCATTCCTCATGGAGGAGGAGGACCTGGAATGGGACCAATTGGAGTGTAAGTATGTCTAAATTGTCTTTTTTAAGGAAAATAAATCCAGAAAACAAACAAACGGAATTCCTTACTGAATTTCAGTTGTCAGTTCCATTAAGTACAGAGCCATTCATGTGAGAAGTATATTGCTGTTTGTAAACTTTAGTCCTTCTTCCGGATAATCATGTTCAGATTCATTGAATGATGAGTCTCACATGTACTTGCAAGCCCTGATTGCACGTTGGTCCTTAGTATGTATGGCAGACCCTGCCCAGCAGTCTGGATTTTGTGTAAATGCAGAGAAAATTTGTGGGCTTTGAGAACTTATGTTGTATACAGTCCACTGAAATAGTGGATGAAAATCTTAAATCTATCCTTCAGACTAATTTTACTTTTAAAAATATATATCTTATTCCATTAAAAAATCATTTTTATTTGGATAGCTGCACAAGTATCTTATGATGGTCTGTAAAATGAGTGCCATCCTCCATTGCCACCAGTTAGACTCCTACATTTTCTGCTGAAGATGTAGACCAGTCTCCTAGTAGACTCTGTTTAGAAGGAAGATGAATAGTACTGCTGAAGATGTACTGCTGAAGATGTACTGCTGAAAATGTTCAGGAATGGTAACACAGCAACATGTATTTAAGTTCTAAAGTCAGTGTTTTTGTTCTAGGAAGAAACATTTGGCACCCTACTTGCCTACCCATCCTGTCATCAAAATTCAGACGGATAAGGATGCTTGTCCTTTGGGTACTGTCAGTGCTGCACCTTGGGGTTCCAGTGCCATATTGCCCATTTCCTGGGTGTATATCAAGGTGTGTAGACTTTTTTTAAAGAGTATCAGCTGAAGGTCTGTTTCTGTTTCAACAAGTCTAAGTACTGCTATCACTGGAATCACGTAGACAGCTGAGCATTACTTCATGTGCTGTTTGCCGTGCAATGAGGCTGCAATGCACTCATGATGCACCCACATTTAAATCTTTTGAATCCCCTTGTTTTCAAGTGGAAATGCCTATTGCCATCTGTTACAAATATTAATATGGCAGGATGGCAGTAGTGCTGTATCTATACAGTCTGCTTCATTCTTCTGACTCTTCTCAGTAATAATTCTTTAGGCAAGTGGACTTGTGGACAATGCGCACAAGCAGGCTGCATCAAGCTTGCCCCTATGCTTCTCTGACATTACATTTTTGTTTAAAAAACCAGTTGGAAACTACTTCTTTTCTCAGCTGTCCCATCTAAAGAGAGTGCTGTAGGGGCTGCTTTGGCATTCGCCCTGCCAGTTTAACTCAAAGAAAGTCAAACACTAATTCCAGCCCTTCCCTCTAGCAGTGCCTTACCAGAGAAATAAGCACACTATCTGTATTCAGCTGGCTCTGATATTTGTTAATGCACAGTATAATCTGTGATATGACACCAGAGCATTGTCTGTTCATGCAGCACAAGCTGCTTTTCAGGCAGCTCTGTGGGTGCCCTTTGCCTGAAGATGCAGGGAATGTCAGCATCACAGGCAGATAGAAGTCCCTTGATGCAATTCACCAGTTTTTCTCTCATTTCAAAGCTGCTCAATTTGTGGAGTTGGGTGGTTCACTTGTTTACTTTCCACGCATTCTCTTAGGCAGTGAGCATTCTAACAAGCCATGTGTTCAGCAGTTTCACTCAAGCAGTACCTTGTGCATTCCTGTGAGTCCAGTGTGTAAACTTGCAATGGTAGTGTGCTGCCGTACATGAGCCAGATGCATTCTCACACTATCTGTCATGTTTGTCAGGATGAGCATTCTTAACTTGCTTGAGAATGTATTTAGATCTGTTTTTTCATATTATTCCTCTTTCAGACAATGGGAGCAAAAGGTCTTAAACATGCTTCTGAGATTGCTATATTAAATGCAAACTACATGGCAAAGAGGCTAGAGAAGCACTACAAAATCCTCTTCAGAGGAGTAAGAGGCAAGTAGTGGGCAATTTTATTTCTTCTACAAAGCTCTTTTCAGAATGTTTTTCTGTAGTAGTTGGCTTGCAGAATAGCTTCTATCCAATACTGTGTCGCAGCTGAATCTCAGTATTCTCCTAGTGCCATGCACAAGGAGAGGAATAGCCCACTACAGCTTCTGTGGAGATACCACAATGGAATGGAGATACCTGTCAGCAGAAGTAAAAATGTCTTGTTTTTTGTAGGTAGATGATATGTTGACAGAAGATGGAATAAACCTTGGAAAATCAAACTGTTTTCCTTTAAGTCTAGTAGTAAATTAATGACACAGTAGAAAAAGAGGAAGCAACAATGTCAGGCCTCTAAACCTCCCCTAACCTCTCTAAATCACTTACATCAATGTGAAAATTCAAATTTTGGACTTAAATTTTCCCTTGCACACAATCCTCAGAGAAAAAATAAAAGTAATTTCTATCCTCATTTCTTTTCCTTGTTCTGTTGTACAAGGAGGGTGAGAAACTCCTTGACAGTGAGAAACACTTCAGCTACATTCCAGATCCCAGGTACAGCTCTCCTGTCCTGCAAGAGTAGGGATTAAGAGAGGAAACCATTACTTATCTGTTACAGTAAACCATCATGGCTATCATAAAATGCAGTTTTGCTTGTTAAAGCCAATTAGCACCAGAGAACTTGAGTACAGTATGTATGCACTTAAAATTATATTTATTGAATTTAAGAGTACACATTGACTAAACCTGCAGGTTGCATTTTAGGAGAACACATAATTTTCTCACAGAAGTAAATAAAATTTTCTAATTTTGAAGGAATCACTAAAGAAATAGAGTTCCTCAGAATCGTGTGTTTAGGTAACTTCAGTCTTTAGCTTCTCTACAGTAACAGATTTGAACTTCTCTCTGATGTAACATAAAATCAATTCTCTTGTACATGGCTAATTTGAAAAAGCCTGTGACCCAAATGCTGTTAGGCTACTGACAAATCCATTTTTCACAGTGCTTACAGATGATATGAGCTAACCTGGCTGTCCTCTCCTATAGATCTTGGAAAATGAGGCCTCTTAAAATGATGTGGGACATGGAGGACCAGTATTCAAGTACTGGTTTGTGTTTGTGCCCTTATTTAATGATTTCTCTGGATAGAGATTTTGACAATGCAGAAATTTTTTAATTTGCCTTTTTATCACATTCTACCCCAAACCAGTGAGGATAAACTGATCAGTAGATTGCATTATTCTCTCAGCAAGGAAACACCGTGCAATTGTTTTCTTTACAGGTTATGTAGCCCATGAGTTCATTTTGGACACAAGACCTTTCAAAAAAACAGCCAACATTGAAGCTGTGGATCTTGCTAAGCGACTTCAGGATTATGGTTAGTCGAGTATCTTTTAAATAGCAGCTTGAGTGAGAAATTCACAAACCTTTTCTCAAGGGTTCCTGAAACATTCTAGTCTTGTGCTTATGGATGATGAATCTGCCTTGATCATCTCATCATTTTTCTGCATGCTCAGTAAGAGCTTAGAGAGCTTTTGCATCCCTGAAGTTGTAATAACTACTGAAGAATCTGCTGCTGTTTCCCCACCTTGTAAACTGCCCTCCAAATTTGCAATTGAATGACTGGCTGGGCACTTCAAGGTTGCCTTTGGTTCACTGCTCTGGAGAATGTGATCTGCAGACTAAAGGCTGTGTTTAGCAGCAGTGAAGGAAAGAAATGATGACAAACCACCTTCTATTTTTTTCCTCATCTTCTACTACATAAATCTGTATTAATCGTGCATTGGCATATCAGAGGAGGGTGTAGGGACCAAACACTGAAGAGAGCAACAGGGAGTGGAAATAGACCTGAATAGCTGGGGCTGTTCGTCCTGGAGAAGAGAAGGCTTTGAGGTGAACTGATAGTGGCCCTTCAGTATCTAAAGGGGAGCTACAGGAAAGAAGGGGGCAGGCTCTTTAGCAGGATCTGTGGTGATAGAACAAAGGGAAATAGTTTCAAGTGTAAATAAGGTAGATTTAGGTTGGATATAAGGAAAAAGTCTTTTATGGTGAGGGTGATGAGGCACTGGAATGGGTTGCCTAGAGATGTGGATGTCCCAACCCTGGAGACTTTCAAGGCCTGGCTGGATCAGCCCTGGGCAACCTGTTCTAGCTATGGATGCCCCTGTTCATTGCAGGGGACTTGGTACAGATGATCTTTAATGGTCCCTTCCAACTCTTAGGATTCTCTGATTCTACAGGCAATCAGTTTCACCTCTGTGCCTGGCACAATCATGGAGCAGTTCCTCCTGAGGGCCCTACTAAGGCACATAGCAAATAAAGATTAGGTGATCGGTGGTAACCAGCATGGTTTACTGAAGGGCAAGTTATGCCTGACAAACTTGGTGGCCTTTTATGGAGTTACAGTGTCAGTGGATAAAGGAAGAGCAATTGATGTTATTTACCTGGACTTGTACAGNCTGATTCTACAGGCAATCAGTTTCACCTCTGTGCCTGGCACAATCATGGAGCAGTTCCTCCTGAGGGCCCTACTAAGGCACATAGCAAATAAAGATTAGGTGATCGGTGGTAACCAGCATGGTTTACTGAAGGGCAAGTTATGCCTGACAAACTTGGTGGCCTTTTATGGAGTTACAGTGTCAGTGGATAAAGGAAGAGCAATTGATGTTATTTACCTGGACTTGTACAGAGTGTTTGACACTGTCCTGTGTGACATTCTGGTCACCAAATTAAAGAAAAATGGATTTGATGGATGGGCCATTCACTGGATAAGGAATTGGCTGGATGGTCACACTAAAGAGTTGTGGTCAACAGCTCAGTGTTCAAGTGGAGATCGGTGACAAGTGGCATTCCTCAGGGGTCATTGTTGGGACCAGTGTTATTTAACACATTTGTAGCTGACATGGACAGTGGCAGCAAGTGCATTCTCAGAAAGTTTGCAGATGACACCAAGCTGAGTGGTGCAGTTAATGTGCTAGAGGGAAGGGATGTTATCCAGAGGGACCTGAACAGGCTTCAGAGGTGGGCCCATGAAGTGCAAGTTCAGAGGCTGGAGCACCTCCGCTACAAGGACAGGCTGAGAGAGCTGGGCCCTTCGGCCTGGAGAAGAGAAGGCTCCAAAGAGACTTCATAGCGGCCTTCCACTAGCTGAAGGGGTTCTACAGGGAAGCTGGGAAGGGACTTCTTTGAAGAAGGAGGGCAGGCAGGGGCAGGACAAGAGGAAATGGGTAGATTTGGACGAGATACCAGGAAGAAATTCTTTACTGTGAGGGGAGTGAGACACTGGAACAGGTTGCCCAGTAAGGTTGTGAATGCCCCTTCCCTGGAAGCATTCAAGGCCAGGCTGGATGGGGCTTTGAGCAACCTGGTCCAGAGGGAGGTGTCCTTGCCTATAGCAGGGGATTGGAACTAGTGGTCTCAAAGGTCCCTTCCGACCCAAACCATTCTGATTCTGTATAAGTAACAAGTGTTGGACTAAAAACTAACAGTAAAAAGTGCAGATGTTAAGATCATTTCATTATCAGTGTAAAACTTGAAACCCTTTTGTAAATGACACAGTGAAATTTAGTTTTTCTAAATCAAAAGACAGATACTTGAAAAGTCTGTATGTACACTACTAATCCTTGTGTTCACACCTGTAAAGATTATAGAAACAGCTGAATTTGTGAATCCAGTGCTAGCTGGTGCTCATGTGAATCAGTGACTGATACTGTTTTCAGGTTTTCATGCTCCAACCATGTCCTGGCCAGTGGCAGGGACTCTCATGATTGAACCAACAGAATCTGAAGACAAGGCAGAGCTGGACAGGTTTTGTGATGCAATGATCAGTATTCGGCAGGAAATTGCTGAAATAGAGGAGGGCAGGATGGACCCCCAGGTTAATCCTCTGAAGGTAAGATGACAAGTAAAGCAAGTTACCAGCTCCAGCTTAACTCTCGTGACTTACTTGATTCCATTTGAGCCCATTTCCTAGTCTTTCAGTACTCCAAAAAATAGCTGTGTGCAGCAGTGAAGTAGCACAGGGTGGAACATTAATGTCTTGAAATTCTTCTTTAGAAACCTCGAAGTTCACAAAACCAGGGATTCTGACTTTTTCAAATAAAAGCTCAAACTTTGCAGACACAGTAGAAAAAGTTACTGAAGTAAGCATGTGAACTCTAATTTTGGGGACCATCTTAAATTAGTGAAGGAGTTGTGCTTATTTAAGAAAGGAAGTGAGATGACCTTAAAACTAGCAGTAAAATGAAGACCAGATGAATTACTTAAGTAGCTATGGCACAATACTGCTGCAGGCTCAAGGTTTGGTTAAGTGTTGTGAGGCTGCACTGAATCTTTAAGTACTGAGGGAATGTAGTGGAAAGCTGGAAGCACACTGGCATGTTGGATGATATCAGTAGCCAAAATGAAATGGATCTAGATACTGGCTTGCTTCTTGTTTCAGATCCACTCCTTTTTTAATTTTTATTTTTTCCCTAAGATATACTGTATCTTAAGGAGATCCCAGACAGTAACCTGAATTATTTTTATGTAGTGATGTGAATCTGAAGGAAGATTCATACTGATACATGCAATTGAATCCAGTAATTTCATGTTGTACACGCCTTTCTTCTTGCAGATGTCACCACATACTTTAAACTGTGTCACTTCTTCAAAGTGGGATCGTCCTTATTCCCGCGAAGTGGCAGCATTCCCACTGGTGAGTGAACGATGGAATGTTAGTGATGTGGTTATGTATGAATCTGCTTTCTGCTCTGTGGTTTTTTGGTCTATTGCAAAAAAACTAGTCTGGTAGGAATAAACACTTTAAAGCCACTTTTACAATTACACTGTTTGTGTGAGCTCTACAGCAGTTCTGTAAGTTATTTTTCAAGACAAAGATCTTTTAAAAAATCTCTACACATGAAGAAAACCTTGGATTTCTAAATGCCAGCACTTAGATATTGGTTATTCTTGGTGGGGAGTTACAGCTCCAGTCCCTTCAGTTCAGACATACTGCACCAGCGCCTTTGAAAACAGAGACCACATTTAATGTTCAGCGCTCTGCTATAAAGAACTTAGAGGAGGCTTTGATGAGATGGAAAGGAAGCATGAAGCAAGCAACACCAATGTAAGCCAGCTGCAGAGGACGGACTTGAGCACAGTGTATACAGTTTCTTGAGAGCACTGTGTAAAATTGCTTCTTCCACAACTTACCAGATAATTAAACACATGCAACTTCTCCCACTTGAAACTGAACTGCACCTACTTTACACCTACTTTATTGCCACACACTGTTTCAAAGAAGAATATTTTAACAGCGCCTTATTTCCACCTTATTATTTTACTTTTTTTTTTTTTTTAATATAAATTACTACCGTCAGTCTTAATAGTCTCACTTTTCTTTGGTTTCTGTCTGTTAAGTTATTCAAGGGATCACATTTTTGGTTATTCCATGACTGCTTCTTTGCAAGTTTCTGTCACAGCACATAGATGCACTTTTTGGAAAATCTGAATTTTAACTGCCACTCCTATTATACATACTTGTTGACTTTAAGGAATTGAAGATACACTAGAGTTTGACTTCACTCTCCAACATTTGTTATTCTTGAAACTTCAGGTGTCTATTACATTTGCACAGTTGCTTAGCACAACAATTAAAATAATTGGCTTTTTTTAATTTCTGCTTTTAGCCTTTTGTGAAGCCTGAAAGCAAGTTTTGGCCCACAATTGCTCGCATTGATGACATATATGGAGACCAACATCTGGTTTGTACCTGCCCACCCATGGAAGCCTACGAATCTCCCTTCTCTGAACAGAAGAGAGCATCTTCATAACACTGCGTCTAGCTCAAGTTTCTCAATCCATCAGGATGGCCTTTTCCTCCCAGAACTGACAGGGGATTTATATACTGTGTATATTTTGGATAATCACCACATTCGTTAATTGAATCACCGCTCAAAGTGTAAATACAATCAGTATAGTAGGTGTGAAGAAAACATGTTTGTTCCACAGCAGCTGATGTTGAAGTTGTCTCAGTTCAGCATTTTGTCTGCTTTGTGCTAAAGCTTTAACAGTTAACTCCCAATTTGTGATGTGGCATAGAAAATACAGTTACAGAAAGTAGAGAAGGTGCAGATGTGTAAAGCTATAGTAATAAACATTAACCGCAGGAGTAATTGTTTTGTAAAAACAGACGAAGTGGATTGTTAAATTTACTTCATGTACTACTGGTAGCATTGCTAATGTTTAATATTTCATGCTGTTTTTTATCTAGCAATATTAGTATTCTAATAAAGTTGGTCAGAATTTAAGTATCATAATCTTCTGAATTTTAACTTCTATGTCGTTTTTGTATGGAACTGAGGCTTCTAAGACTTAAGTTCTGATTGTCAAAATTGCCCAGTAGTAACAGATTCAAAATGAAGCAAAATGCTGTCAGAGATAGAGATAAATCTGTCATTTTTAATGATTAATTTTACTGAGTGGTAACAAACTTACCTTTTTTTCTGTATCACATCAGTTTTACCTTGTAGTTCCATCTAATCCTTTCCTCTAATTCCAGAGGAAGCATGAGACAGCTTCTCTAGCATATTGTGAAGTGCTTAGTCTGAGTTAAATCTTGTCTAACAAAATATTCTCCTTACATAATTTCTTAAATATCTTGTTCTGGATATTGGTTTTGGTGTACTCAGCTCACTTTGCTTTGTAAGACTACACCTTGTGTAAACATTATACAAAACCTGAACTCTAGCCATCCAAGAATACTGGCAGTGCACTCTGAGTCTAGTGTCCTGCTGGTACACATAATGCCATATTCAATTAAGTAGTAAGAACACAAACCTTAAACAAGGTCATCTTCTGATTTGTTCCAAGTCATATTTCTATAAAACCTAGCTGTCTAGTTACACTGACAGTGCATGGGACACCGAAGAAGTGCATTTGGAGTAACGTGAGTGCTGGTCTGTGCAGGTTGAATTGTGTTTGACATGAGTGGGCTCCCAGGTAGTGACAGCCTCACATAGCCATGTGAAGCAGTATTCGGTGAATCAGGAAGGAGGTAACACTCAAGAAAGCACTGCATCTTAGAACCAGGAACTACTGAGCCTCTTCATAAAGGTATGTGCACAGTTATGACCGGGGCTCTCTCTGAAGTGACACAAAACTAGTGCTTGCAGCAGCACCTCAAGTACTGCACTTCTGGGTCCCTTCAGTTAGGCACTGCAACCTTTACATTACCTGCCTTGGGACCTCCATATGGAATTAGTTAGACAGAAAAACTGAACAACAGACGATAGGAGTAGCTACCATTAAAGGAAGGTCAGACCACGTTGACCTGTGCATAGATGCCAAATCATTTACATATTGTAGAGAATATTAGAATTTTCTAATGTAGAATCTACTACTGAAAAAGTCATTTTTCAGGCTACTGATGTAGCACTGGGGCAGAGGGAGGGATAAAAAAACGTGAAACACCAAAACACTTCTGTAAGCACCCCTTGCAGTGTGACAGGCATTCTGACCTACCAAGCTAACTACACAAAGCCTCTCAAACTACTTCCAAGGTTCGGTAAAGGCACTTCTTCCATGGTGCCTGATGGTGTCTGCTGTGTCTGCTACTGTAGAGCAATTAAAAAATTATTTTACCCATGTGTATCAAGTGGTGAACTTCCCACCATTGCCTTTAAACTGAGAAATCTGCAGCTGATGGTAGATTAACAGTAAACTCAATAACAATTAAGTAATAGAAGTCAGACATAACCATATTTCCTAGAAGACAAGATTTACTAATGTTTCTACACTAAAAATAAGTTTTTCTAAGATCAGTCTTGGAAAGATAAATCTGAACTACTCACCTAGAAATAACCATTCACATAATAAATACTAAAAATGCTACAACATTTATGTTAGGCTGGGGCATGAATTAAAAATTGTGTGTTCCTATGCACAGTTTAAGAGCATAGCTGCTACACATATAATCCTTAATCTGTAAAAGCTAATGAACATTAAAGAAAAGCATCTTTGCTTACTGCAAAAATGCATACCATCATTACAGAGGTTAAATTACATCTGTTTCCCCATAAAATGCTCAGCTATCACTTTATAAAACACAGAAGTTCTATAGGATATAAGACTGTTCACAGTTCTTATAAGGCATATGCTTAATACTAATTTACCTAGTGAACAAAGAATCCCCATTCTAATAAGCACAGATAAAGCCACATGTTCAGCAACACCTGTGTACTTGATTTTTGTTACAGTAGAGAAGTACTATCAACATTTTGGACACCACTGGACTCAGGAGGAGAAAAGGGTAGGAGGGTGAGGAGAGAGATTTCTCTTGAATGACATGAAAAGGCTATTTAACTGACTTTTGGCCATGAAAAAGCCTAAGAGCACCAACATCTGAGCAATTGGTTGGTTATGGAAGACAGAAGAGGAGTGTCCAGCTGCACGAGGCTGTGGGCAGAGCAGGCCTACTGCTCTCTGGCACACGGAGTGCAACCTAGCACCATCCTTTAGACAGATGCTCAGCACAGACCAGAGCAGCTCTATGACAGCTGCTGCTGTGCAGGAATATAGATGTTTTTTCCTAACTTTTTTTTTTGTTTTTAGATCACTAATAAATGAAAGGAATATAAAACCTTGGAAAAAATTCACCCACCTAAAGAAAGTACATAGTAATCTGGAAAAAAAAAACCTGCTATGAAAATATAATTTACGTAAGAGGATTATAGTGAAAACAAAATTAGAAATTTTTCTGAATCATAAAATATTTAATAAGGTATATTTGGGGGGGATATATTGTATATAAAATTTCAGATCACAATATGAAGCGATTTGAACCCTCTCCAAGCTAGCACTGCCTTCAATGCTGTGTAGATGTATTGCCACTGATACAAGACCTACTAAAAGCATACAGTTCAACTAATACAGAAGTGGCAGTTCTTTATATGAAATATTTTTTACACAACTAGAGTGTCTTGAATACCCTCTTTAAGTGCAAAAAACACAGATCACTTTACACTAATGCAGCAACAATGCATTCATATTGTTCTCATTAGTCATTAGTAGTCAACTTGCATAAGATACAAGAAAAGCACAATGAAGCTCACAAAAATAGACTAAAAATCAGCCTGTTCTTGCAAAAAAATACAGCATAATGGAAGAAAAAGACAAAAAAGGATTATGCACACCACATAATTTGCCGTTCTTTAATCCAGCTGGCTTAAGTGCTGTTTCCGTTTTTGCTGTTTTTGTGGGGTTTTGTTTTGTTTTTTCTTTTTTTTTTTTTAATTTTATTTTTTTTGTAAATCAAACCACACGGACCAGGCACAACTATTATTCAGGAGGCAGTGTGTAGCTAAAAATTCACTAACTTTTTGTCATCCCCATGATTTATTTTCCTCTGTCCTGAGGTAGTTACAAAAAAACAAATCATAAATCAAGCATCAGCTAGGCCAGTGGGAGCTGAAGCTTTTCACTTTTTTTCTTTAAAAATGATTCATTAACTGGCCCAAACTACCCTTGATGTTAAAAGACAGCCGAGAATTAAGAGATCTCACTACACCAAAAAGATGGCTATGAGGGGAAGAGGGTGAGCTGCTTCAAAATGTGACAACATATTGAGTCCCATCAAGCTGGCTGGTCCACTGTTGAATTTCCCACATTTATTCTCCTTTACTGTCTATAGAGTCACTGGGAGAAGTTCAGAAGGATCTGAGCACATCATCGTCCTTTACTGTAACCAGGGAAGAACTGGTCCAACAGGGTCTGCAGTATCTTGTTAGGAACCATGGTGTAGCCCCTCCCCAAGTCGTAGCGGCAGGCAGGGCAGGTGAAGACCTCAGCTCTGAAGGAGCGCTGTAAACAGCTCTAGGACAAAGAAAGAAGAGGAGTGAATTGTGTGAGCTTTCATTTACATTGACACCAGCCAAAACTAAGGAGTTACTATAAACCAAAGACACAGTTTTCTGTACTTTCAGAAAAAGAGGAAGTAATTACTAAGCCCCTTGGGGCACAACTTGGCCTATGTGACTAAAATATCTAAGAAAATAATTTTGAAACAAGAACCCTGGGAAGGAGTAAAAGATAACACTGCTGACATTCCCATTAACGTCTTCCTGTGAATCAGAGACACAAATGCAGCTGTTTTTTAGCATCCCTGTTGGACAGCAACTGTACTCCAGACATTCCCATGAGGCTGAATGTGAATGTATATACAGGTTATAGTACTTAAGACACAGCCTCCATCCACTTCATCTGACATGACTCAGTTACGCCTTAAAGACACATTCAGAGTGATACAGTAATTTCTGATTAGACCAAATAATTTTCTGGCATTTACTCTGCATCCTTTCAAGAACTCTTGATTAAAATGTTACACACTTTTAGGATCTGTTTTTAATTTCTTAATTACAAAAAGTTCTATTATTGTTACACTATCGACATCTGACTCCTGGACTAAAACAACTCCTATTGTACCTCCTCTGATCACAGTGGAATGACAGCAACGCTGAACTCCACTCATAACGTCTGAGTTTATACTAAGCACACTTTCATTCTCTATTACATAAAATTTAGATTACGCAGCAACCACTGAAGGCAAACATGCAGCAAGTTGCTGCCCAGAATGCCAGGCAATAATTATCGTCTTTCTAAAATACACTTTGGCTCCAGAGCCAAGAAGACAGCCCAAAGCACAACCAAGCCTATTCTTACTTTACAGACGTTGTGGAGGCACTCTGTTGTCACTGGCTGGTAAACCAGCTCCTGGCAGCAGACACACATAAAGGATTGTTCCAGTTTCTTCAGAAAATTCTAATGTAGGTCAAAGGAATACAAAAGACAGACTATTAAAAGGCACACACACAAAAAAAACCACAAACAGAAGTATTTTATTTTAACTGTATATATTATTTATGAAACTATATTGCCCAACTTTGGTAATTACTATATACATTTAAATTGTTAATGAATTTTCATGTGAAATTCAACTCCCAGATCTAAGCTGAGGAGATGATAAAATCATTTTGCCACTGGAAATGTGTCCAATGTGTGGATTAACTCACTAGACTCTTCTGTAACTCTACTGTTGCTCCCTTCCCAAACTCACCTACCAATAGCTAAAAATATTACAGAATTATTGTAAGTTGCTAAGCTTAATTTATAAAGCGGTTAGACATAGCTTCACTTTGCAAAGAGACTGGTTACAGTCTCTGCAGCTCTTCTAGAGCAGCCTTCAAGACTCAGTCAACATTGAATTACCTTCCAGAGACAATCAGCATTAAGTGTATATTGGTAAGATACATAAAGGGCATTTTCACACCCTCTCATGCTGTTATCTGTATTTTGCTCACATTTACTACACCTTTACATACAGCATCTTCCTTCCATCAGAATAAAATTCTAGCTACATCTCTAGTCACATTTTATTTAATTAAAACAGGTGATTGTTTCCACCAGAAAGATTTACATTGTCACAGCAACTACCCAATGCTAGCAGTGATCCCTATTGTCTTTAGTGGCAATCAAATGGAAATCTTACCAAAATAATGGGTATGAATTTGTAGAAAAGTGACTTTTCAGTAACTCAACTGCTCTCAAATTATTGCTTTCTCCATTTTAAAACCATGCATCTCTACTGCTTATGAACAATTTTCAGCTGAAATTCTTTTCAATCATTACAGACACTGGACAGAAAACAGACAAAAGGTTCTAACTTTATAACATGAGAAAACAAGCACTTAGAATGCCTTTTGGAAAAGAAGATCTCTATTATGGAAGTGCCAAGCTAATCATCACCAGCAAGTCCTGCAAGGATTTTGGTAGTAGAATGCTATAGCTATAACTATTTTCTTCAAATCAAAGTTTTTCAAATAAACACAACACTAGAAGCAGTCTGTACTCAGCAGTAGTTTAAAAAGCAAATTATGTTTTAAGAGAGACTCAAGACTTCTCCTAGCACTCTAAAGAAAAGACAAGTAAAAATAAAACAATCTAAGCATGCAGCAAACATACTGGTCCTTCCTTAAGAGAAGCAAGTACTTCATCCCACAGTTTCTGGTTCATACAATCTTCTCTAATCAGCCATTGCTGTTCTTGGGTCAGCTGGAAAGCTTCTCCTTTCCCTCCATCTCCCATTTTCATGGTTTTAGGTGTATTTGTAGGTTCCTCAATACCTGCTTAAGATGATGACCATCAAACACAGTAAAATCATCATGTTAGTCTAAACTAATAAAGGCGAAGGTGAAACTGATTCTAGAAGGGAATACAAGAGTTACACCCATAAAATGTGTCTATCAAATGCCTAGTCAAACTCACTTCAGCTCAGCACTGGTTTGGGCTGCACAGACGTCTGTTTATTTTCCTACCAAGCTTACAGAAAAAAAGTCTTACAAGTAACTAAATAAAATCTTAAGATCCCTAGGCTGCTACCTTATTATAGAATATGCACTACAATTTACATTGGTATTCCAAATAACTTTCTGGAAAGCTTTCATGCTATTGGCTTAATAAACATAACAGAAAAACTTCGCTGCTGAAAGCGAAAAAATAAAAAGAAATACCATCATCAATTGTCCTTTTCTGGTTTCCATTACTCTGGCTGGTTGGCTCCTGTTTCACAGTTTGCTTTTTAACCTTATCTTTCTTCTCCTTACTAGCCATGGCTTCCAAATAACCTTCTGGATACTAAAACAAAAAGCACAGATTTAAAACAAAACCCACTGGCATACACCAATTCCCAAATATGAACAAGACTATTTCTAAAAGACTCTAAAAACCATATGACAACATACTGAAATAATTTAAAAATAATTTTTAAAATAATTTTTAAAATCCTTTATGATGGAGGGAAGTCTTAAAGTAGACTTCCATAAATTGTAGCCAAGATAAGGGATCTAATCAAGACTGAACTGTATTAAAAGGACAATGACATCCACATCTATGTCCTTCTAATGGTGCACATTAAAAAGTGTAGCCATGAGACTGAAGTAGTTTATCCTCTCCCTCTATTCTGCCCTGGTGAGGCCAAGGCAGAACCGTGTCCAGTCCTGTGCCCTTTAGCTCAAGGCTGACAGGGTACTTTAGAGAAAGTCCAGCTGGGGGCCACAGAGATGATGAGGGGACTGGAGGAAAGGCTGAGACCTGGAACTTGATCCCAGAGAAGAGAAGGCCAAGGAGGTATTTTATCCATGCTGATAAGCATCTGAAGGACAAGAATCAAGGGGATGGAGCCAGGTTCGTTTCAGTGGTGCCCAGCAACAAGACAAGGGAAACTAGGGATAAACAGGAAGTTCCATACAAACATGAGGAAAAACTTATTTGAGGGTGACAAAGCACTGGTATAAGCTCCACATAGAGGTTGTGGAATCTCCTTCTTTGGAGATATTCAAGAACTGCCCAGAAGATTTCCTGCATAACCTACCCTAGGAAACCTACTTTAGCATGGGTGTTGGACTCAATGACCTCCAGAGATCCCTTCCAGCCCCTATGATTTGTGAACTACACAAAGCTTTCTACAAAGGTAAAGTTGAATATGATTATTGTCTGAGACTGGTAAGGACTGTCTCACATCAACACGAGACTACCAACATCAATTTGTGGACAATTTTACATTTGAAAATATTTCTTCGGAGCTATTTGTCTTTGAAAGGGAGTGCTCAGGAATGTGAATCGGCTGAAGACTTGGCCTAGGAGCAAGTAACTCCAGCTTGATAGGGAAGACTGGGAGATGTTACCACTGTACCCTGTGAAGAAGGATACAAGTTGGCAACTCCCTGCTTTCTCTTAAATTTGCAGTACCTGGAAGATGAGAACGAAGGAGTTCCTGATGAGATCCTAAAGCCAGAAGCTGTCACTCCAAAAAGAGCTGACTCCACCACTTTGTACTTACTTATAAGTAAGTTTGTACTGTTGTTGTGAGTTGCCATCAACTGAACAACACAACCTCAAAGTATCCGTCATTACTAAGATCAGCATCTGAACCAAGACATCAATGGATCTCGGAGTGCTGAGCCACCTTGCTTCTGCAATCTGTCCATCTCTCCCAGATTTCTGTCTTTTTATTTACTTTTATTCTTTTACTCTTTGTAGTAGCTGTTGCCTAAAATTGTTTTACTTGTAATGCTTATTCTTTTTAATTAGCCAATTTTACCAGCAAATAGTTGTTGTCAGTTGTTAAGAAAGCTCTCAGTAAATTTCTGTGTATTGTTACTCTGAGTGCTGGATGACTCAGGAGACAGAAAAAGGTTCACCTCCCTTCGAAATCCACTGAGTAAGTAGGATGAGACAATGATACACAACATGAAAATCCAATGCCTAGATAAGAAAGGAAACTGTAGTAATTTTTTCCACCTTTCATGGATTCTGCAGTGCCTGAATCCTTACAGGTTAGTTTATTTTTGCACCTGAAATACATTATCTCTACAAACTCCTCAGCTACACTTAGAGAAAAACATATACAAGTGCACATATTTTTTGATTTCTCAAATGGTCTAAATCATAAAAACATTTCCTTGAAAAAATTCTGTGCAAAATTATTATCACTGGATTTAGACTCTTAATTTTTATATACATATATGTATATATATACACAGTATTTCACTGCTGACACAGAAAGCTCCATTTACAATTCCTTCTGCTTTGTCCCTTTAAAAGGATTTTTCCAATCTTTAGATAATTTTTTTGGTGTTCTGTAGGTATCTGATTTTGTCACTGTGAAGTACAAGAGAAAAAAAACAACAACCAGCGATTTAATATAACTGGTTTCTATTTCTGGAATTTGTTTACTTGAATTGAGGTAAAGAAACAGAACAGCTCTCCAATTCTGACTCGAACCTGTACGCTCAGACCCAGTTTTTTTGTCCTCTCCATTCCTTCAGAAGTCCAAGGTGCAGGCTCAACGTCATCTCTCCTCAGAAGATAGCGCCAAACTAAAAATCCACATTTTCCAATTTCTGGCCAATATTTCACCACCTACAGAAAAATACAGAATTTCTGCTATTACTGTACCACAAGCCAAATGCACACACAGAGTTCCACTTGAATTCTCCAGGAAAAAAAAATCAGAAAACTAAGTCAAACATTATTACTATAAAGCAAGTTTTTCCATTACCTGCAAATTTTTCTGATTTTGATAAACACAGTGCTGTTCATTTCAGCTGCTGAAAAGATTCCGAACATAGAAAAAGCTAGAGCACAATTGGAAGGATTGAGGAAGTTATTTGATTTCCATTCATTGATATAATTTAGTAAGCAGGTGTATAGCTTACATATTCAAGTTAGTATCTATCACGTTTTATGTTCTATTACCACTACTCTGAATAATTTCACTTCTTTGCAGAGCGAACTACAGCTAAAACACTGTCTTGGAGTTAAAAGAATTATTTAAGTATTAACAAAGAATTGACAATGTAAGATACACATGACTTTCTAAAACAGCTGTAAAAAAATGTTATGTTGTACCTAGTAGAAATCAAAATACCTTGTAAATGCCATCGTATCTGTTGCCTTCTTCTGGGGCATATTTGCTGATCCGTCGTCCTTTTGAGCTACGCACCACTCTCACTGGCTTACCAGCTCTCCAGTTCTTAGACTCTGCTCCATTTTTATCATCCAGTGGAGCATCACAGTTAAGGGCCAATGCCCTAGAAACAGATAAATAGGATTGCTTCATACAAAATATTTCTGGGAAATAATGTAATTATTTCATTTATTTATTTATGCTTTATCAAGCAGCACGATACTTTTAAGTACAGATCAACAATTGCAGAACTGATGGAAGCCATAAGTTACATGTATGAGAAAAAAAAGGAACACACGAAAAAAAGTTGCAGCCAATGATCAAGACAAAAATTCAGATTATATAGGCAAATGCAATAAAAAAAATCCTCGTTTCAGATTTAACATCCTTCATTAAAACAAACAAACAAACAAACAAGAAAACTTCTTTCCAAAAAAAGGAAAACTATCACTATTCCCTAGTAAGAGCAGATTTTTAGGCACACGCATAAAAATATTGAATACAACGAAAAACGCTGTGTAGAAAAAAGTACCAAAACTATCCAATAGCCTCTATGTAACTGAAGTGCCTCATATAGCAGCATATAAGCCTGTGCTAGAGTAGGAGTTAAATAACAGCAGCTAACTCAAGGACGAGTAAATCACTTTATCCATCTTCTGTATTTCTGGACTTGTTCAGTATGGAAAAGAAAAGGCACAGAGAGAGACCTCACTGTGGCCCTCCGGTACTTGGAAGGAGCTTATAAACAAGAGGGGGACTGACTTTTTACATGGTCTAATAATGATAAGGGGGAACAGTGTTTAACTATAAGAAGGGAAATTTAGGCTTGATGTTAGGAGGAAACTGTTTACTCAAAGGGCAGTAAGGCACTGGGACAGGCTGCCCTGAGAGGCTGTCCATGCCCCACTGTGGATCAATCAAGCCCAGGTTGGATGAGGCCCTGGGCAGTCTGATCTGGTGGGTGGCAGCCCCGCCCACAGCAGAGGGTTGGAGTTTGATCTTTAAGGTCCCTTCCAATTTTAGCCACTTTATGACTCTATGATATGATTCTCTATGAAGATCATCTTTAGAAACCTGTAGCAGAACAGTGTGAATACCTACCAGATCAAACTGCTGCAGTAACTCTGCTATTATCATCTAATTTAACCAGGGACTGAAAACCTTCTAAAACAGACTCATATCAAAACACATATTTCAGAATAGAAGAAACAGTAAGCAGCACTGGTACAAATTCAAAATCCATACTGTAAACAACAGCAATACTGAGGTATACAATGTAGATTTTAAAGATATTTCATGTATATATATATGTATATAAACAAAAACAAACAAACAAAAAACTTAAAAAAAAAAAAGAAAAATATCTGGACACGTAAAAACAAATTCTGATCTTACTACATGGAATCATAATAACCCTGTGCACTAATGTGCCAAAGAACTTTCACTGAAATCAGTAATGGAGAGCTGCACCGTGCTATACCCCGTAAGTATAGCATGGAATATACTGCTGCAAAGCCTCAAAGCTTAGCCAGTGGATATTTTATTTGCTGAAAGCAGAGAAATGCTGATGCTAAGACATCAAGCTTTTAATTCTAATTCCAAAAGGAATTTTGCCCTATTCATTAAAAATGCTTGCAAACCCATTGTTTAAACCTTCCATCTTCCTTCCTTCCTTGTTGTGGTTCACATCTCATTCTCTCTCTCTTCTTCCCATCCTTCTCCCACTTTTCTCACCATACAAGACTGGTTTTTCCCCTCCTTCCTCTGAATACCACTGAAAAGCTTGAAAGAATTCCTCTCTGCTCTGCCTGACTGCAGCACATCACATCAAAAATGAAGTCTGCCAAACAAATATCTCAGTCAGTCCTAGCACCCCACGGTTGTTATGTGGTCAGCTAGTTAACAGACATTATGCACTTATATTCACGTAGTCTTTTTAAAGGGCACAAAAATACTTCAAATAGATGTCTAACTAATCCCTTGGGATATAAATTTTCTTTTTCAAGCATTGCTCTTAATACTGCAGCACCTTAACTCCTTGCTTTTCCTGCAAAACTACAATGGAAGTACAGACTACCTAACTCTGAAAGATTATTTTTACCAAGGGAACATGAGCATTCTGTCTTCATACTTTCAGATATCATTCTAATAGAAAGATCTGAATTAGAGAAGTCTATCCAAGAGTTTTGACAAACTTCTCTAACTTAAGCCTGAAGAAAATGTTGGGAAAATTTCAACCAGAGACATGGCTAGTAGCTGTAACAATAATATTACAGCCTACTTCATTCAGGTGCAGATGTTTCTTGAAGCCAAGAAAACTGAATGCTTGATAAAATAGCTAGCAGCAAGAGGCACCATTGTTTTCACAAAGTAGCACGTACAACTGAGAACAAAATGAACTTCGTAAAAAGTTCATTCTAATTAAAGCACTATAGCAATGATCTTTGGTTTTGGAATACTTCCTAATTTTATTTGCAAAACTTACCTATTCATGTGTGTCAACGTCTGATCAAATGAGTGCTCTCCAATTCTTTTATTCCCAGAAAGATCTCTACCTCCACTCCCAGTGTAAGTGAATTCATCTCCTCGATCCTGTGCAAGAAGATTATCCTTGGTTTTAACACTCCAAATCGAAGCAAATGAATAGATCAAAAAAAAAAAAAAAAAAAAAGTGACTTCCTCTGCTCTATTTACTCCAACAGAAAAAACATAGTCCAAGATACGAAAAGACGTGTTTTCTATTTCACTATCACTCTCCTACAATATTTACAAAAATCCTTATTAGAAAAGAATGCCTGTCTTGAAAAAAATGACATTTACACCGTTTAAAAAATTACTTTTTAAAAACAAAGTATTTATTTAATGACACATTCTAGCAAATAGCGTAGCACTAACTAGAGCTTTCTTTCAGTTTTCAATAATATAGTGTTTGCAAAATACATCATAAACAGATGGAGACATCACTTCAGCTTGTGCAAGGGGCTGAGTTCTAATAAGTCAGAGCCAAGTGTACTTAGATTTATGTTAGATGGTTTAATACATTAATAGTTCCAGCTATTCTGATCTAGTAAGAGTTTAAAATCATTTAGTTTTTTAAGCTGATGCAGTTATGCAGCATAATTCCTACAAGGAGTTTTCTTTAAACCAAAGAAAGGTTGATAAACTCTTTTGCCGCATACACCAAAGTCCATAAAAATCTACATACACATAAATAATACTATTTATTTATTTAGGAAGTTTGTCACAGAAAATCACATCACCCTGCGTAAAGTCAAGAATTTCTAGAGAGATAAATGCTTTAAAACGATATTTCATGAAGATGCAAATTTTGTACAAAGCATGAATAGTATAAGGTAAACACAGGAAAGTAAAATTTCTACGAATTTTTACAGTGAAATTCTGAAAAAAACTATTTCTTAACGCTGTTAGAAGTCTGATATTACCATGGATCCATTGCTAGACTGTTATTGGGACTGACAATAGTAGCAAAAGGGAAGATCAGGAATAGCAATGCTGGTCATACAAGGACTAAAAACAATTATAGAAATTCTCTCATTACATGTAGGGAAAACCCAAAAGACATTCAGCTGCAGTA
>VXAB01000568.1:2081-27041 GCA_013399175.1 Odontophorus gujanensis
TTTTTTTAATCTCAGAGATGCTGCGAGTACATTTTCGGCCCGGAAAAATAAGTAGATAATGAAAAAAAAAAAATAAAAGATAATGAAGCCCACCAAAAACCAGCAGCGATAATTAATGGATTAACTAAAACGTTATTACTGTTGTTGCTATTATTCCTGAGACAACCCTGGGGCTGGGCTGGCCAGTTCCGAACCGAGACCTAAACATTTCTTTCCGTTTCATAATTTCAAACCGACTTAAGTGCTGGATCATCAGTTTTTCCCTTTGTCTGCCCCAGCTGTAAATAATGACTTTGAGATTAGCTAATTACGGCGCATTAATCACTGATAGAAAGGAAATAAATCAAAGCCGGGTTCGAATTTTCGAACTCACTAGTAGAGACGTGCATAGCAACTATATCTGCAGCAGATAGGTGCTGTTTAAATTACTGAGGCTGCAGAGTAAACCACATCCACGTCACTTTAATAAATGAAGATTTTATTTATACATACCAGTTGTGCCGTTAAGTGGAGGTTTGGGGGATTATTATTTCTTTTTTTTCAGTCCAGTTTTTTTTTTTTTTTAGAGAGTTCCTATAGCGCTGTAGACTGAAGCCAACAACGCTGAAATGCCGAATTAACAAACTTCTTGAAATGAAAGCAAAATATAGAGAAGACAAGCAGAAAGATGCGTGTGAGAGAGAGACAGAGAGATGCAGATGGAAGCCTTGTCAGAAAGACCCATTTTTTGTAATTTTTCTCGTGGATAGATTACACTTAACTCTATGCAACAACACTCATATTAGATGCTGCGTTTTTAAGCATTTCAGTAGCCTTCACATCCATCCTGCTGTCCTCCCCACAGCACAGAGCATTTTGCAAGGATGTCCTCTCTGTGTTCTGAAGCATATATCTTCAGAGGTGGGGGTTAGAGAAGTACATGCCAGAAAGCAAGACAGGGGGAGAAATCATATAGGTCTTAAAGAGGTTGGGGGTGGTGATAAGAAAGAAAGAAAGAAAGAAAGCAGCCCCAGCCGGGAAACCTGAAAGCTTCCCCTAGCCCAGCCGGGCGCGGCTCTCCACCCCAAAGAGCGCTCCTCCACCTCCACCTGGAGGCGGCTGTGCCCCCCCGGCCGCCCCCGAGGCCGTACCTTCGCCGAGCTCCGCCGCCTGCAGCGGCCGGGCGCTCCGAGCCTGGGCTGCCCGAGAAGCGGAGCTGAGAAGCCGCCCAGCCCCGCCGCTGCCCCAAGCCGGGCACCGCTGCCAAGCGCAGGTGGCCCGGGCTCTGAATACCAAACCTGCTTAATGACGCTGCCTCCCCCCCTTCCTTTTAGCCAAGAACCTTGTAATTAATTTTAAGTTACTCCGCGTACCGTGTCATTAAAAACAGACTGGGAAACGGCATCAGACCGCGAGAACGGGGGATGGGAAGGGGAGGGCGATTTGCACGAAGCTTTGTCTTTAGCATGGGCTGAACCGGCGCGGGTTATAACGCTAATTACAACAGCTTAATGCGCGGATCGGTCTCCGCCGCGCTTCTACGCCTGGTTTAAACCCGGAGCCGCAGCCCCTCCGCACTCTTTCGCCGTCCCGTTCCCCGCGCTGACCTCCGTGGGTCAGACCCCGCGGCGCTGCCCGCGCTGCCTCGGAGGGGGGAAACGCGCTGCCGGGCCCCCAGCCCCGCCCGCCCCGTCGGAGCGGCAGCGGCGACAGCGNCAGGCTGGCGGCGGAGGAGCCTCGTGGTTGCCTTTTTCTTTTTTTGTTTTTGTGCGCGTGTGTGACCTGGTTGACATCTTGCCTATTAGGTAAGAAATGGCGCCTTCCCCCAGGGCTACCCAGCTGTACGTAACCCTTCGCTACAAAACGTGGTCGGGATGGGTGTCAGGGGAGGGGAGAGGTCGGGAAGAAGCAGTGCCCCTAGCACACCCCACGCTTTTCTCCTGATGAATCTGATGTCTTGCAGGATAAGAGAACTATAGGCCTGGGTTTTCATAGGAATGACCTTAAAAAAAACTTCTCTTTCACATTTGTGCTGTATATGATAAGATAATCTTTTCTGTTGCTAATATCTACATTGAACAAAATGCTCTTAGGCTTTTAAATCCATGGTGTTCTACCATATTTGCATTAGCTTGAGGCTGCCTAGTTTGTTCTGCTTTTCACTCCCCCGCTGAGGTGGCTGACTGGCAGGCTCAGCTCAAGTGTTGTCTGCGGCAGGGATGCAGCAGAATACAGAAGCTTATCCTGCTGTTCTGTTACTGGAACACCAGAACATGATGTGACAGTGACCAGCAGCCCAGCGCTCAAACACGAGACCATTTTCCTGCCATTTAAGCTAATAAGGAGGCAGCAGTCATTTCGAGCAGGGCCTGAGGCCAGTAAGCAGTAAATTGATGGGCGCAAACTCGGGTTCACTTGCCAGAAATGTTACTGTGCATCTGTGCAGAGTCTGATGAATGGCAACCACATCTCAGGGGGTCAAGACTGCAACAGGTTTTCCAGGTATATGTGCAGCACAAGCAAATAATAATTTCCCCTAATTATTAATGTTACGTAGTTAGTTATCTTTAGCTAGGCGTAATCATCTGTGATTGTCTCTACTCTGTGACAGGAGAAAAAGCCACACTTCTGCTCCCATTACTGCACAAGTGTCACAACCGGTCCTAACGGATGGTACATTGCATACTTCAAAGCACTCATCAACCACAAATCCCATGACAAACATCTGGTTGACCTTAAAGTTTAGCCTGTGTCTTCCTCTGCTGTCTGTACATGTTCATGTCCTTCCATTAACTCTTTCCTGAAATCTCAAGAATCAGATTCATGCATAATTTTGAGTAGAGAATGGTCAGGATATTTGTGTTAATTTCCAGAAATCCACAGGTCACCAGCATTTATGCAGGAAATATTCTGACATTAAAATATTCAAAATTTGTAGCTGATTTGTGTATAAATTGCACACAGCCATTCTGCCTGTTGTCAAGTTGAGAGAAGAAGAGTTTCTGCATTTTGAAGACCAATAGCTCTTGTACCCCTACTGTTACCACCATTATTCCATGGAAATTAAGCAGTTTATTGACGTCCTCCAGGAATTTCATGGCAGATTTTTCACCCAGGCCAAGGCCAAGGGATTCCAGATGACAGAATGACATGATGAATTGGTATTTTTTTAGTCAGAAAAGGCTATCACATCATTTTATTTCATCCATGCCCTTTTTCCTGGCAAAGGGTTGTGGAAGGGCCCTCACCAAGGTTTAGATTCTCCTTCCGTCGCAGCCTCATCAGTTCTATGCATCTGAGACAATTCCCAGGGCAAGACTCCAGCAGAGCAGCTCATGAAGAGGTAGCTTTGCTCTGGTGAGGGCAGCAGCTAAGTGCAGCAGGCTGAGCAGCACTGAGCAGGTACAGGGGTACAAGAGCACTCTCATGATGGAGAGACTGAAAAGGATGTGGTTTCATGAAAAGCAAGAGTGCTTGGGATCGGGCTGTTTAGAAACAAGCAGTATGTACTAAAGCCCAGCATGTTTGCTTTCTGTGGAAAGTGGAAAGATGAGAAAAAATAAAAAGGTTCCCTTTATCAGTAGAGAATCTATTGATGATAAACATCAAATCAAAGCTTAATGTATGGCCACATCTATAGTTGTGTCTACGGTGCTATGAACACATGCCTTATTAGATTAAATTCTGTGGGAGAGTTCTGTCTGTCTTTGCTCCAGCTCTGTCTGCAGGAACTACCGCAACAGACATGCCACGCTCTTAACTTGGTACCACATAGGATGCAAGAAACAACTTCCAACAAATCTATGATAGACTGAGGTCTCATGCAGAGCATAGACTGTAGAGCATCATGGACTACATGAATAATAAGTCCAATGAAAACTGCTCTTACCAATTTCCATAACTGAAACATGAGATTTCTTGTATCCTATGGAAAAGCTCTTCCAGCCCTCTCCTTCTGCTCTTGAACATTTGCATTTACAGTAGAAAAGTATTCCTACAAACACAGTCATCTCATCAGAAATAAAATCTGCTTTTACCTTCCATATGGAATTCATGCTGAAACAAAATCAATACGTTGTCCATACAAACCAACACCAAAACAAGGAAACTAAAAAAAGCACATCAGAATATCAGTCTTCTAGAAACATCTAAGAATTTCTGCAGTTTTATGTGCTCCATCACACACTTTCCAACCAGGTGAAGTTAGTAACATATAGAATTTAATGAGAAAAAAGTTCCAGAAGTGTAACAGTTTGTAGACTGTCTTTGTGCTTCCACACACACCAAAAATAATGAGTCCCTGATGTACCTCTAAAATTGCTTACATCTAAAGCCCCAAATACATGTGATGGAGATTGCTGCTAAAAAGTCAGCAGCTGCATAGAACAGGTACCTGCACAGATCATGACTGATTCACAGACAAGTTTGACACTGGTGTACAGTGAGGTAAGGCTTAATTTCTCCTGGAGATAAGTGTGCAAGAGCTCTTGAAACACAAGAGAAAACTCCTTGAAGAAGGAGAGTGAGAGAGGTTATGCACTGGCAGCATCCCTACTGAGCCAGAGCATAACCTCTGTGCTTCAGTCTTGCACACAAATGTGCTGGTGCACAGGATTCTGTCTGTTCTGGTGTTTGTCCACAGTCCCCAGTAGGTTTTTCAGCCCATGTTGTACTTCACAGTGCTACAGCATCTTGCCGTTAGGGTCAGATTAGGTGAATCCTTGCCTCACAAGAATAATTACATAAAAAATGCATAGCTTGTGGAGCTCACACAATGCATAATAAACCATTTCTAAATGTGGTGCTGCATTCAGTAACCTTAAATGTGGGATAATTATTGAATGTTCTTTTAAAACTGTTCAGCACAGAATGGCCATGGTGTAAAAAAACAACCTCAGTTTAGTCTTAGCAGCTATACCAACCTGCAAATTAATTCCATATGTCATATATACAAGTAATCATTTTCCTGGAAGCAGGGAAAATAGCTGTTTCTTTGGGTCAAGCCACTAAAGATGTACTACAATTCAGATAAGGACTGAATCATCAAAGAGGATAACAAAAATGAAAGCTTAAACATGATGTATCTGAGCAAAGAACTCTCCACTAAGTTTCTTTGTATACTATTACTTCAAGGCAAGGATTTCTTAGGAAATAAATAGCAGCCCTGTGAGAAGACACAGGACTCTGAAATGCTGGTTTGTAAACTTTTTGATCACATATGAATAAAAAGATTTTGAGCACATGCCCTCAGTATATGTATACTTCTTTGTTTATCAGTGAAACACATGTTACTGAAGTTCTAATGGAGCCACACACCAATAGATCACCTTGTGCACTCACTGGGGTACACCTACCCCACTGTGGAAACCATGGCTCTAAAATAACTCCTTCCAATATTATATACTGTCCTAATAAATATTTTGCATTATCTTGTTTAAGAAATAATGAAGAGAAAAAAACAACATGTTATAGACTCAGTGGAATACTGATACTGAGAAACATCTTTAGCATCAGCACATTAAAATATTCAGAGACTATAAAAGATCTTGTATATCTCCAAGAAGAGCTGTTTATGAACACAAACAAAAGACTGTTGCTAAAATTTGACCAGAGGGCTTGTAACAAAAGCAGCTGTGAATAGCAGACATCTGGCCAGAGCATATGGAGGTGGTGTGCCTTGGACAATCTCCAGTGTATTTGGAAGAACATAGATCCTCTTCGTAATTTCAGCCATTAATAGAAATGAAAATAATTACAGTGCTTTCTCTCTTCTTTCCTAGAAATCCATATTGTGTTACCTAATGGAGTCTCCCTTGCAGTCTGGGGGCTGATACAGGTAGCACTGACATTATCTCTTCTGTATGAACAGCCACCACTGACATAATCAAATTATACTTATCCAGCTTCAGAAATCTAACTGCTGAGAACACTGAGGACATCTTCTGTAATGACATTTATATTTCTTTTGTCCCTTTTGAAGTACAAAAGTGGTGTTCTCACACTAAGTGGTGTTCTGAGAAACTGCAGAATGAATAACGTGTGGGTTAACATTTTAGGTTGCGGCCATCCCAGAGCTGAGTGTCAAAGCCTTTGAGTTAGACGTGAAACACCCCTGACATCAGCCTTTCACATTCATCCACAACCCATCTCTTCAGCACGTGTGAGGCTCATTACAAGGCACCTAATCTTCCTGGGCTTGGCATGAGACCAAGCTTACAGACTTCGGGGCATGCAAAGAAACTGACAGTGTGAGAATCAGACTGCTAAGTCTGAGGATCAGGATCACTTTCCTGTGTGGATCCAGTTTGGTAGAACTTTCCCATGGTTACAAAGGAGGCAGGTGACAAAACAGGGAATTGCAGCCCTGGTGCACTGAGGGGCAAGTGCAGGAACAGGCAGCCTGCAGCAGGGGATGGTTTTACTTGTGTTTTTGTGGAGCTGGAGTACAAGAAAGCATTGACATACGTCAGAAATGGGAGGGAGCTGGGTCAAGGTTTTGGCTGGATTTCTCTGTCCTCCTAGGTTTGGCTCACATCTGGAAGTGATCATCCTGCATATCCAATCTCCTATTGCTCTGTCCCAACCCTCCAGCTCTGATGCCCCTCATCTGGGCACTTGGGCTAGCTGAAATGCCTGTTTCTGGGAAGAACTTTTATTCTGAGTGACACACAATCTGTTAGCTTGTGGACTTGGCAAATCCAATCTAGCCAATGGATTTCTGCCCCAGTTTCTACTCCATGCCTCTAATAGAATAGGTTTTTGTGATTCTGAAAACCTGTAGAAACATTCTTAGAGTGGTTTGCAAACACTAGACTGTATAATTAGAAGAAATCACCACCTCTGCTATAACATATGTGCCTCACAGTAAAACATCTACAAAAAGGTTATTTTCTGTTAAAAGAAAGCTTCTTCTTGAGGAACTGACACTTTAAATGTTGCTCATAAAAACTCTGGCATCTCCCACCTTTTTGGCAGTAGTTTCTTTCATAATATTCTGGTGTGCTACAGATGATAAAAGAGATGGCTGGGTTTCAGCCGGATGCTTTTGAAACTGTAGTGGGCGATCCGCAATGAGATGATTGCCTGTCAAACAGTTGGTTCAATTTGTCATGCTCTTTTGGGATTTTAACAAATGTGAAGGAGGCATAAAAGTGATTTGCGTAGAGTCAGAGATTGATCCAAAAATTTCCTCCAATGCATAGTAGAGATTTCATAACACTTCAGGTTTTTTTTTTCTTTTTTCTTTTTGTTTTTAGTTGGGTTTTTGTTATTGTTGTTGCTTGTTTTGTTTCATTTTTAAATGAAGAAAAAAACAAGCTATATATTTCAAAACAAGATTATTATCCAGGTTTGAGCCATGATGAAGCCTAGTCAGGATGCTTGGCTCTAGCTGCTGTGTCATCTAATTACAGGAGTAAGAAGCTCACCATAACATTTAAGATTCAGATTATTTTAATGTTTTCTTTCTTGGAAAGATGTTTTGATTTGGAGTTTTGGCTACAGCACAGGTTAGGTTTACTTTTATCTGTGTTTTTACAAGTGCATTTTCATCTAAAAGCGGTTTGAACTCCAAGCTCTGCATGGGGAGGAGAACCTTGTTCCTGCAAGATTTATCAGAGAAAAAAGGCATGGAGTATCTCTCTGATCTAGCAGGGTGAGAGAGAAAGGAATGGTAGAGTTTCACGTACATTGGACAAGCATCTGTACTTTTAGATGATTATCTAATATTATTCTTCCAAACTTTTGGAAAGCTGCTCGGTCTTTGTTAATATGCACGAATAACTAGTTCCTTTGGTGTCTGAATCTGGATTACAAGTAATTGCACAACGTCCAATAGTATCACACCATAGTGGTTAGATTTTTTGGTAGGAGTTAGAAAAAAATCTCAACACAATGTTGTCTTAAGACAAAGTCTTTCTGCTTATTACCTATATTTTCTGTTGCTTGTCACTTTCTAAGAATTACCATTTAAATTGATCTGAAACTGACTGCACAAATTCTGAGCACATTGTGTTTTTTTTTTTAGACTTTCCCTGTGCGAAAGTTGAAGTGTTAGATGTGTCCCTCCAAAATAAACATTTCTTAAGTTAAATGGAATACTTTTATTTCTTCTTGACCAATGTAACAGCCTTCTTCAGGGCAACTGTCTAAAGGATATCACAACCAGCAGCATCTCCTAACCTGACAAGAGTGATTTTCATGAATGAGTCAGGTACCTGCGTTCTGAAACTGCCTTCTTCAGGAGACTTTGATTACATCCACTGTATCCAAAAATTTCCATCGCTAACCATTTGTTATTATCTGCTAAGGAGTTGTGCTGGCAGCACTTTCCTGTGATGTCACCAGAAAAGCAGTAGGAATGATTTAAAAGCCAGAAGCTTTGAGTTATTGTTTAAGGTATTCGATTAGCTAGGTACTGTATTCTCCTCACATTTATCTACAAGAAAAGATGCATTTATGGGAAGTTTTCCAGATCTCTCTTCATTAAAGTGAAGAGGTCACATTTTATTTGCTGCTAAGTAAAATAGTATAGTACATTGCAGATTATTATACCTAAGTATGTGTGCTTGGACAATACTTCACAGAAAGCAAGTCAAGTGCAGAGCTATAATTTGTTTCATCTTGAGAGCCACCTTGGCTCAGAAAAGATCTTTTCTCTCCAAATGTTAAAGGTTTTGTGGAACACTTGTAATCTTGTGTTCTCTGTATCACCATTTCAAATGCTTTCTGTTGACTATTTAAACATAAATTAAAACAGAACAGTGCAAATTTTGCCTAGCAAAGGCTTGGAAAATAAATCCTGTTGGATTAGAGCTCCGAAGGTGACATATTTGGTTTTGTAATGTTCAGCTTTCATGTGTATTTCTGCCTCCTCAGTTTAACAGCTTTAGCTGTGTGTCTAGAGTGCAATTAGACAATCTAAAAGAGATTGTGACTCAAAAGCACTGATCTCCCTCTTTGAGAGTAAAAAACTCCTCCCTTAGGAAAAAAGTCAAAACTGAAACACTCTTGTCCCATTTTTAGCAGTACTAGATAACACAGCTTTACTTTAGATAAATAATTAAAGATTACAGGATAGGAAGCAATCAGATGAACAGTTCATTAGTATATGCAGGAGGAGTGGTACCTTCACACCAAGAAACCCGCTGAGGAATCAGTAACCTTCCTAAATATGTCTGCAGGAGCTCCTCTACTTCAAAGCTAACCACAGCCTTTTCCTTCATAGCTGTACACCGAAAAGCTTCAGCCCATACCATACAGAATATTTCACATCTACATTCCATTTGGAAGTGGTGCCACACTTTTCCTGCAAAGATCCTGATGCTTGTTCAATAATTCATTTATAACAGTCATGTCTCTGTGGCACTGATACCTTGTATTTTATTTATCTTTATGAGTAGCTCACAGTTGTCTTATACATTCAAGCACAGAAATCAGTTTCATTCCCTGTGTTTGTTACACCTGGTCTAACATTAAAATGTGTTAATAGAAACTTTCCTTGCTAAGACAGAACACAACAATGAGGCATGCTTTAAAAATAGCAGCTTCATAGAGTTACAGAGTCAGAGGGATGAAAAGCTTCAAAAGTTCATAAATGTACCCATGTACCACACAGTAAAATCAATTATACACTTAGTTGTTTAGCAAACATTTTTTGCAGCTTCTGATTGAAAATCCACAGGCTGTTAAATGTACTCCAATGCTTTACCATTTACGTTAGAATGTTTCCAGAATGATGTCTAGTGGGAACTTTTCCTGCTGCAATAAGAACTGTCCCCTCCTCAAAAATTACAGAACACAGATCATTTTCTTCCTGTCTGGAACGGATGTTGTGTAGGTTTCTGTGTTTGTTCTCATGCCTCACTTTTCATCAAAACAACAGCAACATAAACAAACAAACAAACAAATAGTAAAACCCCAACTAAATATGCATTATATACAATCAAAATAGTTTTTTTCTTTTTCCTTAAACTTGGTTTATTGGAAAAATAAAAGAAGAAAACAGAATGATGGAGTGATTGCACCAAAAATTCTATTAAGTAACTTACTGGCTGTGAATTTTTACCTCAAACGTACCTTACTATATAGGTATGCAACTTATTGCATGAGTGATATTCAATGCAGTGTCAATTCAAGGGGCAACATGCTTGCAAATGTGAATGGCATAGCTGGTGTCAGTAGAACTGGAAAGGTCTGGTTTCTCTAAGTTTTGTACATGCGTTTGAAAAAAAGATCTATCTTAAATCCCATATCATTGACATCAGTCATAGTGCTGGTCTTAGTTCTATCTACCTTATGATAAGATTATATAGCCTTCAAACATCTAGCTATATAAATGCAACACCCTGCATTTTTCCAGTACCTATAATTATTATCTGAGATAATTCTGGTGGCCTAAAAATCTTAGCAGGTGAAGTTCAGTGGATCTGCTGGTGATGTAAGAATCTTCCAGCAGGGGGTTGACAGGAAAGTTGCACTCATGGGAATGCCAATGTACAGATCAAGGCACAGTTGAACAGCTTGGCACAGTGGGGTTTCAGAATTCTTAGGAAAATTGGGGCACCAGTTATGACATTGTGTTTTGCAAACTTGCATGTTCTTTGGGAAAAACAAACAAACAAACAAAAACCAAAAACAAAACCAAACAAACAGAAACTTTTAATAGACACTTCAGATGTTGGTATTTCAGGTAAGATCTTTAACATATGCGACTGAAAGTTGTAGCAGTTGCTAAGGTTCAAGGTGCTTAGCTTTAATTCTGAGTGCCAAGAAATAATTATTTAAACTGCCTTGTATCATGTACTATAGTTCTCATGAGCCAAATCACAATACTCCTTGTTACTTCTTTCTTTGCCTTTCTCTCTGGAAAGCACCTTCCCATTCATGTCAAGTTCACTCTACTGTCTCATATTTCAGTTGCCCTGGTTTAAAGAAATGTCATGTTGTGATGGAGTCTAAGAATAGAAGGTGCTCATCAGTCAACATTTTTATAGTGTGGTAATCATCACTGCAGTGAGCTGATTTGGTACTCTGGATTTTGACCACTGCCTTGATCAATCACTGAACAGTTCTATTCATCATCTACCTATTCTTATGGATTTGTTTCCATAGTGGCCACTATGGATTATAAAGAAAAAAAGGGAAAAGAGGACAAAAGTCATCAAGATTTATGTAACCTTAAAAAAAAATATAAAAAAATCAATACTATAGGAATTTAATTACCCCTGAAAATGTCCTACCTCAAAAAGGAAATTTTTCCCGCAAAATAATACTTATTCTTGTTTATTATTAATAATTTATTATTAATAAAGGAGGGAATATGATTATCTCAAACACTGTAGGCATACTAGTAAGTGTATGCAAAACCCAGGTATTTGCGCTGAAGACTCTCAAAACCCCTTGAGCTTAAGGGGTTGGGGATGGAGGGAATGAATAGGAAGAGTAGCAGAGGGTCTATGCTCCAAATTCAGGCAACACAATTCTAAGTCTAAAGTGATCTCAGTCCAAAAGCAGCCAATGATTACAGTCAGAGTGACCTGGATATTCCTCTAGGCATATTGTAAAGGTGCTGGTACTGCTCTAGGGTGGAAGACACCTAAAAATGCCACCAGACTCTCATTGCCATTCAAAGGTAAGGATTAACTAGCAAAAGGAACTGAACATAGAAATTTCAGCCCAGTGCTGTCCTTCAGTGGCACAAACTTCTCTGCAAACCATGACATCTGTGCTGCTTCCCACAGTTCCTTGGAGCTGTGTCAGGAGGATGCAATGTGATGTTACTTTGTGTTGATGATTCTCAAACAAAATATTCTGATTAATTTATTATAGAATGAAATGAGATAATTTTCAGTAAACACAGTAATTAGAGAAGGAAAATGAACTGTGAGGGGGGCAGCAGTTTAGTACTGCAGGAAAATACCAGTAATCCTAATGAGGTGCTAAAAAGCAAATGAAAACAAACCCAGTCAGATAGTTGATTTAAAAAATAAAAAATAAAAAAAATTGTAGCTTTAGAGCTTTCATGTAAAATGTATCAACCTCATTTTTATCTGCAACACTTTATCTGTTATTGTCAACCACTGTCAGGGCAGTGGCAGCTTTATTAAATGAGCACAAAGACAAGAGGAAATTGAAATCATTAGAAATGCAATGTTTTTAAAAATGAAAATCTCATTTATTTTTTGATCAAGTATACACCCTGTTTTTCTGTATTAGTTCTAAAAGTAACATGAAAATTTAAATAAACTCTCAGAGGCCTTGCTATTACATAAACAAATTTGTGCACATCGTGTATCTTCCGATACAGCTGCCTAACTCATAGAGAGGTATTATACTAAATACTCACCAAAATAAATCCACTTGCACATTCAGCAGTTTCCTGTCTAAATATATATTCATACCAAGCTCTGTTTTAAATTCATTAAGGTTTTGTAATTTTTAGCATTTATCTCTACTCCATAAATTATTGATTTGTATCTGCAACATATCTGTTGGCTGATTTAAAAGTTTTCTTATTCCTGCTTTCAGTCACTGAATTCGTGCCAGATTTCTGAGCTGGTAAAGCACACAGGTATGTTTTTAACCATAGCTATGGGAGTAGACTGAAATCCCATGTGCAGAGCTGTATGTAGTCAGAATTGTTCTACAGGATCTACCTGAATTTCCATTACTTCTGGATGAGAAGGTGTAGGAAGGTCAAGAGAATGAGAGATGTTGATGGCCTTAACTAATAAAAAGGAGTTTAAAGTGGCCTTGCTGAATGGTATTAGTGACTCTATAAATACACTGTGAGATGGAAGGGTGTTCTACTGATTTACAATATTTGAAAGAAAACGAAAACAAAATCGAGGCATGAGTCTGCATATTTTCTGTGCACACTCTCTTTGTGCATAGATCATCCCCTGCAAAAAATGATCTTCTCATTTAAAAGATGTGCCAGTGAACTGTTGATATATTGTGAAGACGAAGAAAATCTGACAGCATAAGTATAATATGTAGACCAATCAAGTAGAAAGTGGCTGAACTTGGAGAGAAGTTTATAGAGTAAACAGCAAATCATCTTAACTGCCTCTCTCACCCAAAGATTACCCCACCTTCAGGAAGACAAAGAAAAGACCTGACACGCCACAAGCTAAAACCAATTGCCAGTTGCAATGAATCACAGGCAAGCAGGCGTTGTGACTCAGCAGAGCATCTGATACGGCTGCAGCTCTCACAGCGGTGCGAGCCTGACATCTACTGTGTGCTGCATCTCAGGAAGCAGCTGTGTGTAGCAGAGCTGCTTTGAAAATGAAGGTGCTCTTGAAGACACTATTAGTTTCATACACATACAGAAAGAAAGAATTATTATGTAACTATTTCTCTTCTCACCCTCTTTTTCCTGCCCTGTTTCTCTCTCTTCTCAGCCAGTAAGTGTTACTTGGGTAAATTAGGTATCAGTATTAAAGCATTTATACAGATTTCAAGCTTTGTCTTTACTTGGTAGAGATTTTACAGATATGAAGCATCTAAGATGGAGGAGATTTAAGGGAATAAAACATTATTTCAAATCTGCAATTACAAAGCAACTAAGTTATTTCAGTCTGGCATAAAAATCCATTGACATCTATGACTCAGTGATCCAGAGGACACAGTGGCCTGCAAGAGCCATCCCTGTGCCCTGCTTGACCCTCATGGTCTCCACTGGCTGAGAACACAGTGCCAGCTAAGTAGTATCCAGTACTGGATTTAATATCGGAGTGGAGCTGCTGCCTAAGACCAGCTACAGGTTTTGAAGATGTTAATTCTCTGCCACAACTTCAGAAGAAAGACATTCAAATGCTTTTAATGATTTAGAGCAATGTGTCTGTATCAGTTTCAAAGGGTAAGATAAAATTTGCAGGAACAAAGATAGCATTTGGGACATAGAGGTACACACTGGTTTCAAGTGAGGTAAATCAGACTTGTATCCAAATGCCTTGTGAAGCCTTTAAAATGTTTTAACTTATCAAAGTGAAGATACTCAAATGCAGTTAGAAACTTTACCTTCCTGACTACTTTACATCGGTATTCAACTCCCACCTGGAATTAGTCCTTAATCAGGGAGAATAAATATGTACCTCCAGAGGCTGAACCATCACCTTACAGGCACTTAATTATTGTAAGGAGGTTCTTACCATTTTCTATGGAAAACTAGTAGTAGGTAACTATTTTGACTCATTTGAATCTCAAATCACATGATGTCATATAAAGACCCCCGTAAAATAACCTCAGGAGTCATAAAAACCCAGCTGCCTTGTTGCATACTATCACAATAAGACTTTTTGTATAAAATGATTTCCCATGTAGCTGCCATTCAATTTCCAAAGAAAATATTTTCCTGATGGGATTACTCTTCAGAAAAGGAAAATAAATAAATAAATAAATAAACAAACAAAAACAAATAGACCCATGCCCGAAAGAGAGGAAGAGAAATTCCTATAGATCGACTTTGACTTTATTGACACAAAATATCAGAAATTCCATGGATATTACCAAGCTAGTGTTCAGGCATAGTGTAGGGTAGTGAAAAGCCATAGTGTGGCTCTGTGAAGTTTGAACTTTTAGGGTGTCTCCCATGCTAAGGCTAAGCAGTGTGTGTGGAAGGCAGTGTTTATGTTCTTTGTTATTTCCAACTTGGACAAAGGGTAATAAAACGGCATAGAAAACCTGGCCTGGTATGTGTTAAAATCTTAGCAGAGTAGACTAACATGTAGACATACACATTAGTGCATTATTTAAATGAAGTCATCCGAAAATACAATTCTTCAGACCTAATCCAGACTATAGTACAACACCAGGTGCCATTAATCACTTCTGCTATTTTCGTAGCCTTGAATAGTTCCCCAGACTGACACTTTACCAGACAGGCCTAATTATTCACTTTCATAATTTAAAATTCATTCTTCTTTTTTTTTTCTTTTTTTTCTCTATCATCTGATTCAGTTTTCCACTTTCTGGTAACTGTCTTACACTTTTATCTCAATCAATAATACTGTGAGTAGTCAGAGAACCTGACAGATGACAACATCTTCATTATTTAAGGAGGTCTCTTATGATATGTGACCAACTACTAAGGGCATTTTCTTAAAACAAAAAAGCTTTTACTTTATAAAGTACTGCAAATGCAGATGGAAAGTGATGTATTGTGTGAAGCACTAAACAAAGAAATAAATAACCAGCTATAGGAATATCTTTTTCCCTTCCTGTCACAGAGCAATCTATATTTTAGTATTTATTCTACAAATGTCCTAGCCTCTTAGAGGCAAATTATGCATGAAATAATGCAATTAAAACTGAAATAAAAGATTTAAATGCAGCCTCTAGAGGCATCAAATGGCACCACACTGTCTCACTCTTTACTGCCTCTTTAAATGGATTCTAAATTTATAGGAAAATCTTTCCAGTTCGGGCTCTTACAGTTCTCTGGTTTTGATGGCACTGGTCTTAATTCAGATTCCCTATGCCACAGTAACACATCACCTTTTCCTTCATGCCCCAAAAATGCCAAGCAACTCCATGACCAAAAGCATATTACCTAGAGTAAGGGAAGCTGTCTTAGTTTTTGGTTTCTTGTGTGGCTTATTGCAGCCTTTTCTGAAGTTATTCTTATATCCCTCCTAGAGGTTGTCAGTTAACACTTTTCTCACGGTCCTTGGTAGTCTTGGTAGTGGTGCTTGGAAAATCATTGAAGACACTGCTATGAAGTGAGAGATCTTTGGGAGTGATGGATGCCATCGTCAAAAGTCATAGTCATTTGCAGTGGTGTAACAAGTTGCGAAGAGTCTGAAGTACACCCTTTTTCCTCCTCTCTCCCACTGTAATGCTGAAGAGTTTTGATGACAGATATTTTACACTCAGAAATATTAGCATAATAGGATAGCATTGTTTTTTCTTTGGAATCATTGGACAAAAAAAAATGACTTCACTGGTTCATTTGGGAAGAAAATTCATGAGAAAAGAAGGAGGTGTTAGGTAAATTTTCAGTTCTTTGAACTGACTTAATAATAGGTTAATTTTATCTTCTGGCATACCAGGATTGTAAATAACTTCTCTAAAATCTCTCTGACTATAGTAAACTACATTGCATAATCACAGGAATTGATTTTTTTCAACAAGAACAAAGATCAGCCTATGGAAACTTCTCTCTGACTGGAAGCAATGAACGGAAACCATGACGTCAGAATAACTTTAGACAATGCATTTACATTGTGGAAAACTGTGTTTAAGAGGTTCACAGTCAAATCTGACTGCCAGCTGTAGTAGCTAAAGTGTTACGGATGAACATTAGGATTTGTTGTCACATTATTACTGTGGTGCAGATTTTCTAGAAAAGATTCTAGCATGATGCAATCTCTCAAAATCTCAGTGACATTTTTGTGGAATCCAGCAAATCCAGAAGACCTTCTAGTTAGAGATTTTTAGGGATTATAATATGGGAGTTCTAAAATAAATGCCACAATTGTAGTCAACATTTGAAGTCCCTTAGAAAGTAAAATTTTACTAGTCTCCAACAAAAGGGAGTACTGTATTGTTACCCAAGGAACTGACAATACGTGTACATCAAATGGTATACTATAAACCCAGTAAGTCCTGTGTGCATTGACTGGCCATAACCAGCTGCCTTTCTGTCTGCATGATTATCATCCAGAAACCTGCTGGATTATGTCCCCACACACTGCAGTAGCAAATCATTTCTGACAGCAGGAGCTTGCTGCAGCTATGATAAGGTTCCTGTCTTATAATGTCTGTACATCACCATGTTATCATTCGAAGTGCCTTAGTGACTCACAAAATCTCAAGGTACACAACAGAAACAATTCACAGCACTGCAGAAAAATGAAAACTAGTGTCATCTTCATCATATCAAAAGGAATGTGTTTTGTAAATATTGGTTTATCTGATACTTACAAAGATAATAAAATCTACTTTTCAAGAAATCTACTTTGTTAGCAATCTGCTTAAAAGAGTATATTTTAATAATTTGCCAGTTGCACATGTTGCAAAATGACAGTTTTAACTATTAAACATCATCTCTTTTGTTGTTGTGAAATTAATGTGTTAGGGCAGAAATTTGTACAGAGTCCTTTAAACAAGATGGTCAGTGCCTTAGATGTCTTTTGCACCCAAATGTGCAGCTTCAGTCCTAGTCAATACAATTACATATATTTGAAATATATTTGAAAGTCTGATGCAATGTGCACTGCCTTCAACATCTAGAAATTTGACTTTTTGACTCCTCCACACAGTAAAATTCTTCTTTGCTCAGATAATATTTTCCAAACATGTTAAATAGAAAATGCCCTTTACTGCCTTGTAAAATTGTCCTTACTTTGAAAGAAGGCCCCAGGAAGCTGCAAGTCTCCACCACCAAGGGAATCTAGAGCAAGAAAGGACAGCATTAGATACAGCATGCTTTTTAAGCTGTGTACAGCCTACTCTTAAACCAAAGTTAATGGCAAAACTTCAGAAGTGCCAAAACTTCAGTGGATATCATAGAGGAGGGGGCACAAAGCAGGCCAAAACTGATGATCCATATTGCAGCAAAGGTAGTACGGGAACCATTATTTATTAGGTCTGAAATTCAGGCATAATAAAATAGTTAGGAACAAATGTGAACAAATGTAGTTGGGTTAAATAGTTGGTTATAAAAGCTGTGTGCTGGACAAACTTTGTTGGCACATGGCATTCACGCATTACTATCCCATGGAAATGAAGTAGCTAAAATCTAGAGTTCATTTAGAGACACATCCAGATCTGCAGTGTAAGTCACTAGTACTGACTGTACATAATACTGAGAAACCTGATTTATAGAGCATGGATTGCTCTACAAAGGTAAGCAAGCAGTGTCAGAGATAAGATGTTTGGAAGGTACTTATTCTGAGTGTATAAATACAAAAGATCACACAGTGTTTGATGGCAAAATTTCTACAGAAATCGGATGTTTTATAGTAACATTGTCCTTCTTAAAACTGAAGGACAGTGAACCAGCACCTGTTCACTTTGGCAGAATTATGTTTGCATGCTTTAGATATATATTAAAAATATAGTTGTATGCTGACAGGTAACAGAAGAAAAGCTTAGAGGGTTAGTTGATTTAGTTTTGTGAGGAAGCTTCATCTAAGACAACAGGACTAAAAGCAAGGCCAATAAATATGTGGATATTTGGTGCATTGCTAAATTCTCTAGTATTTGCAGTTGAGGTCCACACAGAAACAAGTGAAGAAACAGGATTGCAGAATACAGTCCTTGTTGAGATATTTCCATCTTACAAACATTTTTTATGCAGGTACGTTACACCAACACATCCTACAGGAACTTGAGAAGTGAAATACAAAAATGAAAAAGAGAAGTTCTTCAGTATTTATACACACACATGCCAAGTATTTCATTTACTGAAACAAAGTCAGGTAACTTAGGTATTAATGCAGCAAAAGAATACAAGTGTGGAAAAATGTCATCGCCAAAAGCAATGACTTTAAAGTGTGAAATTTTTCTATGCTGTGCACAGGATTACCTATTTTTCAGCTGTTATTAAAATTCAGCTATTTTGAACAGACATGGAAATGAGATTGTTACAGTCAAATCCTAGGATTTGGGACCACAGCAATTCAGTAACTAAAATGTTAGCAATTATAGTAGTATTGGGATTCTCATGCATAATTTCAGTGTTACTACTGAAGTCATAACCAATGGATATATCACTGTCATAGAATTATTTAGGGCTAATAAGATACTGGTAATGTGACACTTGATTATTTAATGGAAACTACTGTGTATCTGCCTTATACAAGCTGAGGACAACAGCTGTCTCTTCATCAGTCCTCTTGAGTGTCCTGTACAAAAGCAAAAGAATATAAGTGAACAATAAGGATTACCACTTCTATTCTGTTTTAGCTAATATTTGATACTGTCAGTTATGTGTATGAGCAATTTTTGGGAATCCTTAAAGCAGAAGTGGGTTCTGAGAAGTATCTGGAAGAGCAGATGAAACTATCTATTGGCACTGCTATTGGCACTATAGGTACTATTAAATATTATTTGTATGTATCTGTATTCTTGAATTTAAGATCTACCTCTGGAAGACAAGTGTGCACCCATTATTTTATTATAACTATTATTACTATTACCTCTATTATTACTCCTCCCATAGCAGCCTTGCATAACAATCTCATTGTGATTGGCACCTGAAAAGGGCAGTTTCACCCAACTCCTGCAAAGGCAGCTGCTTGGCAGTCATCAGAATCCTACAGTTCTTTCTGACATCCAATACCCTAGGCAGGTTTGAGGCACCTTAGCAAAGGCTAGAGGGATCAAATGCACTCTGTCATCTTTATCTTTATTCTTTTCTATGCTTTCATTTAGAATTTCTAGTACTTTTTGTAACCTGCTTCAGGTGCTTTCCGGCAGCTGAGTAGCATCAGGAGCACTTATACTAATTTTCATTTCTCTGACTAATAGAACTGTGATGTACCTGCACTGCTTTGTGTGCTTTCACAGTACTCACCGTGGACATCCAGAAGCTCATCACCAATTTAGATTTTTTCATTTCAGCCCATTGTGATTCATTTTTTACCAGGTCATCCTGGCGTTTACAATCAGGGACATTACCAATTTGTGTTTCATGTTTTCTTTAAAAAAGTACTTTAACTCTTCTATTAAAAATTGACTTAAAGTTCCAAATCACTATCCTGCTTATTTTTAAACTCTTCCCCCACATATGATAGCTTCGGGTTCAAATGTGACATACTCTATATAATTCATATTCAGTTACAGTCCATATATTTCCCTTTCTCTCCTCATGATTCATTGTGAATGAGGGATTAGTGTCTATAGGAAACATGTGAGCCTGCCCTTTAAAAGTAATTATTTTATTGGATATTTCAACAATTGTTTTAGTTTTATTTAATAATAGAAACAAATGCCAGGTTCTTTATGTCTGAGTGGAAAGAACCGTGATTCTCTGTCATCCATGCACCCATTAGGTATGCTTATATTTTAGTAACAGTTTCATTATGCATACTGCCACTATGTCTTCAGCTGGTCATTGTGAGTTTGGAGAGAGTTGAGTGGTTAAAAAGAGGAGAAGGAAAAAGAAGGAAATAACATATGAAAGGAGTGAATTACAATAGATGAAAGGATGCAGGAAGACATCAAAGTCTGCTGGGAATCAGTCAGGATCGTGCTTCATCTCGGTAACATTAGAGCTGGAAGACAAATTAAGAGGAAGGAACTAGAAATGGAGTGATTATTTTATTGTAAAAAGATTACACAAAAAAATGAATAAAGGAATTACTTGCCTGGGAGTGCCGAGAAGCGCTTAATGGGTGTACAGCTGATGCTTCTTATTGTACTTCAGGAATTCATTCTCTCTGAAACATACTATCTGCTATTTGATTCTATTATAATCTAAAAACAAATCAAACTTTAAGTCACCCAATAAAATATTTTATTTTAAAGTATGCTAACAGGTGGTTTCAAAAGACAGCAGCCTAAATCTGCATCCCTCCTGAAGCCAGTCAATTTATTAATGTAGCTGTTACCTACTTCCTCTTTCCCCTGTCAGGTTCCCTTCTCTCTACAGTTCATCTAAATACTATATAACAATTAAAGCATAAATTTATAAATTCGTTTACCAGCAAAACTAAAAAACGTGTTTACTTTCTGAGAGTCAACAGAAAACCTTACCTCTGTGAAGTTTAATGAAAATATTTCTTCTTGGCATAACTTAAATTTGAAGGGAAAATAACAGTGAAGACTAGCATCATCTGAAAATGCTGGATGGATTTCAGATCTGCTGTATAACTTAGTAAGAAAAATGTGACAAGAAAAAACATATCCATTTTGCAGAAGCCTGGCTACAGCAATGGTTGGTAGCAGTTCTACAGAGAATATTAGAAACAAGGGAAGTATTTGGGGCAGGGTGTTTGGCAAGATGCATGGAGGAAAAGGATCTGGCAGTGTTAGTTTACTGCAGTCTGAATATGAGCCAGCAGTGTGTCCAGCTGGCCAAGAAGGCCAATGGCATCCTGGCTTGGATCAGAAGTAATGTTGCCAGCAGGAGCAGGGATGTGGTCATCCCTCTGTACTGGTGAGGTTGCACCTCTCACTACAAGGAAGACATTGAGGCTTTGGAGCATGTCCAGAGATGGGAGATGAAGCTGGTGAGGGGTCTGGAGCACAAGTCTGATGGGGAGTGACTGAAGGAGCTGGGACTGATAATTTGGAGACAAGGAGGCTCAAGGGAGACCTGACTATCCAGAACTACACCAAAATTTCTTTCATGAAGAAAATAATTCAAAATAATGGCACATTTTCTCTTCTCATTCATTTTTGAGGAAAAAGATATCACACTGCGAGTAAATTCTTCAGTGGAAGAAAAGATATAAATTAAGTTAATCATACAGAAATTATAATGTATTCGGATATATTAACTTGCTTCAGTCTTCTCCTACCTAAATTCCACCTGAAGATGGTGTTTCATCATAAATGGATTTGGACAGCCCTATCTAGCAAGTTCTTGCACATTCAGGTCAGTACCAACTGCTTCTTGGCAGATGTCTGTCACAGTAAATTTGTGAGGTTTGATTTTTACCATTTCTCAAAACAGCTGACAACAATAGTGCAGTATTTATGCAGTTTTATACATTGAATGCTAAGAAGATGAACATTCCCATCTAATATCAATTCCTGCATAGCACCACTCATTTCAATCAGAGTTCTTTAACAAGATTTATGGATGTTTTTAGCAAGTTATAATTACTGCACAAAAGTTACAGGTAATGTCATTACATTTCCAATGGTAATACCTTCTGGAAAATGAGTTGTTTTGTATACTGTTCATCTACTCAAGCACAAAATCTTTTTTAGGTTTCTCTGCCAGGTTCATGAGCTGCCTTTTATCAAATCTACTTTTCTGTCTCCTTCAAAGTATCTCAGAAGCTGTACAGAATAGGAAATAATACTATTACAGCCAGACATCCCTGAGAGTATTACTTGTCCAATTACTACTTTCAAATCTGTTATAGCAGATGATATGGGACCATGTGGAGTTAGTAACTACATACACAAAAGCCTTTAGAAATCAGTGCAGATTTCAAAATGGAATCATATAGGTAATAGTGGTAAGTAAGTCCACAGAAAGAAAAAGGATGAGGCTTTAAAGGATATTACAGATGTAGCTAGTTTTGTTCCTTGCAGAATTTACAAAAGCAGCTTTATCTCACTGCAATGCCACTAACTCATTTAAGCAATTCTGTAAATATCATTAGGCCTTTCTCTGCATTACACTGACACGGATTTCATGCAACAATAGTAACTCTGACATGATTTTTTTAAAAAAGTTATCACAATATATTTTATTTTCATGCTCTCAAAGGGAGATCAGTTACAGGACAGAAGGTGGAATACTCACAAAACAAAATCTGAGTAGCTTAGTAAGAGCAGGTAATAGGGACTAATATACTAAGATGTTCTGCCTAGAGACATTTTCCTTTTAACATGTGTTGAAATACCCTGAAATGAAAAAACAGTAATAAACTCAAGGTTCTTTTTATTTTCTTCCAGAAAAAAAAACAAAATGAAACATCTATAAAATAAGGAAAGAGTTTGGTAGTAGGAAAGGAAATGTAATCTATGCGGGCTGGACAAAAGTCTATGAACTGAATGCAACACAAACTAAAATTAATATCCTCTTTGGAGAGCAAATCGTATTAATTTACTTTCCTGTTTGGAATGGTAAATATGAAGAAAATGAAGGGCATGAGAAGAAGGGATTTTAACTGTTTGATAAAGAGTGATCTTTAGGTGAAATGATGAGTGTACGGAGGGAAAATTAAATATTATGAATGAAATATCCATAGAGTATGAATAGCCAAGGACACAAGTTTATGTTAAATGAGTAATGACTGTTTAGGAGGAAGTAATAGAACCATCACAGTGTCTGGACATCCTTCTCCCTAAACTTTGAGCTTTGTTATAGCTGGTTCAGATTTGCAACATTTAAATGGAATGTTTAACAATTCAAACTCCATAAGGAAAAGTTTTCCTTACAGAAGAAAAATATAAGAATAATAAAAATTACTGCCATGAAAACAACATAAATCATTCTACAACAAAGCATTAAATGTGGATATGTCTCAGTGACTCTTAATGAAGAGCTCACTATGTTTCAGCAAAGCTAGGTCCTGGGTCTGCTTCATGAGCAACTCTGAGCCTCCACATACCAAGCCCCTCCAGATATTCCATTCTTCTAATTTCCGTTTATTTCTATTTAGTATTAATTCACAAAAGACATGTCACCGCAAAACATCTTTTCTTCTTTTCTTGCATTGACACTGTCAAAAAAAATTGCTTTTTCTTCCAAACATTCCTATGTAGTCATATTTCTGGGGAAATAAAAAAATCAGCTATTGTAAAGAGAATGAGAACCCAACTTTTTATAGCTTCCTGTACCCATGCATATTTAGAAACCCTTCCCTGCTGAAACCCAAGATGAATACATGGTTTAAAGAATGGAACTTAAGTTTCTTGTCATCAAGTGCTTTGGAAAATTTCCCTTCTGACCTTTGTCCTGGACACAGAATTTTTCCTGTAGAAAAGGTATTCAGAGAGAAGCTGAAACTAAGCAATCTGATCAGTTCTCCATGGAGCTTGCTGTGTGTGTGGAAGGAAGGAGGACAATCTTTTCACTTACATGCAAAGATGAAAAATGGGATGTCTTAGATATGAACTCCTTCTGAGTTTCTTATTGCAATTTTCAAGACGAAATTTTGTCACCTACATTTCCTTCTACCTGTATAAACAGAAAATATGTTTTGAAATATTTTCTAAATGCTGACATATACTCCCACTAATAACTGCCCACACAAGGAAAATTGCAAGTCAGTAGAGCTCTTCCTGGGGTTACAAAACCTATCCACTGTGCATGGCAGAGCATTTTGACACTGATTCTCTGAGAAAATGGTTTATTTCAGTCATCATCAAGAAAGGAGTGTGAAGAACATAATTTTAATTGTTCTGTTTTTCTCTCTGTTTTTTTCTTTTTGTTTATTTGTTTGTTTTTTTATACTCAGAATCTCAACTAGGCAAGAAGTGATCTGTTAGAACAGATGATCTCTACTGTCAATTTGAAGATTACTTAAATGCACAGTTTAACGAAGGGTATTCATTTGCTATGATGTACCAGACAAGTTTGTGCTTCTGTACGACATAGGCTGGTCTCTCTTAGGTTTTTCCCTAAAATCTAAGGTGATGAATACCAAATCTAAGGTGATGAATGGACCAAATGTCCACACTTCAGTAGTGAGTCCTATACTGCTCAATGCAAAAGGTAGAAAACACACTGAGGGTTTTGTTAGACTACCTCATTATGTTGTTTAATTGCATAGTACTAGCATCTGGGAATCTCAGCCACAAATCAAATTTGATTGCATCAATATAAAGATCTTATTATCACAATCTCAAGCTCCTTCTGTGTCTCGCAGACTATGACTGCCTCCACTTTTGCTTAATAGCCATTTTTTGCCTGTGTATATTGGCATCCTGTGGAATGGCTTGGAGTACTCCACAAGTGATGAAGCTGTGTGCCGTTTAATTGCTCAGTGCTTTAGCTCCGCTTTCTCTAAAATGAAAGGCAAAGATAATACTTCCCTTACAAGTGCTGTTAAGTAAATCTTAATGTAGCAATTATGTCTGTAGCTATAGTTTGTCGAACATAGATCATAGAATGAGTTGGGTTGGAAGGAGTCTCAAAGATCATCTAGTTCCAGCCCCCTGCAGTGGGCAAGGCTGCCAACCACTAGATCAGACTGCCCAGGGCCACACCAGCCTGACCTTTTTATGTGAGTTGATAGTGATAGGACAAGGGGAAATGGTTTTAAACTAAGGCAGAGGAGATTTAGGAAGTTTTTCACTCAGAGGGTGGTGATGCACAGGAACAGGTTGCCCAGAGAGACTGTGGAT
>VXAB01000568.1:28307-44786 GCA_013399175.1 Odontophorus gujanensis
TGGCATGTCAGCTATTCCTCCCAGCTTTGTACCATCTGCAAACTTGCTGAGGGTGGCCACTATCCCCTCATCAAGGTCACTGATGAAGATGTTGAACAAGACTGGACCCAGCATGGAACCCTGGGGGACACCGCTGGTTACAAGTCTCTATCTGGACTCTGCACCACCAATGACAACCCTCTGTGCTCTACCAGTCAGCCAGTTCTCAACCCTCTTCACTGTCCACTCATCTATCCCACACTTCCTGAGCTTTGTTATAAGGATAATAAACCACCACTCTTCTGATGCAACCCAGGATAAAGATTGCTTCTGAGCTGCAAGTGCACACTTCTGTCTTGTGTTAAATTTTTACCTACCAGAACCCCCAGGTCCTTCTTGGCTGGGCTGCTTTCAGATTCTTCACTCAGTGTGTATACACATCTAGGATTGTCCCAACCCACATGCTACAGTTCACACTTGGCCTTGTTGAACATCATTCAAGTTTGTCCAGGTCTCCCTGAATGATGTCCCTTCCTTCTGCTGGTCAACTACATCACTCAGCTCAGTTTCATCTTCAAAGATGCTGAGAATGCACTCAAGCCCATCAAGTATGCCACTGATAAGGATGTTAAAGAGTACTTGTCCCAAGGTGAACCCCTGAGGGACACCACTCATCACTGGTCTCCACCAGGACATAGAACCATTAACAATAACCCTCTGGCTGCAATGTTCCAACCGATTCTTTTTCCACCAAATAGTCCACTAGGACCACACCCATCAAACTCGTATATCTCCAATTAAGAGATAAGGATGTGGTGTGGGACCATGTCAAAGGCCTAGAATATTGACGATGTAAAGAAATGTCTGTTCATTAATAAGACATTATAATCAATCAGAGTATTGTTACAGTGAAGATATCCTAAGCATTTTTAATTAAGACAGATGAGAGACAAATAGAGTATGCTGTGTTTTTCTCACTTTTTATACAAAATATTTGAAATTTTACTATCATTGTATATAGGAATAATATTTTAATTGTACTGCCTTCAAACCATCCAGAGCACCTGGATGAATCAGTGCCCTCAGAAACATTCTGAAGTATGCAGGTGTTTTTGCAATTGTTCCAGACAAGCATATGTTTAAGATGAACAGACATACCTACTCTTAAACCTTGTGCTACAACTCCAAGCTGTTAATTTCTCACTTCACCTACTTTTACCAGCAGCTCTGCTTTCCTTCCCTTTTGAACATAAATAATTTAAACTGGCTACCTGTAAAGAGAAAAACAAGGATTAATAAGGGAAAATCTAATGAGAAACACCATCCAGAGTGTGCTTGGGAGTGGCTGCCTTGTATATCATTATTTTTTAATTATGTAATGAGATGGTAGAACATTTTGGAGAGTCAGATTTAAAAAAAGCGTCTCATCTGTATTTCACATGCAGACATCAGAACCAGGCTTTCTGTGGGGAAAACATTTTTTCTTCTCTACTGCTGTTCAATATATACAAATGTGTTACTAGCATTATGATATACATCTAGCTGATTTTATTTATTTTTAAAAAATCATTGGCAGTTTTTTCCAAATAAAAGAATAAAAATCTTAATTATAATAAACATGTTCTTAAAGCGTAAGCCATATAAAACACAAATGTCCATGTCGTAACTTAATTGGCATCCTCTAGCAGCCCTGTGCTAGATCACATCTTGGTGAGAAGACATACAGGAAGAACATGGAAAAAGAACCACATCATATTCCAAGATTACCAGATCTCTCTAGGCTACTGCTGGAGGAAGATGAGACAATTCACAGGGAAATTCAGACTGTTAGGAAATACTGCCTCTCCAAAAGAGTGATCAGGGGTTGGAATGTGCTGCCCAGGGAGGTAGTGGAGTTACTGACCCTGAAGTAATTTAAGGAACGTTTGAACCTGTTGAAGGACATGGTTTAGTGAGAATGATTGATGGTAGGTGGATGGTTGGATTGGATGATCTCGTAGATCTTTTCCAACCTTGGTAATTCTATGATTCTGTGATTCTATAGGAAGTAAATATTCAGTTACTAATATAGATAATTTATTGTATCATACTACAGAAAAGAAGGTCCATTAATTGATGAGCACTCTCAAAGACGCATTAAGTCAAAATCTAAACCTTGGGGTTTGTAGATCCTTAACCCCCCCTCTGTACTTAAGTGTTTATAAATTTAAAGTATTTTGGTTATACAGCCTGTGGCCAAATGCCATATCTGATAACACTTTTCATTACTTCAACACAGCTGATAATGATAATTATCAGTTTACATAATTTATTGCAATAATAAAAATGGAGACAAAAGACTAAAATCTGTACTGGTAGAAAGAAGAAATATTGTCAAATCTACTCCCAAAGCTCAGCAAATTTGGAATAGAAGTACCACTATTGTGTATTTGTTTTTCCCCCTCAGGAAAAAAAAAATCTAATTAAACCTAGGAATGTCTGTTAGCTAGCTTTATTTTTTGTCATTACCTGTGCTGTTAACAAATACACAATCATGTAAAAGGTCAATAGTAAAAGCATGTTTTTAATACATCATTCCTCTAAGAAGCAAGCAAAACTTCAAGTATTATATGATGTATTAAAAAATGTCTTCCGTGATAAGAATAAACACTATTCTTCGCAGATTTATAAGGTATAAACAAGACCATATGGACAGAATGAAATAAATGACCTCGAAATTTGAGCTTCATCCTTATAAGCTCTCAGCATTCCCCTTTGAGTTGGCTATCACTGGAGAATTTTTGGAAGTCTAGCAAGGTCTTGGGAAAGCTGGGATTACAAACCAGAAAGGATGAAGATGACAGTGACAGATGAATCTTAAGAATAAAATTGGAGTGACTGTACACTGGTGCAATGTGTAGGGACAGTTTGCACCCTGTAAAAGAACAACACACATCTATATACAAGCCAAGAGTCACTTAATATTAGTTACCGGAAAACATAAAATGCTATTATTTTTTCAGAGATTTGATGCTTGTAAGGCAGCTATAGTCAAACACTTTTGAATTTGGATTTAGGAGGGTTATATCCATTCTTTAAACAACTGTGCATGGCTCAACTCCTTTATTTAAAGGCTGCCAAAGATGGTGCTGGCTTTTATGAGAGTGTATAGTTTTACATGAGCAGGAGACTTCGGTCTATAGTTCTCACTGTTAGATGACTATAATTCAATAACATATGCTCTACTGGAAAGAACAGACAAGGCTGTGGCAGGATGTTTTCCATGTTTTCTTTGTCCATCAGGCTGGCAGCACACAGTGAGGGGATTTGGTTCTCCACCTGCTCTCCTCAGGGACCACCTGCTCTGCTCATGCTAAGACTGCTGAAGGAATATCTGTCTCCTCTCTGCCCACACCAGCAGTGACATAATCCAGAAAATACTTGCTATCACTTTTACAAAATAAAGAAAATTTTGAATTTTATAAAATAATTATTCTCCTTGAGTTCAGTTCTTTTGGGTATATTACAGACATAATTACATTTCTCTGTGCTTATCTACTTTTAGAGTTTTGTGCTGTGTCTTTGGATGAGCTATGAGTTGAGAACTGCTGCAATGCAGCAGGTAAGTGGTAATGAAAGGGTAATTTCCCACTCCCTTGAAACAGAGGGAAGCTCCACATCTCACCTCCTGTTTTTCAGCATGGAATAAACCACCACTCTTAGATCCCGAACATTTTACACAGGGCTGAGTAGCATCTAAAAAGAGGCTCCTGCCTTCTAACAGGCACAGTTTCTCAGTGATACTCCTCTGTGAGTGTGACATTCTGCATTCATGCTGGTGGGAAAAAAGGCTTTCAAGGTAGATCTCTCACAGGATTGCCATACACAAATAGAAAAGGGAGACCCTCATGGAAGCTTAGGAAGTACAGCATGTGGTTCAGGGGATTGTTGGAGGAAGAAGCAGACCACATTTTAGCATTGTTGAGAATCCAGTTATGATCATACTGAGGTGAGCAGAAAGCTTGAAAAATGTCCGAATGTGTCTGAAAGTGCTTGAAGTGTGAGGAAGCTCAAACTGTTTTATCTTTCTACTGTTGTATCTCAAAACAATCATGTATTATTGAAATAAGTACATCATGAAGTGCACACATTCTGCTTAGTTTTCTATCAGCTTACGTTTTTTAAAAAGGGGAAGGTGATTCATTCGATCAAAGCCATGTGATTAGTGACTTGTCTGGTAATACAGCAAACCCAGATGGGGAAAATGTCAAGCCTTCTGATGATGGGACAGGGCACATGCCTCTTTATATGTGAAACTCATACAGACGTAAGACGAGGCAGAGGGAATGCTGTCTGAAGCAAACACAGGGAGAGGTGAGGAGATGGGTTTTGAGCCCACAGAAACTGCCCAGGAAAGATAACATGAAGTAGTTAACTGATGTTTCCTCATAGGTGCTTTTCTTGATGGGGTATACTTTAAACACAGCACTAAAAAGCTACATAAAATTATGCAAATGATTAAAATGTGAGTGTAGTAAGAAGAATTTTCTTGATCAAGAATGTGTGCTTTTCCCCAGGAGAGTCTTTGAAGCTGCTGGAGCTGAACTAAAAATAGTTCAGCTTTAACCTCCTAGCATTAGATAACCAGAAGGCAAAAGCAAAAATAGCCAGGCAAACAGGAGAAGGTTAAGGCTCTACGGCTCAGGTATGCCTGGAGTTAGCTCTCATTTCAGAGGGAATCTGAGGCAATGTCCAGATTTCCAGACTCACTGTGTGATACATCCTGTGGGAAGAACTGACTGCCCACCAAAATCCAGCTTGGAAAAATAGTGCTCACCGGGTCCTCTTCATACTGACTATCTAGTACGGTATAGAAGGTATAGAAATGAACCTGTAAGTAAAACTGCTTTCTCATTTAAGTACCCTGAGGCTGTTTAGCCCAACATCCAGATGTAAAGAAATCAAACGGAAAGTAAATATAAAGATATGAGTTCAAGCCAGTAGAAAAAGGAAAAAATAAATTTCACTTACTGCTGAAGGAGCTCAGTGAAACAAACAAAAAAACCCACCACCACCACCCCTTCAAAATATCTAACTACTATAGCATGATTTTCATCAAGTGATCACATTATGTTGATTAATCACTACAGGAAATGAGTACCTCAATTCAGGTTTTATGCAGACCAGTAAGAGGGTGCAAGGAAGTCTGTGTTACATATTGCTACTATACCTTTCAAGTTTTTATGGCTCTCAAGAGAAATGAGGCATTCATAATGTGGGGGAAAAATAAAATTCATAGAGAGCATCATAAATCTGAAGGACTAAGTCGTGGAAATCACATCTTTAAACTGACACAGCTGTGATTAACTAGCAATGGCTTTTACAGTTAGAAAAGTTTTTGGTTATAGTTATGTGCCCAGAGAAAGTTTCTGGTGAAAAAAAAATAATAATAAAAAAAGTACAAGTATTTAATCAAATCCTTGTTTAGGGACTGGTGAGATGGAATATGTTAAAACGCAAATCTTACACCTCAAGAAGCTTAGTTTTGAATCTGCTCTTATCACACAGACTGAAATTTCCAGTGGATGCTGGCTCCCTTTATTCACTTATTTATTTTTAATAAAACCACCCACAGGATTCAGTAGTTTCTGCTCAGCAGAGCGGGGCAATAAATCACTGTTCGTGGATGAACTCTACTCACTCAGCTGTCTTTGCTAAGTTAGACAATCTCTCTGCTGTAGATAATGAAACAATGGTCACTACTTTCCTGTACTCAACGACTCTCCAGTCAGAATTCAAAGGTATACGTATGTGTATGTATGTAACTGTGTATAGTTACAGAAAACAAAGGTAATTATTGTTGATATTGAAATCATTTTAGAAGCTTGAATCATGATTGACTTAAATACTGCGGAGTGACTTGTTTATTCACATTGTAGAAATAATGCAGCAAATCAAAGTAATATCATCCTTCATCCATTTTGCATTTGATTTCCCCACAGGAGACTGTACAAAGTGAAAGTCAGCAGAACACTGCTTTGGAAATATAGTCTTCCACCAAAGAAAAGCTTTGCTGCTGTAAAGTAGGTGAAGACCTAGGTGTAGACAAACTTTCTGAGTTTGACTGGGATGGATGTGCCTATACAAGCAAATTGAACAGGCATAAGAACACTTCTGGCCATGGAAGACAATTGTATGACTCATAAAACTGCTATCCTGATCCTCTGCGCAATTGTGTTCTCCATGAACTCCCATGCAACTTATAGGCATAGTTCAGGTGTCAGCACAAGCCATGGACCACATCTTTCTTGCAGCTTTATTTCTTTCCTTGCAGTTGCACAGACTAAAGTTGGCAAGTGGAATATACATGAATATATATCCACAAAGCAGTCTGTAAAGGAACTTTATAAACAAAACAAAATTATTTACACATAACAGAATTAGATCAGAACTGACAGAACTTTTAGCACTACCCAGTATGTTAATGGTGTCATAAAAACGAAAACAAAGCCAACCCTCATTTGGATCATTTCATGGATAGTTAAAGTACACTGACGCATATGCTGTCCAGGCTGCGGAAATCCAATTTAAAAAAAAAAGTAAATTTTTTTATAAATAAACTTGTGTTTTAAAATGTAAAAAATCTCTGCAGGAAGAAAGCAAATATTTGTGGTGGCTTATTGATGAAAAAGTCAATTTCAAACTAGTTATAAAAACTATCAAAGCAGTTTAATCCAGGATATCAATAACATACATTAAAGTAAGACTCCAGTAAGCTTTCCTAAACAAGGCCACAGGAAGAGTCTGGAAAGACTGGTAACCCAACAGAACCCTACTCAAAGATATAACAACAGGTTCTTACACTACCAATTCTGCATGTATGAATGGAAATTATGAGAGGAAATTGTGAAGATAAAATTCTTTAGCTTTAACAGCATCCTTCTCTGCATACTCTTGCAGAACACAGTCCTGCTCTCATGCATAAGTTAATAACCTGCACACATGCTTTTTATTCTGCAGGACTGTCATTACCATACTTTTTATAATTCATAGCTGCACATTTTTGCATTTTAACTAAAAAATCCTCAGTATTGTATTTTAAAGCTAATATCTGATGTCTTTCTGAAGGCTAGATGTTTGACCAAAAGAGCGAGTGACGGGGAAGAGATGTGCAATGGATTAGAAAGTCAGGTCACATTAGTATAGCCAAATAAAACATGAAGGTATTGAACAACAGAATATAAAACAGCTCTACAAAGTCTCATTTTTTCAGTATAACTTTTCAGAATCTAAGTAGTGGAAGTGACTACTGGAGACTTTAAAAAAACAAACAAACAAACACAATCTGGGCAACAAAGTCCTTTGAGAGAGATGCAGGGCCATCTTTAGTGAGCTGTCAGCAGCCACCCAAGGACTTTTGTAACCAGCACACTAATGGTTTAGGTGTTACTGGTACAGTCCAGAGATGCTGCTGAACAAAGATGCATAGGTGCATAGGTCCAAAGAACAAAATGTCTGAAGGAACAAGTAGAAAGTGTGATAAGGGAGACTTTGGAGTTTCCTTCACAAATGATAGACAGAAAACAAGAAGATTTTTAATCAAGACGAAACAATAATGCTACAAGCAGGAGTAGCATAGGAAACACAGAACATATTCTATTTCTCTAGTACTCACATCCTACTGATTATCACAGAAAGATGAAATCTAAGTTTGTGGAAATAATAAAGAGGCAAAGAGTGGAATAATACAATTTCACACTGACAGAATAGCGCACAAAGAGTAGGATGCCAGCTAAGAAGTACCACGTACATATGAGCATGACTTGCACTGTGAAACCCTTCATGGGCAAGAATTTAAAAGATTCTGGCACCACTTGTCATGGCCAAATAGACAGCAAATGAGACCTAACAAAATCTACCATTGTTGAGTAACTCACTTGTAACTCACTGCTCTTGTTGAAAGTGTAAACAGTGATATCCTCATTCTTAATTTTGAATCAACAGAAATATTTTCATGTTCACATATTACAGATGCACATGTATTTCACATTTTTACATATATTTCTACATATACATATTTGTACAGAAAAAAAAAAAAAAGGTAAAATTTGTATTAAAATTAGCTTGGGTTCTGATTTCTCTCATCCTCAAACTTCCACATACTGAATCAAACTTGGCATTTGGCTGTGAGTAGCAATCCCCCCAAACCTATACTATTTGTCTGACTGGGAAGGAGGGAACAAGAGTTTTTTTTCTTAGCCAGTCAGAAAAATTCTTTGTTCAACAGCTCACATGGGAATAATGATCTGATCAGAACACCCATTCCCATTCTGCAAGAAGGTAATTACCAGGTATATCTTCCCATTCTGAGTTGCCTTACCATTCCAGACTCATCAGAATCTGCAAATAGAATAGAGGGTAGGATACTAGGAACTGTCAGCCTTCTAAGGCTAAATGATCCCAAGATCTGAAGAAAGCTGCTGTTGCTGCAGCTATAAGCACTTCAGTGTATGCATGTATAGCAGGACATAACCACAAGCCAGAAGGCTGAAGAAAACTAACTTTTTTTTGCCCCCATTTCTCCTAAACAATGGAAAGCATTCTTTTTAAAAGTTACAAATTAGAATAGCTTTGCTGATGATAAGCTCTGGCTTTTGTTGATCAAACCTTAAGCCAGAAGTTCCTGTATTTTTTTTCCAGACGTTCTCTTGAGACTCATGCTGTTCTTGCTTCTGCAGCAGTCACTGTTCCTGCTCCTAGTGCTATTCCCACTGCTTCAGTGTTTTGCAAAATGCCAGTTTTCTGGAGCTGGCTGAAATCCAGTAACTGATGCCTTGCACAGGGGCTTGCTATGCTAGTGCCGCTGCTAAAACAGTCTTGCGCCCTGTCCTGAGGCTTCAGTTTCCTTGTGTTGAATTATACTTCTTCCCCTCAAACTGGAACAGAAAATCTTAACCATGTTTAAGAAAATCATCCTAAGGGATCTACTATGTGGACTAATTAAAAGAAAATTCCAATTTAAAATCTGCTCTGGTGTTTGTTTGTTTGTTGCTCTTTTTCACCTGTTTTGGTGCTAGACTTCTGCAAGCTCCAAGGTAAGTCCTTGTTACACTCCTTCACATTTCTTCTCTGTAGCAATCAGAGAGCTTGCACTGCTGAGAGCTGGGTCAAAGTCACGTTGTGGCCCTCAGCTACTACTGGCTTTATTCAGTTACTGCAGCCCAATAACATTTCACGTGGACTCATCCCTCTTGGACAGAGCCATGGCTCTGTGACAGATACAAAATTATTTGCTGGAATCTGGACTGCATAGTATTGTACAAAAAAGAAGCTGGCCAAGCATGTAAACACAGCTCAAGAAACACAGCACATACTCTTTCCAACAGCCATTGGATCTTTTCTTAAAAGATTTTCTGCTTTTCTTCCTTGCAAAAAGGCAGCGTATGCATTTGAAATCAGCTCTGCTCCCATGCAATACTTCTGTTTTGTTTTCAGTTAATGTTTGGTTATTAATCTCACAGGGTACCACACTGAATGGCTCAACAGGTGAATACTGTTGACTACTGATGGAGAGAGTAAGCGATGCAGCAGTTTGGGAATGGAGCAGCAGTTCAGCCAGAGTTGGTACAAATCCCACCCCTCCTGCTATCTGTGGGTACTGGTGTTAGTCTGAGATTTCACAACTGTTTCAATTGTTAGTTTGCAAGCTTGGAAGTTGTTATTTCTTCCAGATATTAAGTGTTCCCAAAAAAGAGTATCATTTCTATTACAGAATTCAGGCACCACCCTCTCGATTCCAATTAATGGCAAATGATCAGCTATTTGGAATTGCAACAACGTAATTTGTTACCCTTGCCATATTTATATAAGTGTGAAATACTTGTCAGCATCCAGAGTAACAGCATCACTTTAACATTTACAGACCAAAATCTGCAGTAACAAAACAAAAGCAAAAGCTTCTCAAAGATACAAGTTAATATCCATCCCTATAATTAAAATGAGCTCAGACTTAGAGAAAAAAAATAGTACACTCACTGAATTAATAAACAGTCCCACAAATGTCTGCATATTTTATGAGTTGCAGATGTGCATTTTTACTTTAAACAAACTCCCTTTAAGTACTACAAGGTTCTTCATATATTTTCTGCTTTCATGACAGAAACAGTTCTACGGAAAGACAGAATTTCTTTAAAAGCAATTATAAAATGCATCTTGAGATATCCTTATGCATTTTGTACTATACACACAATATCCTGCTTTAATTCCAGTTTCTCTATTTTGAAGAGTCATGTAGATCATTCCTATAAACGCAGCACACAGGGCTGGTTTTACTGTTCATCTAAGTGTTTATAAAAACAGTGGTGCAGAAATATTTTTCTCCAGTAATATGTGTATAACTGTGGAATAAGCTTTAGATGCTGCTGAGACTAGCAGAAGTCCAGAAACTGCATTAAATTTATTTTAATTTTTAAAAGACTGCTTTAAACATCGAACAGAGCTCTTAAAACAGTGCTCAAATGCACAGTGCTTATTGAACAAATTCTGATTTATTGAAAGTAAACATTTACATTGGCTACAATGTTATAACTGTTACAAATCTGGATAAAAGAGGCTTAAATAGCAATAGAAAGCAAGTGCAGTAAAAAGTGAATAGAGAAAATATTTGGCCTTAGTGATCTTCTGGCAGTATTTACATTATGTACATTTTGTTAAATATTTGTAGTAACTCTAAGGCACCATAGGCTAAATAGCAGGCGGCGGTACTATTTTGTGCACAGAATTTAATATATTTATTCAGAGAAAAAAAGGTTGTAGAGTTAAAAGAAACATAGGCATATTTTATGTTTACAGAAAGGAGTGGATGCTTCTTAAAATTCAAAGATACAATACATATTGGGTAAATATAAAATTATCTTTAGAACATTAAATTATATGTGTATAAGGACTACTTTTACTGACTTGCTGGTAAACACTTAATGTAATCTACTTTTCAACAGCTTTTTCACACATTAGATACGTTGAACTAACTACTACTTTAATTCTATTTTGTTTTCTCGTTACAAAAATCTTATACCTAGTTTATCATACAAAACCCCAATGCAAAGTGTGATGGGCTGCAAGGTACATCATTGCCGTTCCCCGGCAGACAAGGAACACCCAGCACGCCCGGCGTTCCTCACAGCAGGGAGCAGCTCGGTATTTCACTCACCCGCTCATGGCAGAGGCTGCTGCTGGGAGGCAGCCAGAACTGACCCCATGATGAGGCGGTGGAGCCCTGCACTTCACACCCAAAGTGTCCAAAGCCGAATCCAGAGATTCGATCCCCTTGTGACAGACAGCCTCGTGCACTGTACGTGACACTGCGCATGCAGAGAGCTGCCTTGCTTTAAATTTTGTTTATTTATCCCCTCTGAGGTATGAGCTTACCTCTACTCCTCAGTGCTTCAAGGAATAAATTTGGTTATTATTACAGCCCTGGCTGACTGGACTCAAGATACTTTCTAAACCACTTTCAGCCCTACGCTTGTTCTATCTGCTCTGCCAACAAGCAGCTTTGCTGCATTTAACCCACGGGCCCATCTTTTCCCTTATGGTAGCACTTCCAATGAGGCCAGCAAGACCCCCATCTCACACTGAGGTTTGCACACTGCAGCTTTTCACAGTGCTGCATCCTGCTGCACCCCAGGAAACAACCATAGGCCCTGTGAGGGCATGGTGAGGCTCAGCCCTGACTGCTAGGACCTCTCCTGCCCTTTCTCCCTGCCATCCTCACCACCGAGGCCCCCGCTGCTGCCCCACTCTCGGGTAGAAAAAGAAGCCATGCCATGGCCTACCCAAGCATGGAGCTCGCATGCTGATACCAGCAGCTGCAGGCCTTGGCATCAGAGGCCTGTAAAACACTTACCACGAGAGCCAGGAATGACATGTACAAAAAATACCTACATTTGTTCAAGGGCCTAACCCCCAGCACCTGCANTGGCTACAATGTTATAACTGTTACAAATCTGGATAAAAGAGGCTTAAATAGCAATAGAAAGCAAGTGCAGTAAAAAGTGAATAGAGAAAATATTTGGCCTTAGTGATCTTCTGGCAGTATTTACATTATGTACATTTTGTTAAATATTTGTAGTAACTCTAAGGCACCATAGGCTAAATAGCAGGCGGCGGTACTATTTTGTGCACAGAATTTAATATATTTATTCAGAGAAAAAAAGGTTGTAGAGTTAAAAGAAACATAGGCATATTTTATGTTTACAGAAAGGAGTGGATGCTTCTTAAAATTCAAAGATACAATACATATTGGGTAAATATAAAATTATCTTTAGAACATTAAATTATATGTGTATAAGGACTACTTTTACTGACTTGCTGGTAAACACTTAATGTAATCTACTTTTCAACAGCTTTTTCACACATTAGATACGTTGAACTAACTACTACTTTAATTCTATTTTGTTTTCTCGTTACAAAAATCTTATACCTAGTTTATCATACAAAACCCCAATGCAAAGTGTGATGGGCTGCAAGGTACATCATTGCCGTTCCCCGGCAGACAAGGAACACCCAGCACGCCCGGCGTTCCTCACAGCAGGGAGCAGCTCGGTATTTCACTCACCCGCTCATGGCAGAGGCTGCTGCTGGGAGGCAGCCAGAACTGACCCCATGATGAGGCGGTGGAGCCCTGCACTTCACACCCAAAGTGTCCAAAGCCGAATCCAGAGATTCGATCCCCTTGTGACAGACAGCCTCGTGCACTGTACGTGACACTGCGCATGCAGAGAGCTGCCTTGCTTTAAATTTTGTTTATTTATCCCCTCTGAGGTATGAGCTTACCTCTACTCCTCAGTGCTTCAAGGAATAAATTTGGTTATTATTACAGCCCTGGCTGACTGGACTCAAGATACTTTCTAAACCACTTTCAGCCCTACGCTTGTTCTATCTGCTCTGCCAACAAGCAGCTTTGCTGCATTTAACCCACGGGCCCATCTTTTCCCTTATGGTAGCACTTCCAATGAGGCCAGCAAGACCCCCATCTCACACTGAGGTTTGCACACTGCAGCTTTTCACAGTGCTGCATCCTGCTGCACCCCAGGAAACAACCATAGGCCCTGTGAGGGCATGGTGAGGCTCAGCCCTGACTGCTAGGACCTCTCCTGCCCTTTCTCCCTGCCATCCTCACCACCGAGGCCCCCGCTGCTGCCCCACTCTCGGGTAGAAAAAGAAGCCATGCCATGGCCTACCCAAGCATGGAGCTCGCATGCTGATACCAGCAGCTGCAGGCCTTGGCATCAGAGGCCTGTAAAACACTTACCACGAGAGCCAGGAATGACATGTACAAAAAATACCTACATTTGTTCAAGGGCCTAACCCCCAGCACCTGCATTGGGTGTTTAGAACAATGCAGGGTCAGACCCCAAACCTGCATGCTTTGAAAATGCTAAGATTACAGAGTGCTTTTGCTCTGACTGACCCTATCAGTCACAACAAGTACTCTTTTTATTTGACTTTTATCTTCTACAACCAAGAAGAAATCCTTTTTAAGTAATATAATGATAAAGTCACTCTACACTCTTTCTACATTTGTTTATTTTTTTTTAAATCACGATTCTCTTCATTTTGGCTAACACTTTTTTTTTTTTTTTTTCATTTTCTACTCATCAGTGTTGAAAGTATGCTAAATATTTCCAAAGTAGAAAATGATTTATAAGCATAGTATAATTGATCTAAGCCCAAAGTCTTCATTTGGAAGTGGTCTTCTGTTTGTATTAACAAAAGCATAATCTTAGCATTATTCAACAGATGCATTTTTAGTACCAACAGCTATAATATTAAAATTATACAGCATCAGTAACAGTTTTTCAAGGGCTTTAGAGAAAACACAAGCATAAACAATTCTGGTGTGATCAACTAGTTCCTCTAAAACATTAAGCAGAGTATCATACAAATTGGCTATTATATGATTAGTAATGCAGAGCCCAATACTTAGGTGACCAAAACAGTTTAGCACTGCTGAAGAAAATAGTTATGCTGATCATATATTATATAAGAAAATAACCCAAATTGCTTAACCCCTTGAATGCTAAATACTGAGTTTCAAGAAAGGTTTAAAAGCATCTTTTTATTCCTTTCTCGATGTTTAAAATACTTACACAAGTACAAATAGGTCAATTTTTAATTCGGGTGCAACATTAAAGAATTAACATAATTTCTCCATCAAACCCTCATGTTTGTGGGTTTGTAATTTGGTGTGGGATGTAGAAATAAGTTACAAAGTTCCATCCCAAGAACTCCCTCAGTTACTCCATGCTGGACACAGTCACAGCTAGATAGACACAGCTTCATGGAGATTTATACCAAGGAGAGTAATAGAGCCTGGGGCTTTCTTTTCTCTGTGATTAAAAGCTATTAGTGAAAAGTTTATATTTGTTACAATTATTATTGGTTTCGATTTTGAAGTTTGCTACAGAAAGGCTATCTATTTTTGACTGAGAAGTCCACACAGAAAATCTCCTTTTTCCTTAATCTTTAAAAAAAAAATACAATAAGAACAAACACTTATCTACAGGAACAATCTGAAGACTTAGTTTCACCTGCAGATGAAGTAACACAAAGAGGTTTCCATTTAGACAAATTAAAAAATTGACTGAGTTACTGAGTAGCAAGTGAATCATTAATTCCATTGCTTTGCTTGCAATACTAGGCTTGAGTCCTTGGAGTGTCCCATGGCCTTGCTGCCTTTCCAGATGACCCAGTTCCTCCAGACACAATACTGCTGCTTTATTAGCCCCATCTCTTTTCCCCACTACAAACATGGGGGGATTTGAGTTCTTAATGGTATCTGTCATTGATTTGTAATGCCTATGCTCATCATATGATGTCTTACTCTTGGTCATCTTTTGTTGTCCCCAGATTTCAGCCACTTCCCTTAACACTCCTTGAGGTATTGTTGTCATTTTACAACAGCAAGGTCTGGTCATACACCTCTAAGTTTTGCTTTCCTTCACAATTCCCCTTTCTCTCTTCCATATACAACAATATTTTGAGCAGCTTTAATATTTGGCAGATATATGTTTTTTCTCCCCTTTTCAATGACAGTACTTAAGATGGCAAAAAAATGGCAAGCAACATGACATCACTATGCCAAGCAATGCTAATTCACTGCCATAGCTAGTTCCTAAAGCAACACCTCTCAGCTTCTTCTAAAGGGGTTCTCTTGTGACTCTGCTGCAGCTTCAGGGAACTATGAAAATGCCTGCTTATTTGGCTTCTCCAGTTCAAATATGGTTATATTTTGTTCTTCCCTCTTTTATTTTTAAGAGTCCTCTCGTACTGGCAAACTATAAGCCAAACATGTCAATGCAGGAATTTTTGAGGACTTTCTAGTCTCTTTCAGTGTTCTGCATAAAGAGAATGATTTGGACTTACTGCAGGACAAACTGTGGAGGGATGAGCACTCCAGGTTTTCAGCTCAATTTCTGAACTATGCTGATTTTGTGCAGCTACCCAAACTAATGCAGTCCTTATGCAGACTGAAATATTTCAGGAATTCTCTTTGTTTCAAGAAGTTAACCAGTGTCCCAACATACATAATAGCAATTAAGGTACTGGTTCTCAAATGAGGGGTCTGCCAAATTAGGGTGAATATCAAATAGCAAAAATTTAAGTGCAAAAAGGGGCTTTGAAAACAGAATTGTGTTGACAAGTCTGGATGTGAACCCAGAAAAACTGAGGTCCACAGGAAGTAAGTCTGGAACACACACAAAAAAACCCTCAACATCTCCAGGTATGTCCAACAATACCATGCAGGGCATTTCAATTGCAGCAAAGAATAAGGAAGGAGTAAATAAAGAGTAAAGGAGTCACTAATAAATGTGAACCTAATCTTCTTAGTGCAGTTCAAAAGAAAAACACTAGTTGGTCCTCTGATGTACTGCTATTTACAAAGATAACTTAATAGAGTAATTTAAAAGAGAATTCAGATTATTTTTACTTTCAGAGATGCCCTTTCTCAGAGCACAGATAGTCAAGTTGAACTGCTCTCCATATTTAAAGTGTGATGCTGTAGGATGGCTACTGTGAGAGCTGCCAGGGCAGGATATGCTTTATGCTTTGGAGATCAGGCCCCTACCCAAGTTGCCATTATGCTTACTTGGAAAAAGTAGTTGCTAGTTCAAATACCAAAGATGTGAATTGGTTTGTTTTCCCTTAGGAACAAATTAATAAATTAATAAAAAGACTTTCACTTGGTGATACCAGTACATTTCGTGTTTATGTTTTCTGATGTAGCGACAACAGTTAACTTAATCACATTAAAGCTCAAATTTAGCAGGTACTTTTTACCTATTTAGCTAAATTTAACCACAGAATAATCTCATAGATGTCAGAATGGAAAAGCTAAAGGACCACGCTGATTTGAAAAAATCCATAAAACCTAGTAAATAAAAAATAAATTTATAAGAAGAAGGTTGACAGCTTCTAGATTTCTAGGTGTTTGCTATGCTTGTTTAATTAAAAATTTTA
>VXAB01000568.1:44840-91620 GCA_013399175.1 Odontophorus gujanensis
GATATGACAGTGTTTCCAGTGAGGATAAAGAAAACTAAACATACATCATCTGAGTCATTAGTTTTCTTTGTTTCACTCACTATGCCAAAACTGTATTGTTTTAACCTTTGACTCTAAATCCTGGCTGCACCTGTGTAAAATAAAATGAATTAAAGATAGCTGCAGGTAACCAATCTCTTTGATTCGACGTGTTCCAGACAAACCTTTACTGTGTTTAAATATGAGGATATTTTACTTGTTGCAAAGTATCCTGCACAATACAAGTTCTCTGCTATAAAATCTTCTCACTTGCACATAATTCAGTCATTCTAAATTTAAAATACCAGTATACAGTACTAAAACGTCCAATTGAAGAATTTAATATAAAAATATCAGCACAAAACTCCTTTTTTTAAAGTCTGTTTATTGTGATCAACCCAAATGCCTGTTTAATTATTGTTAGTTGTAGTATGTTAATAGACTTTGCACCCCAACAGTTGTTAATTCATACCATCTCAGGTATTTTGATGAGATAAGAAATACTAAGTAAGAAAACAGTAAGTATTCAAAGGGTTAATTTGCTTAGAATAATAATAATAAATTAGGGTTTTTTGCATCTTCTTCAGTTCAAAATCCAGCTTTGAGACTGAGGAAGGCTTCCAAACCACATCAATTAAATAAGAGTGGTCCTTTTAACCAGTAGCAGTTTGATTGCCAATGACTCGAAGAATCTCTTTATGAATGCTCGGTTCCTGTGTATTTATACTTGTATCACCCACTTGACCATCTTCATAACTAAAAAAAAAAGTGAAGAAAATAAAATCAAATTAGTGCTTTATCAATCTACTTAAAACCATCACAAATTCAGTTTCATTCAGTCATTACCAGCATTTATACTGGTGGTTAACAAGCTTACTATTAAAAATGCTCTGCTGCATTTCACTGTTACAAGCACACCCCATACTCAGGAATGTGGTAGGACTTCCACTGTCTTTGGAGCCCTGAGGCAGAACAACACACTAGGACCCAAATGGGACTTCTGCAGTGCCACCAGCAGAAGTGCTGCTAATGTGCTGAAGCTTGGATAGCAGTTCCCCTCATGCTGGATGTATAAAGGGATCAATCTGCACAAGGCTGGTACCAAAGCATTTCCCAAGACACTGCAATGCCTGCATTAACTAAACTTTTGTCACTAAAGGGTCTCAGTTTATTGGTGACACCATAACAGCTTTAATGTTTTTAGGATACAGCAATCCTAATCACTGCAAACCTCCAACACTGGTGAATCTAGAGTATATGTGCTTCTCCACTGGTTTGTGCAATTCTTCTTGCAGGACTGAAATCTGTGTCAATATAAAATTACAAGTCATAGCTGAGAGGGGAATGCTCACATCACAGATTTTCTCAGTAAATTAATTCCTTAGCTTTAAAATATACATGTGAATAGAAGAGATATTTTGCAAAAGATGGTCAAACATACAGCAACATAAGGTAATGCTACAGAGGGGAAAAAGAAAAATCAGTAACATTCTATTCACTGCATTTTTTTCTTTTACTTGAAAACGTCTACTAAATCTTTGCCACTAATGCATCCATACATCTCCTGAAAAAAGTATAGATATAAATAAAAACTAAATGCTTTAAAGAAATAGAAATAAATATATTTTATCTCATTCATTTACAACTGTTGTCAGAACATGAGGAAGAAAAAAAAAAAGACCTAGAAAAGACAGAACATGAATACTAAAAGTTTGTACTCACACAAAGAAAAACCTTGTACACACATGATCTGTGTTGGGAACTACCCAAATCTCTCCATGTTTGTGCAGATCAGATGAGGTTATCACTGTAAAGAAAAGAATAAATTTCATAGTGATCAAAACACATCTGAAAGCTACCAGTTTAAAACATATGTTTTTTAGTTTTTTTTAATGCTTTAAATAGTTTTGTGCAAATTTTGAGTTTTCCAGTGTACGTCTATGGCAAAGTATAGCCTTCAAGTTCTCTGTTAGTAAAAAAAGAGACATGAACAAGATTCTTCTTTCCAAAATACATTATACTTTCCATAAAACACAAATGCTTGATGTACGCGAGCCAGTTCTTAACACATTGATTTTAAATGAAAGTTGGCTTTTATGATCATTCGACACTTTACATAAATTAAGTTCTTCGAAGGACCAAGACCTGCTCTGTAGACCAGTAAACAGGGAAAGTGAAAAAGTACATGTATTAAAACCTGACTTAAGATGCACATAGGACATTTAAGAAGGATTTGAGTCAACTGATGTCTTTAGCGCAGACATGTCTGATTGATGGAGGCTGACCCAATTCTAAGATATGAAAGAGAACACCTGAAATTGAGCTGCCAAAGATTAGGGATTTGCAGTAACAGCAAATATTTTTTAAAGGGTAAAATTATAATCAAAGGGATGGCGAATCCCAGCAAAACTTGATCAGTTTAGAAAACAGCAATGTTAGGCTGTTTAACAGCAAAATAAAATCAGTACATGTAGAATCTTTGCTATGAACCTATGCTTTAAAGATTTTCTATAAATACATTTAAATGCTACCAGAAAAAAAAAGTGCATATCCAATTTTTACATTTGTTCTTCCGTGAATGGCAATTTTTAAATCACGAGAGATAAAAAAAAAAAGTGTACTTTAAATAGTTGCATAAAAGTAGCTTGAATTTTGAAATAACATATCTGACACAGTATCTTACTTTTAACTTTTCAAAATAAACACATGCTGAAAATGGAGTTCAATATATTTTCTTTTCGTTTGTCCAGTGAGACTCATTATTGATTGTTATTCAAATTTCCTAATTCTTTGTTCTCACAATCTGATGTTACAAATAGCCAAGTCTTTCAAGAACAATGGTAATCGTAAGAATTGGATTTTTGACTTAAAAGAAATTCTGAAGAACTCCAGAAGAACAGATTGTTTTAACTCATGAAAAGCAAATTTGCCTGAGCAGTAAAAAATTATTTGAAAATTCAGTGTGAAAGGTGTTGCTTCTCAAGATCAAATGTTTTATGTATTCATTAGAAGCTTAGAAGAAATCACTGCTTCAAATGAAGAACCTTGTTTGACAGACCAGATCAATCACAATACAGTCAATAGGAAGTCCCTTTCTCCGCGGCCCCATTCTCAGAGATATTCAAGGCTGGGCTGCATGGGGCCCTGGACAGCCTGATCTGGTGAGTGGTAGCCCTCTCATGATAGGACTGGAACTGGGTAGACCTGAAGATGCATCCCAGCGTAAGTCATTCTATGACCCTATGGTATGATTTTTACATAAAAATTCAGCATGTATTAAACTTTCTGTTTGAAGAAGGAAATACTCTCAACAGAAATACAAAGGTCAGCAGCTGCTAACAAGTACTCACACGCCTACCAATAGTTCTTTACTTAAAATCAACCAGTACTGGAACTAAAGGTCACACTGATTTATATTCAGCTTAACTGTGATCATGACCAGAGAAGCTCTTCAAGGGCTTTCAGCTTACCTTCACATAAGGCTATGCATTTTAAGTTACGGCTTTGCAAAAATTGTGACTGTTGTCCTTTCTTCTGTGACTGAGATGTAAAAACATGAGAAAACTTAATTATTGCTGTAAGATAAACAGTGAAAAAGTAGCAAAGGAGACAGCTGCTATTTACAATGATTTATTCATAAGCAAAGATGGAAACAGTCTTTCTAAAACATTTCTACTTTATTTCTAAATATAACAGAATTTCTAAAACTTTTATGAGAGGAGATTATCATAGGAAAGGTTTGATTTCCTTTATCCAGAAAGAAAAACTGCTGATTGTAAAAGGATCAATTTGACTGTTGAACACTGATTACAGACTCAATCTCACCAATAAACAAATTGACATCAGAGAAAACAAAAACAAAAAACCTGAAGTGATTTAATCACCGATTCTCTGGCTACTTGATTTATCTTTATGCTTTACTAGCCACCTAAGTTCCAAGGGGTTCTGCCCTTATATGGTAATTTTTATCTACAGACAGATTATTCTGGAGTTCTTGTGTGGTAGGGACAGATGCCATACTTTTTTCTCAGAATTTAGTCCTACATGTAATTTCTACAACTTTGCTTTAAATAAAGCAGAATTCTAAAGGTTCAATGTGTAGAAATTTAGAAATTATGAAAAAAAAATAAAACATCTGACCAGCACTGCTCACTTTCCAAAAGAAGCTATTCTTAGCTCCTTTTGCACCATTCGTCAGTAAAAATTCTACAGCTAAGAAAGCAAGGGCTTGTCAAGGAACACACTGCTATCTGTGTCTTGTTTTCATTCTTTTCCCAAATTCTTCTACTTGGATAAGAAGAACACAGGAACCTGCAGTATGCTCCATAAATTCTTAGAGCAGTTGGGCTGCATTTAATGATGGCAGTATTTTGACTTGTTGATTTTATTTTGCTTTTTTTTCAAATATCAGGCTCCCGAAATAAAACCATAAATCTTCCAGAGATAGTTGATACACTACTGTACCTGTGACGTGTTGCTGCCCTTACTGCTTGAAGCTGGTTCATCTTTAGCCGACACCTTCTGCTGCTTTTTGTTCATCCCTAAGATATAAAAATAATGTAAAATACCCTGGCATATAGATACCACTGTAGGAAAATTAAATATGGATAACGCAACAGGTGGCACGGTCAGAATCACAGTCCTTTGCATTGCAGGCAGAAAGCTAATTAGCTTTGTCAGAAAATAATTCAGTTTAATTCTGTAGATTACCCATACACCTGCATGTGTTGCAAAGACATTAAGAAAGCCAAGTTAGCACTAAGTAGGTATGAAAGTAGATAAACACGACCACAAATGCCACTGAATTCAGCTCAGGAATGTTCATAGCTGGTTCCTTAACAGACTGAATTTTAACGCGTCACAACTTAACAGACTCCACTCATGTTGAATTAACAGTTTCATATATTGAGAGTAGGATTTTACTATCCTTAGGTTGCTCATCTAAAACATTTTAGATTTAGTAAAAGTCTAAATAATTTTCAGTAGTAGTTTATTTAAAGGTAGTTTGAAAGTCTACTTAGCTTAAATTAATTTATATACAGGCAAATCCATTAAACAATTAGTCATCCAATTTGGATCTGATTTCCTATATTTATGCCTTAGATGTCATTTATATTCTTGGCAGTTTATATGACATTCTTGTATGGTATGCTATTACAGGCTTCTTTTGTTTCCACTGCTCTGTATTTCTTAATAATTAGCAAATACACACTTAACTATGTGGAATGTTAAGCCTACAAAACAATAAAGAGTGTAGGTTCCTTCATGCTTTCTTACTGGTATAAAATATTAAATACGTAATATTTAATAATATATATATCAGGTACACAGGTTTCCTTTCCAGGAGAGACTGGATGGAAGGCATCAAAAAAGGTAGAGAAAGGAGAAAAAACACACAAATCAATGCTGTACAAAAAAGAGGTCATTTTGTTAGATGATGATACTGCAACCAGCACTTTCAGTGAGTCCTAAAAAGCTTCCACACTTGTGTAGTCTCTGAGAAGCTGAAAGTGCATTTACAGATTACTGATACTGAAACTCAATAAACAGCAGTAAAAATACTGAGCTCTAGAAATGAATTGTGACACTACCTAAAACTACAGAAAAATCAGAAAGTATAACTAACATTTTCAGAATTAAATTTATCTACATGCACACAAACTCACATTCAACTATACCAAGAGTTTTACATGAGAGGAAGTGGTAAACACAACATAAGAAAAGGAAAAAGTCACAGCATTTAAAAATCTTCACAAAAGTTTCTTAATATAGACATTGGTACATAATGTACCTGCTATGCTTCTGTTTATGGTTTTTAGATGGAAAGCTCTGCATGGCTTACTTTTGGACTTATCAGAGGAACAAATTGTATCCCCTTCTGTTCTAATGACAAAATAAACACACAGTCCTTTATTTTCTACATATGCCTGATGTAGCATACTTAAACATATACAGTTGAACATGTATGTTGATGAATATTTGTTGGCTAAGGTAAGGTCCTAAAAGCCTGTAAGTCCATAATAATAGATGGACTTAGGCAGACACTGACTAAATAATAAATAAATTTCTATGTTGGATTTCCATTGCATGGTCAAGGCCTGCTCCATTACACAAAGCATTCAGCTTTAGTTACTACTTATTTCAAGTAGAGCTTCACGACTCTCATTGCTTTCAAAAACGAGGTCAGGTATTTAATAAGGGAGATCTAAATAATTCAAAAAAGAGAAAATCTAATCCTGGACTACCAAATTTACTACACATCAAATTTACTATGTTTATGATACATAAACAGCAAAATTAGTAAGAAAAGCAATAGACTGAGATATCCCACTATGTCTCAACTCTAGAGTGATTTATAAATATCACCTGAGTAACCAAATGATATGCTTGACAATGGACTAAGGTAGATTCCACTTCCAAACATTGCACCATGGAGCTGAAAGAGAGAGCAAAACAATTGTTTAGCATCTGGATAAAAAAATAACGAGATGCACAAGTTTTGAAGTAGATGAGTATCCACTCATTTGGATTAATTTATTGATTGATAAACAACTGACTGACAAATGGTATTCAAAGTCATCTTAAAAAAAATAAACGCTGTGAACATCCAACTAAAATAACACATATTCTGGAAACTGTGTCCAAGCGTGCAAAGATAATTTTAGGCAGTCTTTGTGAACCACTCCTGGAGGAACTAGATCCAGATTTTTCCAGACTATACCTAGTAATAACTGTTTCTGCTTTTCCTTTGGATTCTGACTGCCTCAGTAGATAAGTACTGAAAGAAGACACAAAAGTAGTTCTTGCAGCCCATGCGAAAAACCAGGACATCTCCTACACAAATAGATGTTATGATCATTGGGCTTCAGAGTTATCCTCATACTTATTTCTTTCTTCTGACTCCATAATATTTACACTATGTCTGCAATGTACCAGAGTTCCCACTGGAATGCACAGTCACACTCTCACTCCTCCAAATCCTATGGTGTTTTAAGGGATCCCTGGTGAGTAGATACTTTTCCTGACTGGGTGGTATTGGGATAAATAGAATGAACTGGATTCATGATATAGCTAAGCCATTGAGAGATCTAAAAATGATGACTTATGTAAAACAGATCTTAATAAACAGGTTTCTCCTCTTCTCAGTATCTCAAGCCTAAACAAATAATAAGCACATATAAAAGGGTTTACTCTGGTGAATTTTTTACTATAAGCTGTGCTTTCTTGGTGATGTATATTTCTAAGATGATAATAAAAACATCCAAATCACTAAAAGGAATAGCAGAATCTTCCAGTCCCTTTTGCAGTGTTTCCTGCTCCTAATCTTCAGTCCGCACCCTTGGATCTCCCTCCACGGTATCAGGATTGTGCATTTAGCTCTGGGGAACATCTGCTCTAGTACCTCTTATACTGCCTACTTTGCACTGCAGTAGTGGTCTCCTTGTGCCTCAGCCTAAGAAACCACGTGAAGCTTTCTCCACAGATCCTTCTTTGCCAGTACACTCATATTTCCTTCTCAAGAAAATTAGAGGAGTGAAGATGCTGTAAACTTGGTTTCTGAAAATTCAGTGCACTCTGAGATCCTGTAATAAAGGCACGAATTCTAGTCTGTTGAGATTGCTTTTAAGCAGTAACGAACTAAGCCTCGTGGAGGTGCTGCTGTGCAATGTAAAAATGAAACACAGATTCCACAGGCAGAATTTTAAAGACATTTTACCAGACACATTATTTAATTTTAATTGCTTCGTAAAAGTAGCTTCTCCAGGAAACACAAGGGTATGTGCCACCAGTATGAATACCAGAAATACACCCAATGAAAATTCACCAGACTTTAATATATAACCAAACATGCACAGGTTAGCTAAAGTCTGTTTAGATTATTCACCTGTAGCCTCGTATTGGAAGCAACAACTAAACCATTTCTCAGGATGGAATGCCAATTTTCAATGTGTGAACCACTGAAAAATTAAAAGAGAAAGTTTTAAAACCTACTGTGAAAAATTCAAACTGAAATCATTAGTCCTTTAAAACAGTACATTCACAGCTGCAAACCTCAAATGGCAAGAAAGAAAAAAAGACAGTGTGGCATTTTGGTAACCTTTGATTAATACAAACATATGGACTCACTGAAATGCAAAGGTACTTCCATAAAGGTTTTTAGCAGCTCGGAAATTGGATTCTTTGGCTGGTGGACTGCTGAGAAGCAGGAACTGGTGGGGAGTGTGCATAAACTTTAGTTGCTGCAAAATATAATAGTGTATATGTGAAAAGAAATTGATGAACACAAAGGCACTGTATTTCCAGAATGGTATTTCATATACCAAGTTGTTTTGCACAATATATTCCTACATTTATATATCAAGAAACAAGATGAAATTGGTCGCATTACCATAGCTTTTATCTGAAATAAGATAAAAAAACAGTCCTTGGTTTATGAAACATTCTGCAGTTTCTGAAACAGATTTCAGTCTGATATGTCTCTAGTAAAATAATTAAATTGAACATTTTTTTTATCTAAACTAGCTTTGAATTAAGGTTCAGACTTGAAAGGCTGCAGATTACTATGTCTTTAATCTGATCATCAGAGCCACAGATACTCAGAAATGAATCTCAGCACCATCCCTCTAAAATTTCAGAGCTATGTTGCTCATAAGAGGTTCTCCTGGGGGATGTGGTTTGTCTGCACTGCTTTTCTTACAATTCTGTATCAGTTATTCTAAATGGCAATGGTAAAACTCTAAAAGGTAACAAAAATAGTGAAGTTTTCATCCAAACTCAGACGGCTGCAAGGTAGATATTTGAATTCAGCCACTCATCTCACGGAGGCTTCTTCTGACCACAATTCATTTGACCTGTTTTTGATATCCCCAATATGGCTCTATGAGTCATAACCCAAAAGTGTCTGTTTCTCTGCACTGTTTATTAATGGAGTCCATGAGGCCTGTTCAAACAAGGTCATCTACATTTGGATTCTCATTTATGCTAATGCGAGCCGTGAGAAAATAAAGAACGCACAGACACTTACCCTATTCACTGGTAGCTTCACAATATGTGACCTGTTACTAGAAATAACCCTAAAAGAAGAAACAGTTATATATATAATGTATGACAAACAAGCAGAACTTTCCCTCTAAAATTGTAATGCATAGCCATAACAAAGCACAAGGCTGCAGGCTTTTGAACCTGTCAGGTGAAAGCAAACTAAATCTTGGCTACAAAATCAGATCTGAAGCTGTAAAATAAGCTAGAGTATTTCCACTGTTTTCAGACACTCCAGGTAAGATCCAAAAACAGTTCAGGAAGAAAAAAGTTGCAAATGTTAGCTCTGGGTAAGCTTATAGCAAATTAAACTGGTAAAACGATTACCCATTCATCTGGGTAATTCATTAATTATCATGCTGTATGAGTCAATTTTATACCATTGTAGAAGAGGATGTGCAAGTGGGTCTTGTTTATCCATCTGCTTCTTTATTTCCAAGTAAGGTGCCTAGAAAACAGTAATTACATTCTTTATACTGGTTGAAATAATAGAGTTAAATTTTAAATGTTACATTGCCTGTGACTTCATCTATTAAAATGAATACATGGGACTTGTTATTAGGCTTAAATCACAGTTTTAGTGACATTTAGCATTGTACAGTTATAAATGTGTTTTGACAACAAGAAGAATTAATAAAGCAATTATTTTCCCTGGAGTAAAATAATAAGCATATAATTTGCATCAAAATGAGTATATTACAAAAAACATTGGTGATCTCAGGGACAACAGCAGAAAACATGCACTAATGTTCAGCTCTTGGATTAAGAAATCAAGTTTCACAAAATACCATAAAACCCCAAGTTAATCCACAATTTTTTTTAATCTGTTTCATGATATAAATTGTTAAAGTAAAATATGGTGACAGGCTTATATTTCCCCTGAAGACATTTCTTGATTTCTATCACAGTGCAAAGTAGTCATTTAAAAAACTTCTTCAGTCCAATAATTATTTTAATGTTGAAAAAAGTGTTGGTTACTTTAAGAGATATTATTAGCTAACAAAAATATCTAAATTGCTATTGCTTTCTATAACTCATTATGCATTCCATATTCCCAAAGTACTATACAAATACATACAAAATATGATTTATAAAATCTTATGAGATTACATTTATATAACAGTTGGAAAAGCAATTTTGTGAGAGATTTCAATAAGTAAGTACAATAAGAGAGATGTTTGGGAAACAAACTGTTACAGTAAATATAAGAACACCTATCAGATTCTGCCCCACTGTGAATATTGAGAAATGTATGGCAATGATCCCAAGAGACCCAAGATTCCAAATCCCCAACCACACTTAGCTGAATAAGTGCTCTGTTATAAGAGAAATAAAGCTATAATTCAGAGCTCCAAAATCAATTTCTTTTTCTTTGGAAACAAAGAGACACAGTTTGATATCCCAGAAATGCAGCAGTAGGTGATTATCTTGTTATACTGTCTCAGTCTGCTGTTATCTCTAATTTAAACATTGAAAGACTTCAATTCTACTTTATCACTTTAATTTCATTGCCATTATGGATACTGTAGTTTGATGTTTTCAGCACATATTTTAGCCCTACAAGAAAGGACTGATTCTATCAGCTTCCCCACCCATCACAGACCTCATATAAACATCCTCCTAGGTCTAGAAAATAGCTGCTACATAAACATTTTTAAACTTACCTGTGTCATCTCTCTAATAGAAGTTATACTATCCAATGCTTTCATGACTCGATCATAATTCTTCTTCTGATGTAAAAAAAAACAAAACAAAAAAAAAAACGAAAATACATTAAAAGGCTATTGGTCTTAAGCTGCACAAAACCCCCAGTTTTTTCAGTCTGTATAAAATCAAAGTTAGGATAAACGTTCAGCAAACTAATCCTTTAATATCTTTATTTAAGCCAGATTCCTTCCATCTTATTCATATACAGGCTTTCTCTTTCATAGTCAAGGAAAATTCCTGGAAGAAAATATTTTCATGATGACCGTTCTCTGAATTTCACTAGAATCTCAAACATACAACAATGCAACTCACCTAAAAGATTTAGTCACTTTTTAAATATTTGTAACTATATACAGGCTCTGCCAGTTATTCAGGTGATGTGCTGCTATTAGGTATGCAATTAATAAAAAACTGCTAAATAAGCAGATGTATTTACTTTGCTAACAGTCTATAAAACATCAGAAGTTGTTCAGCTGTCCCTCTGCTCTACTCTGCCTCATTCTGACTTCTGCCTACCCCCTGTCTGGGAACAACCAACAGAGTACTCCACCTTTTCTGAACTTGATGTTGTGTGCTTCAGCACCTCCACAGGCCACAACACCTCCACAGTACCTTCACTTACCTTTAGGTCTTGCCAGCTCCTGCACATGGGCTTTCACTCCATTCACGCTGGCAAGAAACTGGGAGGAGACAGAGTGGGCCATGCCTGTTTGGGCTCTCTCTAGTTCTCTCTCATTACGGTTGTGATTAATTGATGATTGGACTAGATTACCTTAGACGACTTTTCCCTTTTCCATCTTTAACGATTCTATGATGATCTTTCACCTTCCTTACAATGCTTTACACCCTTACCCCGCCCAGCTACTTGTCTCCTTGTCAGTCTTTTTGGCAATTCTTCCTATCTGTGCACTAGAGATTGTATTCACCCCTTCCTCTGAGGAATAACCACTGCTAGCTGGCCTTTGTTCAGGAAGTAAAATGCATACTCATATAGGACATCCAAAGTTCCCATTTACACCCTTGAGGAAGACTCAGGTGATCTGCATTAGGTTCACAGCTTTCCTAGAGCTTCATTGACAGGCAGCATTTGCAGCTTGAGAAGCAAACAATTCTAAATTTGACAGTTGTATCAAATTCTATTCCTAGGTACAACAGCTGAAAAAATTCCGTTTCAATACAACAGTTTGCAATGGGAAAGTGAGATGACAGTAATAACCACTTTATGAATAGACTGAAAGTCTCTGTTGCCTACATCTCCTAAAAGCAGTCTTTCTCTGTGTCCAACATGTACACTGAGAGAAAAACACCAAAAAAAACCCCCAAACATTTTCTCATCGACAATTTGTATTTTAAAAGAAGATCTGGGCTTAAATATCATTTTAAATACAACTTACAGTTCACTCCCAAACACCTTCTCAGAGACAATTAAAAAATGAAAGTATAGAGTTCTGAAAACAATCACATGCTTACGCTATATGCTGGAGTTATACCTTTTCTAGTAACGAATCCTCCAGAATAAGACTTGCTTTGAAACATAAGGAATGTGTAAAACCAAACTATGACATAATCAGAGATAACTACTTACCCTGGGATTAAAGGCCAGCATCTGAGGATCATTAGGATCAACTACAGAAGGATATGGCTCAAAAATAACAACTTTCCTAGGTGACTCTAATGCAGACCGACACATGGATACTAATAGATCAACTACCTAGAGATGAAGAAGAAAAATTTGTTCAATATATGTACTTTCATATTGTATCACCAAGTCTGCTTTATTCTCTACATTCTAGAAATATTCTGTTTTGCTACTAATTATATCACTCAAACTATGCCATCCACCAGAAATAATTAAGACTACCATTTTTCTGCTGACTTCAAAAGGCTTTGGTTCTAAACCAGTTATAGTATTCCAGGTACATTAGTAAGTCCAGTATCTGATCTTATCATGTATCAGATAAATTGCTTGTAGTCCTACTGTCTCTTTTTTATCATGTGCTAATACCTGGGTTAAATTCATTCTTTCAGGAAATGAAGTTATGAAGATCTGTGTAGCTTTGTGTAGTAGATATCAGTGAAGAATGCTGCTCAAGAAGGAGGAAGGATTTGTGAATCTGTACCACTGCCTTATGTTCTTCTGAACACTGTAATCATAGGAACACTAGTAAACACTGCTTCTGCTAAATCCAGAACAGCGCTGTGATCTAAAAGTCATTTGCACAACTCCCACTGGGAGTCCAGTTCTTCTTTTTCCCTTTCTGTAATACTTAACTATAACATTCCTTTGCATATCTACTTCCATGACTTTGCTGTAAGATCATGTGTTTAATGTGCACACAGGCATGTATTCACATATGTGCATATAGGCACATACATAACTTCACAACAGATTTAAGTGTGTTTCAAAATTAGTAACTCAGAGGTTAAAAACAGACCACAGCAAAATAGAAGCAGAGTCATTCTGGCAGCTGTGAAACCTAAATCCAGCTCATAATGAAATTCAAAGTTGCTACATAAAAATGTATCTGCAAATAGACTCATTTCCCCTGGTTTCTCTGTGACTTCTGAAACCATTCCTCTGTGAAAACAGACCCTTCCAGGAAAGACACAAAAAGCCAAGATGAGTTGTTTTTAGTAGGCATCCCCAATTCCTCCCATAATCCCAGATGGATCAGATCTCATTTCACAGCTCAAGACAATCTAAGAGTTATTATATGTCTGCCATTGTATCTGGTCATTTGGAGGAAATAAAGATGATGGCCCTTCAGAGAAGAAAGAAAATAAGAATCATGAAGAGAGGAAAAAGGAACTCTGCTTCAGTGAGTCAAACTGCTGCCATTCTCTTCCTCTGCTCCTTTAGCATGAATGAACAATTTTCTCTATCTGTTTTCAAATACCTCACATATATTAAAAAATGACTATTTAAATAATCATTCCCTTCTCTATGCTATTCTAATTTTCAATTTATAAATGCTACAAGTGTGATGGATGACTCAAAATTGGGGATCTTTATTAGCATTTGCAAAGGAGACTGGGAGATTTTACACACAGCCAGGTCAGGAAGCTAGGCCTGCAACTGTGTAAATGTATTACCATGAAACTGATCCCCAGTAGTTCATACACCTTGCTTCTCACAGGCACTCCTTCGCTTTCAGTTGTTAAACATTAATAGTGAAGAGTTGTCTTAGTCTTCAAACACAGTGATCCAAAGTTCTCTTGCTTTATTACTTGCACAGCAGGTGATTGTCTTAAAATTGTCATGGCTCTTAGAGGTTCTAGAGCATCCCAAAGCCTTCGTTAAAACTACTACTGACTTTTGTTTTGCTTCCCACCATGATATCATCAGACTGCTTTAACCTGGGGAAACTTTGCATAGATTAGGCCTAATTAATCCCCTGATTTCCTTCGAGATTGCTGTTTTGAGATGATGGAACAGGGAGTAGCTGAAACTTGGAGATTAGTCTAAATCAAAGGTTATACTGTAACTTCCTCCCAGGTAGTAGGAAGTGCTGTGGATGGCGTGAATGTTCTTACAGCTGGGCACAATCTTACTCTTGCTTAACAGTCAGTATTGAATAACCTAAGTCGAGGTTAAAATTCAAGGAGGAAAAAATTACATTTAATGATTAATCTTTCTTATTCCATTACTCTTTTAGTGTCTCTCTCCATCAGTAATCTCTACAGGATAATCAGGCATTTAATTTTGCTTTTTTAATATAAGGCAAGGTGAGTTCAGGCTTGAAAGTTTTGGAAAGTACTGTCTCTTGTTATTAAGAAACTATCAGAATATTGGGAGTGACAAAATAGGATTGTCTACCTCAGGAAACTAGTTCAAAGCACAGCACAAAAATTAGAATGTTTTTTCCAATAATGGGAGTATGTACTGTGGGTTTTTCACTACACAAAATGGTTTGGAGGCCTGCAGGAAGATTAATCTGATGAAATATATTGGAAATATACACTAATCAGACTAGCCTCTCTTCATAGTCCATGAAGGAAATAATCACTGTGCTGATAGTCTATGCTGTGATTCACACCATCCTAAACTAATGTCAAAAACTGCTGAGATGAATCAAACCCTGAAAGTATTGAATTCTTTCTGCAAAAAGGAAAAAGAGCTCAACCAGATCAGATGCAGTGCACTGAGTGTGATGTTACTACTACAGTAAGACTCAGCAAAATTTAGTCACCACAGTCCAGTAACACCATCAACAAAAGATTCTTCTATCTCTTTAAAGTACTTATGTTCCAGTTATGGCTGGAAAAAATTCAGCACTCTTTGGAAAAGTAGATGAAGAGGAGCTCTAAAGCTCCAGCGCTAGCTCTGCATATGTCTGCAGTAAGATCTCCGAAAACATACCATGAGAGTTAACAAGGACCACCTCTCCTGTCAGCTGTATTTGAAGAGAAATGAGAGCTACTTTTTGTACCTAAATACCATGTAAGTATGGTATATTTAGAAAATAAAACTCCAGCTCCATAGAATGACATAACTGAGGTTTTTGGAGGACTTCAGGCTGGTGAAGAGGAGGGATTTCACCAATGCACCTCTCTGCTTTTATGATGAGTTGCCATCTAGATCCTACAGTTATATTCTCAGAAAGCTGCCATATGCTGGTCCAAGTTTCTTCCTTTGAGGAAATGCCTGAAAGCAGTATGCTGGCACTTAGCCAAAGAGTTCATTTCCAGAGGATAGACTCACTAGTGCTAGTTATAGCTAATTGAACTGAATCCTTGCTCTTCCAAAAATCACTGCTCACTACAAAAGGGCACAGTCAGTGATACACATTTAGGTAATTAGAAAGGAATGCATTCTTCCATAAGATCTTAAAAGGTCATCTTAACTTTTGAATTTACTGAAACCCTGTAACAACTGTAAACTACAGTTAAACAGTGATTTGGAAACACAGCTTAAAATACTTTGTTTTAAGGCATATATAATGTCATGAAAGTCAAATAACTACATGGTTATAAATAAATTAATAATTGAACTTTGAGTCAGGAAGCAAGACTTAAATTTCTATTCCTTGGGAAGAGAAAAAAAAAATCCATGTAGCAACATCAGTAAGGACTTTCCCACTGTTATTTAATGATCAAAACAACAGATGCTCAGTGGATAGCTACATCCCAACACCATGAACAGGAAGTGGCTTATTAATTGCCTTTGAGTAGTAATGGCTCATTAGGTGAAAATAAATGAGAATTATCTACAGATGACAACGGCTGCCTTTATTAACAACCCAGGTGACCTAATTGAATGCAACAGAAGAAGAAAACAGGGTTACTCTAATTACATGGAAGAAAAACAATGGAAGTGCCTCATTAGTAAAATTTGAAAATGTCATGCACAGAACAGTGTATTTATAGCTATAAGACTGCACAAATAAATAATATTTGCCAAAGAGCACAAGTCAAAATAAATTTTAAAAAAGAATGAGAAAACTATGTATACTACAGTCAATCAGACAAGTAAGAAGGATTAGATAATTGTACCTGAGCCCCAGTTGCAATTTCATCAGCAGCTTCATTCATTACTCCTAATGTTTGGAAAGCAAATACACAGAGCTCCCGTTCACAAACGGTGGGCTGCACAGAAGAAAAAAGTTAATTATATTTTTGTTCTAGTTTGGGGTTATTGCTTTTATCATGCAATACCTTCATCAAAGAACAAACATATTTAATGTTAACTCTGTTCTCCACATACTAATTGCAACATTAGTTTCAAATTATAAGTACATATCAATTATTCAGGAAAACACATTTGAAAAGCATTTTAATAATCAGCAGAATAAGTGGTAAGAACTCTAAAATTTCTAAGTACTCCAAAAGACTAAACTTGAATGTAATCCAAACACATTACAATATCAAAACTACAGCAACAGTATTCAAATGTCCTTCATGCTGTTCTATCAGATTCAAAATGTTGTATGTAACTAAAACTCTCAGAGAACAAATTCAGAAACTAATGCTGGCATACTCACTTTGTAAATGCATCTTTATTCTTTGCAGCTGGTTATTATGCTCAAAATGCTCAAAAATCTGATCCAGGAGACAAAACCTTTATCAAGCTATATTTAACTTTCACCAATTTAACAATTTATTTGTTAACTTCAAGAAAATGAGTTATATTTTCATTGAACAAACACTGTATCCAGGGAAGGCTACACATTACTTTTACAAATTACTTGTAAATTACTTTTACAAAGGAGTGTGAAGCCTCCTCTAAATATATTTACAAAAAATCACACACACACACACACAAAATTGCTGCTGTTGAATCATCCTTTCCTTATCTTAAAAATAAAATAAAATAAAAAATGATTTACAATTCCATCACAATCATTTAATAAATAAAAAAATAAAATTTACATTCTGCAAATTGAGTGAGACCTGAGGTCTCTGCCTTCATGAGGCATACAAACCAGAAAAAAATTAAAATAATAATAATTTTAAAATAAAACACACACCTTCAGGTAATGAGAATGGTTATGTCTTAATAATCTAATCATTAACAAACCTTACAGAGACTCCACACTTATTCATTGAAAAATAGTTAGCAGATGAACTTTTTAAAGGCTCAAGTAATGAATCATACAGAGGGAATTGTAATAAGTTTTCAAAATGAACAGACAAATGCAAGAAAAATTATTTGAACCTTTCTTAAAATTGACCTCAATAAATACAACTTCTCATTACAATGCTGAAAACAAGCAAATAATATTTTTGTATGCTATTTGCTTGAAATTAAGCTATTAAATGCTAACTCACTGAAACTTGCAAATGCTCTCTAGAAGGCACTACAGGACTTTTGTAACTGAAATCTGGGTCTAGCTACCATGATAAACACTAAAGTGATTCACGACAGTTTACTTTGAAGCTCAAGTCAATGCCTCTAAGATGCACATGCAGGGGAAAAAAAAGTATCAAGCACACAAATAAATATAAAATGTAGCTGACTCTGTCTTAGGAAAAAGCTTTGTCAGTAATAAGCATACTGCTGTATTTGTAGTCACTTGTTTCATAGCAGTTAAAATATGCATTTGTTCATTTTCAAAGATTCTAGACTTCAATAAGCATCTGAAATGTACTGCATTGACATATTCCCACATCAATTGCTTTACAAGAGCTATCATCTTTCAAGTCTATTGAGTGTCATCCGTTTGATTTATTTTATCTGCTGTTACATTGCATTAGGCAGCAGATGAAGTCTAACATGATCCAATTCACTGTGCCACTGCACACTAGACAAAAAGTATTTATTTTTGTCATTATTCTAAGGTTTTCACATTCAGAAGGTGGTTCAATCTCTTGCTAATTTGGGGAAACATGGTGGTACTGTTACTGTGACTATCATAATCAATAGTAATACACAGAGCACAGGCTTGATAATCAATTCAGCCATGCCTACCATGAAAAAAGGAATGAGCTTGTTCTCATCACTTTGTTTGAAACCTTTACAAAGTATGTTACCTTGATATTTAAAGACAATGAATGGAAGGAAAATAAAGACTCTTTTCTCTCAGGTGGACACTGGGGCTAAGAACTCAAGGCCGGAGAACTGTATGTACCAAAGGCACAAAAATCTCACTTCTCAAGAAAAACTGAAAGCACTGATAGTGTATGCAATTCTTCTGACTTTATGTATTTGACCAACCTTCATGTCTGCTGAATATGTTTAGAATAAAACTCTCCAAGACAACGCTTATAAAATAAGATTTTAAGAAATACAAAAAGTGAAGAATCACCACATTTCTAAGTTTGTCAAAATCTAGTGGCATGTACTTCAATATTTAGACAATATAACTGCAGAAAATACCTCAAAATTGAACATAAACTTTTCAAAGTCTGTCATTTCATCCAAAGCACTCCCTCAAACCTCATGGTGTAGTGTGATATAACATATAAATGACATGATAATAAAACCAGAGGAACTGTTCCACTAACTTTGACAACCCCTTTCAAAATACTACCAAAGAACAACTTTTCCCAGTTACAAAAACGGGTTCCATCAAGTTCATTTCTATTTGAGAAACAAACCCTTCTAGAAGCCACATGGTTTTGTTGCACAGATTTTCTGTAAATAATGAGCAACATTTCCAGATTATTCTCACAAATTTTTTGAACTTGCTATTAGAAAATTAAGGTATCTCCAGCCTAAATTTGCCTGAATCACTACTGACCACATCTTTCTAGCATTTCCACAGTTCAGTATGTCTATTTTCATAAATGATTAAAACCCTGTTTGAAGTAGCATTGGCTGAATAGTAATAATAATAATAATAATAATAATAATAATAATAATAATAATAAAGACGACATAGAAAAACTGAACTCTATACAACCTCTGCATTCTATATACTGTCTTTAGCTAAAAGCTGGAGCAAATATCCAATTTTGCATTACATGAAAATGTCAGAGCTTTGTCAGTCTAATGGCAAAAATAACCACAATCCTTGAGCTATACAGATACTTCAGTAGCCTTCCATCCACTCCAGATGCCTTTTTTCCTGAACTGCAGCCATTTGCAGAGCACTTCTGGGCCTTGTTTCTGATAGCTGTCCCAATCTAGTGCAATCAGAAGCTTTTAACTTAATTTTCACAGATGTGTTACTAGTGTTCCAAAATATGTTGGTATGGCCATTTCAAAGTACCTTCCTTCAACAATTAATTAGGTTAAAGCATTTAAACTCTTTCTTTTCCCTCCAAAATAAAAAAGATTTGCTTTAAATTAAGAAGCAGACTTCCCAACACCTTTTATTATGTGAATATGTTAGTGTCACATTTCCTCATTTTGATTTTGTCCATAATTACACATGCTTTCAATCAATGAAAAAAAATACAAAAAATGAAGATAATAAATAAAATGTAACGGACAAAGCTTAAAGAAAATCAAAAACTTTATGGTAAAACAGTGATTCAGAGTAGCTCTTATGCTGCTTCTAGGATTTCATCTACTGCTAGTGTGAGGCATCCACTTGCCTCTTTTCTCAGGACTGGATGCAAACCCATGAGACAGAAACAGTCTTGTTTTGACTTTGTAACAACAATACCAGAAATGCTCCTAGCCACGGTACACAAGCAGTAACAACAGCAATAGTACATTTATAAATGTGACACTGATTCCCACTTTGGTTTAAGGTCATGCAGCTAGAAACAGTAATCCAGTAGAGGCTGAAGTCTTTAAGAACATTCATTTATACACAGGAAAACACTGACAAGTTCTTGCTTATGTGGATCATATCCATAAAGGTCGATAATACTCAGTCTATATTATACTACTAGTTTCAAAGGGGAAAATACACTCCTAAATATGGTTTATACACTTAAATACATGTTTCCAGACTTGAAACATGCTTGATAGTGCTGTCTCAAGGATATACAGAATTTTACCATACAGCCATCACTTTGAAGACCCCTAGAGCTGACTGCCTGGGCAACTTTGTTGGCCAGTACCTAGAATGCAGTTTTACTTCCCCTTGAACGCAGACAGTGCTTTCACAACATACTTTAAACTTAATCTGAAGGGAGAAAATTAAAATCAGGCCATTGATTTACATAAAATTGTTATCTAAGTGAAGATTACAGGCGCTGGAACATTATTTAGTAGGATAATTATTCCAGAAGGAATAACAGAAAATAGACAATAGAAAATAAGAGCTGGGCAGTTAACCTGAGTCTGCAAACACTCAGAAGCAGAAGGCACTGACAGAAGCAGAAAGACTTTTTTAAATGAGAGCAAGGCTTTCAGAGGTTTCTTCAGTCATCTCCAATATTTGCATGCTCAGTGGTACTGATCCACAGCTGCTAGTAATTAAAAAAGCTCAGACAGAGTTTCTTCGTGAGGCAACATAAGAATCAGTCCTGACAGCCATGACTGTGAATGGCAGACAGGCAAACTATCTAGCTACTGTGACATATTCTGACTTCAGGACTCATACATTACTTAAAATATTTTCCTGACATTCTTCAGTTCAAAAAAGGTGAAATCTTCCCTCTGGATATTGATCTATCTCACTATTTTCTAACGTGTGTCACAGCTGTGCTCAGAAGAGCAATGTGCAACTTTAGCCTACATCCTGGAGGAAGTCATGCAGACACTAATGAGGCTGTAGTATGACTGGCATACCTAAAAAATCTTGATCTAAAAAGAGAAGCTCAGGGAAAGCTCAGAGCATCAGCAACAGTAAATGTAACAAATGGTAAAGGTGAAACCATTAGTGAACATCCCACTTCTCCTAATGAAAAGAATAAGCAGAGGAAATGAAATGTATCTTTAAATTCATGTTCTGTTTCCCAGATTCAACAACAGTGACAGTTAATTTTTTTTCTGCAGGAGGAACTTCTCTTACTCTTCATTTCTCTCATAAGAAGGATGAGAGTATAACAGAACAGCAACAATATTCAAAATGGGGCTGGGGAGGTGAGAGAAGGGCAGAAGAAAGTAGAAAGTGAGTAAGAAAGATTGGTTAGTAAAGCTTTCTTTTGCAAAGGAGCTCTCAGGATTTTCAGGTTTATTTCTCTGTGCAAGATAGGATTTTTTAGATTAAGTAACATTTGTAAAGAAAGGCAAAGTAAGACTGGTTGCTAATGTTTTAACACCTGAGTGAGTCCACCATATCTACAATTACATTCAGGTCCACAAGGATAACATTACTGTATCTGAAAAATGACAAGCCAAAAGGTTTTAGGTAATGCATCTCTTAGACCTCACTATCACAAAATTGCAAGGCAAAGATTTACGATTCTAAGCTGTATGTGTTTTGTACTTAGTGAAACCATTACAGAAGCCATCCAGAATTACCATTAACTCTACAGTAAGTTTCATCAAGAGTCAGAGTTTAAGCAATTTTAATTAATAATGATCAAGATTATTTTGCAAGGCAAGTGAAATGCTCATCTGTCTAATCTACCACGGTTTATACTTTTCAGTGAACCAGCTGACACTAACATGTAGTGAATTAAAATACTCCGATGTATTAAAGTTAAAATTCAGACTTCTATTTTAATTACCTTTATTGACAGGCTTTTAATTTACACTAAAATATACATTTTAAAATAAACTTATTCAAAATTAATTGCTTAACCATACAATTGTATTCAGTGGCCTAGACTTGCATTGATGTAGGCAATGCTTTAAAACCTGACAACTATCAAAAACTACACTTTTGCCCTGAATTTTCAAATGAAGTCAGATAAGTTCCATATAGGCCTAGACACTGCCAGAGAGCAGGAATAATTTATTGAATAACTTATCTGGCAATAAATATGTAAGGTAAGCTCACTGAATAGCCTCACAGTACACATGTGATACACAGAACACATTGCTGAAAGACACTGGAGATATCACAGTGGTAAGCAGATACAATCTGCTGAAAGATGAGAGAATAGACTGAGGCTGAGGAAGAAATACCACTTGTTCTGTTTGGGTTTGTTTTGCTTGGTTGATCCAGATCCAGATATATCTGGATGCTTGGATAACTTAGCCACATTTGTTAGCATGTTTGTTTGTTTTCCCCAGCCATCCCAAATTCTTAAATGGTGGCAAATAAGCAAACAATATAAAGTGATAGCTGGGCAAGGTGAGCTGTGATTAAGTTCTTGGCTACAGGATGAGTCATACATTTTACTCTCAGTAAACAATGAAGTGATTGAAGTATATTCCGCTAAAGTAATGGCTGTAACTGAAGCAGCTTTTCCATAAAAAAAGATAACAACAGGTTATATTATGGATTAGAGATAAGAAGGATCACTCATTATTCCACAAGAAAGAAAACATCAACACCTTAGTTAAAATCTAGTCTGGATAAATATGTTTGTACATAAAGACTTTTACCCACAGTTCAATGATGTTTCCTCTGCTCCAGAAGCCTCCCACCCCTAAATGGCATACTAATTCTGTAACATCAATGCCATTGTGTTTCACTCATAGCAAAGAAACAAACACTCAAGGGACACAGTAATCCAGGACCTATTCCAGTCAATGGGAACTCACCAAGACCAAGATTATACCCATCATGAATAAATCATAACTGAACCTTTTTGGATGGAAAACATTGTAAAAATGCTCATTCGAAGCATTCTAAAACATTATTATTATTCAAGTAAATACAAATTATAATTTAAATATAAATACTATACTTATTTTTACAGGTAAATACAAACAACATTTTAAATGTGGTTTTAAAGTACTTTATCATTCGTACTTAATGGAAAGATGTTTAAACAGCAGAGATGTCTGCACAGAGTATAAACTTCAAACAAATTAGCTTCAGTATTTATTTCTGCTGCTTATTTATTTTACTATTTCCTGCTATGTTTTAATGTACTCTTGGTTAGAGATTTCAACACAAGATGGCACTGTAAAGAGATTTCTTGACTCCAAGAGAAATTATTGATATCTGAATTTTTTTTTTTCCTTTTTAAACTGTTTTTCCGAATATTTTCCTTTTTTTTTTTTTTTGTCATGTTTAATTGGCGCCAATTTATTAATTGCTTTTGTATCCCAATGGTAAATAAGGAAAACTGGAAGGCATACAGCATATGATAGACAATAGTTACTGATCCTGAGATACACTATGTAAAAATTGGATAAGATTATATATTTTTATTATATTCATTTTAATCAGATCCTTAAGTGTAATAATCATTTTTTTTATTGACTCGAGATCTCATTGTAGTTAAATGTTTATAGTAAAAGTAGTTTTTACATGCTCAATTTCTAAAACAAGATATCAGTGAAAAGCATTGCACTATAAAGAACTTCTTTCTTACCTAGAATATTATTAGCAGCTGTGGAGTAACATGAAGAATTTCATACTGCATTAACAAAATGTTAATAGCTTTTTAATATAAAACAAAATCATGCTGATGTTTCTTTACTATCTTATGATATCTGCTTTGCAAATTACTTTTTTTTTTTTGCTTAGGTGAACCAAATAACACGGTTTTAAAGGACTTTTGGAGGACAGTCTCTTTTACTCATTCATACTGGAGTAGCTCTACCTAGCCTTTAACTTAAGTTTTATCTGAAGATGAAAATAGCATTATCTAAAGCTAAAGCACTAGCACAGGCTGCCCAGAGAGATTGAGATCTGGAGGTGTCTGAAAGTGGCCTGGACATGATACTGAGCATCCTGCCTGAGCAGGTCCTGGGTATTCCTGCTTCAGCGGGGGTTAGATGGAAGCAGAGGTGCTGCCAACCTCAATCCATGGTTTTGTGTAAATACTTGTATCTTTATGCTTTACCCAGGAAGGGCCTCCTCCCTCAAGCCCAAACACTGTAGAAAGGAACAGACAAAAGATTTACTTCTCTCAGGACCATCTTTCCTGTCAGTTTCTAGCACTGCCAGGCTATTCAGCCACATAAAAATCATGATAATTTAATTATTTTAACAATCTATGTGAGTGAGATAGCAACTGCTTGTAAATGCCATTAAAAAAAATCAGAATATGTTTTTGAAAGAGTTCATGAGGCACTACTGAAAGATGCAAGTGAGTAGACTGTGTTTTCATTTTTTTTATTGCATCTAGTACTGTGTTCAGTTTTGGGCCCCTCACTACAAGAAGGACATTGAGGCCCTGGAGCGTGTTCAGAGAAGGGCAACAAAACTGGTGAGGGGTCTGGAGCACAAGTCTTATGAGGAGCGGCTGAGGGAGCTGGGATTGTTTAGTCTGGAGAAAAGGAGGCTCAGAGGGGACCTTATTGCACTCTACCACTTCCTGAAGGGGGGTTGTGGTGCGGAGGGGGTCAGCCTCTTCTCCCAGATTACTAGTGACAGGACGAGAGGGAATGGCCACAAGTTGCGCCAAGGAAGATTTAGATTAGATTTGAGGAGAAACTTTTTCTCTTTCAGAGAAAAAGTGGCCAGGCACTGGAATGGCCTGCCTAGGGAGGTGGTTGAGGCACCATCCCTAGCGCTGTTCAAGAAGCGTTTAGATGAGGTGCTAAGGGATTTGATTTAGTAGTTTAGTGGGTAGGGATGGTGATAGGAGGATGGTTGGACTAGATGATCTTGTAGGTCCTTTCCAACCTAATGCATCTATGAATCTATGAATCTAGCTTCTCCATCTCTCCCTAGCACAAAACCCATTTCTGACCACATGCTTTCCACTGTTTTTCAGAGCTAAGCAAAGAGCTACTTCAGAAGAGACAGACTGCAGAGCCCCTCAGAGCTGTGCAACACAGGTTGCCTTTCAGGAGGAAGCCACCTGTTTCTCTGTGATTCTTTTCAGGCGAAAAAAAGAGATTTGGATATAATGGTTGCAGTTCCAAACCTCACTAATTATTTCAAGGCTGTTTCTCTATCCTTTTACATATTGAAATATGCAGGACTCAGGTTATTATCAGAAATAACTGTGTGAAACACCATAGCCTATGGTATGCAAAAGGTCAAATAATACTTTTTCTACTTAGGATCCATATACTGAATTTTTGCTGCACCTTGCAGAAAGACATACCCTGAAGTTATTTCAGGGAATCTCCATTTTTCTGTGTCATCCGATACGTGCATGTATTTCTACGTAACCATTTTAGCATTCACAACTTTGGGTGCACTGTAAACAATCACTAGATCTTACAGTGCTCCTGAAATAAATACTAAAGAAAGAAGCTAAAAGAAGAATGCATGTTGACCCTCATCTCATGTGGAAAAAGTGTAAATACCAAGATGGACACACTGCCAACCACATTGACTTTTTTTTGACTGAAAAAATAGGATGGAATTTAGTAATAAACCATGGATTTTTATAAAAACATGTTACATCTTCATGATGTGCTATGATGTGCTCTGATCATTTCGCAGAACCTTTGCTCTTACCCCTCCCCTTAATCCAAACACAGTTCCCTGTGAAAGGTTTATGGACATTATGGAACTTTTGGAGTCCAGAGGTAGATGGTTGTTTGTCCTGCAAGGTCCATAATTTGTTTCAAAGAGGAGTTCCCAAGTGAAATATTAAGAATTTCTTTTTTACTCTCCTGAGTAAGATAGCCTTTTTATTTATCCTCAGTAAGACAGTAAGATAGCCTAACAATAGCCAAAAAATTCCTGCCTTATGACAGGATCCCTGAACCAGCAGGAAGTATTGGTATAGTTACTGTGAGTTCTGGAGCAAAAGATGTATCTATTTTATGAGCATGAACTTGAAAGTATGCAATTTTGCTATCCAACTGTTTTATAACAGACTTCTTCCATATAATGGTACTTCTGTCATGTGGGTATAGTGTCTAAATTAAACTATTAAAAAAACCCAACACATTGTCATCAAGTTACATTACATTATGGGAAGGATGTCAAGATTTTAAGAAAGCAGAAGTAAATTGAAACAAATTAAAAAAGGTCACCTTCCCCAAAATGTTATTTAGGATAAGGAGTCGCTGTCTTCAGAAGAAAGCTTGCACTGAGAGAAACTGATCAAAAGATAGTGTATAACCAAGGTAAAAATACGGGCTGTAGAACAAATGTCCAGAAAGGAAAATCTTATGTCACAGCTTTACTTGGAATCTTCACCAGTCCTGAGGATGACACCAAAATTGTGCAAGTCATTAATAACAGCACAAAAGAATACACCAAGGCACAGGAGTTAAGTAGTAAAGTATTAAGAGAATGTAATTATTGGGTGATGGCGACTTCTAAAACATTAAGATGCTTTCCAAGGCAATTAATTAAACTATGATACACTTCAGGAAAGGTGTCAGGCTGACACCAATGAGTACTGCAGAATAAAATTCTTTACTGGCATCAGTGAGTTCTGTCTCTTTGCAAATGCACAAATATAAGAAAATCAAGATTTTACATGTTTAAAGTGAACTTCTCAAGCCATAACTTTGCTAAGCTTTCTTAAATTCATATGTCTTGTCATTAAAAAAGGTCCAAATGGATGAAGGAAAACTTATCACATACATACACATTCAGACATGACTCCCATGTGCATTTGTGTACATGAACTGTTCCTCAAATGAAGAGAATGGGAAACCACCCAGAGCTATGCAGTCAGTGACATCTTTTGCAATACAACCAACTTAAAATAAAGCCTGTCAATGTAATGATGTTGAGACATGGTTATCTGTAGAAAATGGAATCAAGACACGGGATCTAAAAATAGAAGCAGAAAGAAGTAAGGTTCAGATCTTTATGACAGCTGAAGAAATTATCATGGCCTCAAAACCACAAGCCCTCTAAAGGTCCTTATGAAAGCTAGGGATACTACAAATGGAATACATGAAATGACATTAAGGCTAAATCCCATGCAGTTTTACCTTAAATGACAGACCACAGGCATTGTGTTTAAGAAAGTACAGTATTTCTGAGACTAACTGCAAAGTACTTTTTCAATTAGATAATTTCTCATTCCTTTTACATACATTTTCTTTATATATTATATTTATACACAGGCACAGGTGCATACACACACATATGTATGTGCAGCTAAAGTATATACATTAATCCCACAATTGACTACTACAGGCTGACTCTACCAGAAGTTTCAGAAGAATGAAGAAGAAATTTCCTTAGAATCCTTTGGCAAACTCAAGCAATATTAAAACCAGTATCCTTTCTCACCTTCTACAGAACTATAGACTCATCAGCGTAAGCTCTATATTGCCTCTGCAGTCATTCAAGCATGCACGGAGCATGCTAGATTTCCTTCTGCTATCTTCATCTCTCTGGGTTATATAAGGACATCCTTTCATTTTTGCAAAGCTTGCTAGGTTATTCTGCTTGCAAAGGCACTAAGGAATATGTGTTTAATGCACACACGTTTTCACTCTTCTGTGTTTTGAAGCACTGACAAACTCTCAGAGGGATGGTAAAAATGTCCCCTCTTTATGCCAAGAAAATGTCCAGGAGAAAAGTCATTCTGAGGGATTTTGATCTCCAAGGTGGGAAAAAAAGATTTTTTTTTTAAATTTAGAGCAGACGACTTTTCAGTTTGTTTCTTTTTAATAGTTTAATGTGTGAACAGTAAGAAATCCTACTGTTCACTTTGTATTATGGGTGATAGATAAAACCTAATCATGTGAATAATTAGAATATGCAAACTTTGCGTCTAATTCACTAAGTCTCATCTTGTCACAGGTAGCAGGCATTATAGCACATTTGAAGACAAAAGACAAAGAACTGGCTCCTTTCTCATAATCCTCTAATAACTGACAAGATCTGACAGAAAAACAGGTTTTTAAAAAACAGATTTGTGCTTGAGGAAGCAAGTAGGTACCTCATAGCATTTCTAGATGTATGAAGGTTTACATGACCTGAATTGGTATTAATCAAAACTGTAGATGCTCTTGCAAATCCTAACAGTAGCCTATTTGCTTACAATGTCTGCTATCAGAACACCTAACTATGGCAGCACTAAGTGTCACAGGGGATGACTCTAACATTACTTTTGCTACTACCTGAGGTGTAACCTTCCTGAATTTAGTTCCATAGGATTATCACAGATGATGCCTGCGTCATCTTATGTAGTTGAAAAAAATGGTAGTTGAGACATTAGATCATTTACACACTGATATTAAACACTGTTTTCCATGGACTTGATGTCTTTTTAGATTAGAAATTTTCACAGAATTCAGTGTAAGTGAAACAAGAATTCTAAACTGTCCCTCCTGAAAGAGGGACGTGAGTGTTCCTCACCATTCTGCCCTTGTGAGGCCCCAGCTGGAGTACTGCATCCTGCTCTGGGGACCCCAACACAGGAAAGATGTGGAGCTTTTGAAGACAGTCCAGAGGAGGGCCACAAAAATGATCAGAGGGCTGGAGCACCTCTCCTATGAAGACAGGTCGAAGGAGCCAGGGGGATAGAACTTGATGATCCCTGAGTTCCCTTCCAACCCAGACCATTCTATGATTCTATGATTATTCTCCTATACACTCTTCTACAAAGCTGCAGTAATCTAGTAGCTCCAGGCAAATTATGTCTTTCAGGATTAATCTTATTCTTTTCTAATTTGTGCATTCCTCATTGGCCTGAGAGGGTGCATCATTCAGCACGTAGAATTCCTTGTTTTCAGTCAGACAGGACTGAACGGAAAGAAGAACTGTGTAACTGGAGAGCTGTACAACTGGACAGAGCATAGGCATGCTGAACCACCACATTACCCTGGCTAGGTCACATCAGTGTCAGACACTTCACAGAACATCCCCTCATGGGTTTTTTATCACATTACAGTGAATGAGCAAAAGAAGGCCAGAAGCACTTCAGGACTTCATAGCATTATCACCAGAGTATCTGAACACTCTGAAGACTCGAGGACTGAGGTGACCCTGAGCTTTTAGAAGGGTGTCAGAGGACCGTGAAAACACCACAGTGCACTTCCTACAGCTTATCTGGTTACAACCATATAGCCTAACAGTATTCAGTGAAATATATCCCTCTTTTAAATTTCTATAGTTATGCACAACCCTGCTTTCCATCTCCTTTGCAATGCATTTTTTCAAAATTTCAGTAAATCTAGTTAAATATGCATTACATTTCTGCATCTTGAATGAATATTAGGATGAAACAGATTTTAAATAATTCAGTAGTTTCTAACAGCTCTGTATGGTCCACTGCTACTTAAGGCTTTAGAAAATGCATTGTTTGTCCCAGCAAGCATACAACTTACCCTCAGCATAGGGCCATTCTGGAACACATGGGGCTCATCACAAACTACACAGTATTCATTCAATACTGGTATCCGTTGCTCAGCAAATTCAATAGTCTGAGAACAATGAAAATGAGAATAACAGCATCTGCTTAAAAAAATTAACAGTCAGCTCATACTCCAGGGTGTTTCAAAAATGGGTAAGACATGACACCCTACCTGCACAAGAAAGCCACGGTCTCGTACCGGAATGCATTTTGCACCATAGTTTTGCTGCAAGGAAAAAAGTTTAGGGAAATGATAAAACATTTTTATTTTTTGTATGCAAAATTAAATTATATTTACATCTAAAAAGATGCCTAGTTCACACAAGCCATTATAAATAAACAATTATTTCCCTTGTTCGCTGAATGTAGGGTGCATTTTTAGCTTTTCTTAAATCTGAAGAGGTTTTCTATCTGAGCATCCCCAAACTTTAATCCCGCACCTCCACTCCATTCTAATAAACTGACATTTGGTTACTTTCTTTAAATTTTTACTGTGTATTGTCTGTCTAAACATGGACTATAAACCTAGACTTGAATGACTAATGTAATTCACAGAAGTGAATAAAATCTTTCTTTTATATTTACAAGGATCTCACCTCAGTGAACACCATGCTAACAGGCGCTCAGATCCCACTCAGGCTCCTTCTGCCTTTTTCTTTCAGTGTACAACAGCATAAATTAGAAGGTACTTTGGCTGTACAGGTCAGCATAAGGTACACTCCCTTTAGGCTGACATATATTCTAATCAGCCCTTGTTTTGAGTTAAAGTCAGATTGGCTTTTCTTGGTGGTGTTTTTTTGTTTTGTTTTGTTGTTGCTGTTTTTAAATAGCGTTTTTTGCTTTAATTCTCTAACTGCTGATTTGTCAAACTTTCCACTTTCTTCTCTGGGGAAATAATCTCATGAATTGTATCCTTATAAAACATTCAAATATCTTAGGTGAGAACTAAAGAGAAGTTAGGGTCCTAATTCATCACTAACTTGGAGTCAGCAGATCACATTACTCGTGTATCTGTTGTCTGTACGTAAGATGTGAAAGGACTCTTGATGCCCTTTTGCTGACAACAGGAATATGACACCTGACCATATATATGGTGATTTGTTCTCAAAGTAAATGCATTATAGTAATAAAATTATTGGTCGTTTTTATAGACTGTCAAGCAAGGTTTGTATTTTTTCCAGATTAGCCAATAACATCAGTAATGAAATCACTTAGTCAACTCTTCATTGTATCATCAAAATCAATGGGACTTTTTCTATTAACTTAAGGAGAGAAAAGTCTGCTAAGTCCAGACAGCCTCTGCTGATTCAGAAAAAAAAAAAAAAGTACATAAACTACAAGAGGCAAAAAGTCTGCTGGCTGACCTTAAATTAATTTTGTTGTGCACACTGCAGAAATAAACAACATGGCATGTAGAGAAATGATTTAATGATAGCACATTAGTGCTTTTAGATTTGACGAGTATAGCTCACAGCTTATTAAACTGATTTATCACAAGATACATAACACACTCAATGCAATTTCATTGTTCAGTCTGCACATACTTGAATAAATGTACGGCATTTCAAGACAAGATCACAATTTCTGCAGGCTGAAAATACCAAGGTGCCACTGAGCTGAGGCAATGGAGAGGACTGTCACCTAAGTAACTTCTCACATTTAACACAGAAAACAGACCAGTTCCCTGAAAGAGCACAGACCTGCTTTTTCTCTATAGTATAAAAACTATCTTTTAAGAGGTGGAAGCAGAATAGTTAAGTTTAAGCTCTATCTTCTACACTGTGTGTTACACTTTGTTTTCTCATTCATATCTGTTGAGAAAGAAAGATGGGAAGTCTTCCCTGACTTCCAGTTGTCATCAGTGTGTTTGAAGGTTAAACATTTTGTAAAGCACAGATGTGCAAAAGGTAAACTGAACCATGACTGCATTTATTTCATTATGATGTTAATCACAGATGAAAAGAACAGAAAGAGAAGTGGCTTGGCACTTGAACAAGCCAATGGATGGCTTTCCCCATGAAGCAAATGGGGCAATTAGAAAAGACCTGTGTGACCAAGACAATACTGCTGCACAGTAGCTCACGCCCTCTTCCTCCTGCAGCAAGAAAGAAGGTAAGCAAGGAAGTCTGTAACTGAACATTTCCTGTGGCCAGTATCTGTACACTGAGCTGCATTCAAGATGAGTTGTGAAGTCTCCGTATTCACCTAGGCAGATTCTATTTTTATGATGTTAATACATGTATGCATAGTTGTGTAAATCCACCTTAAAAAGCTGACTTCATTGTTCTTTATATTAATACTTTTGCATAATAGGCATAACAAGATGTTTGGGAAACAGTGAGAAGAGATAGAGCAGAATTAAAAAAATTACTACGCACAGCAGCTTGTGAAGGTGATGATGAAGATGGTGTTAAGATACCAATAAGCCCTGAGGTAAGAGAGAGCCGCCTGCCCTCTGCTATGTTGGACTCCTTGAAAGGCTCCATTTTGGATGATTTAGGGGTATTGGAGTAGGTCTTGCTGAGTAATTTGTGATTCTTCAATCCATCCAATTCTTCCATTCTAAGATTACTGGAGTAAGACCTGCTTAAAAGTCTGTGGGGCTTCAAGGTGCTGTTGTGCTCACATCGAGGATCCCCAGAACATGACCGACTTAATAACTTATGGGGCTTTAAAGTAATGCACTCCTCCTGCTTGACAGCTGCAGAGCAAGAACGGTTCAAGAGTTTGTGCGATTTAATAGCCATTGTCTGTTCGGCCCTGGGGTCACTAGACAAGGAGCGGCCAAAGGTTCTGTGAGATTTTGTGGCACACACATCCTCTGCCTTAACTGTGCTGGAGCAAGTCCTTCTCAGTAGCTTGTGAGTTTTGGAGATCCCATCTTGTTCTGACTTCAGTTTTGATTTATTTTTACCACAGCCAGGTGGAGGATAACTTGGCGACCTTAAAAACACGGAAGGGAAAGACACAGTTGGAAGATAATCAAAATTGTGCGAAGCAAGTAAATCCAGATATACACACTAATTTTTAAATGTTATCTGTCCTTATGAATTTAACTAGCGATAGAGCACCACTTCCCCCCAAAAAAGAGCAAATGTATGCAGAACCAATTTTGCAGTACCAAACAGATGTCTTACTCCTCTGTATACATAAATATTCTAGTAGCTAATTAAGTAGAAGATAAAGCTATATCCTTACAGTGTTTGGTACAGGTTCCTACATCTTTAAGAAAACCATTCATTCAACAAATTATTTTTTACATTAAAACCGCGAAAGACTATAACACATTTTTTATCAAAATATATTTTTTTTATTTAGTAATAATGGCATGATTCCATTGAAATTATTGTCTTTTGGACACAGCATAACAAATTCTATATGCAGACCCTGTGATAGATATAATGAGCAATGAAACTTGCAGATAGTAAGTCAGCCAGAATTAACTTTTTCTTATTCCATTTTACAGTCTCACAGTAATCTGAATGTTTTGTGGAAGCTCACTTGATGCTCTTCTGTCACACTTGAGACAGATTCTAGCTACGTAACACTGGAAATAGGAACGTGAAGGATCAATGTTACAAATACAGAATTAAGGAACAAAAAAGCTTTTACAAAACAACATGCACGTATACTGTTACACTTCTGTCACATTCTGACACATTCACCTGTCCTTGCCAAGTAAGAATTAGTATCATGCGAGCCAAATCATTTTTCTACAGTTTATAAGCAACCCAATCTATTTATTCTTGAATCAAAATAAAAAGATCTGAAACTCCAAGGGGTTCACCAGAGATGGGCAGGTTTCCTCACAATGGTGACAGTGGAAAATGCATAAGAGCTTGCTGATTCACTGTTCCAGCTGTCTCATGACCACCCTACGTCATACTGGAAGTAAGAATGGAGCTCTAGTTAGAGAGAGAAGATCTCCATATTTGAGCTAAAAGTGATCTTTAGACTACAGCAGCAGCTGCTATAGCAAGATGAGAAAGATTGGACTAGTTTTTGTCCCCTATTTCTGATCAAAACCAAGACCCAAACTTCAGTGTGAACTGCACAACCTGTTGCACTGTAGGGGCCAGGTAAGCTATCTTTGAGAAGACAAATCTTTAGTCATCTTTGATATTTCTCCTTTCTTCAAACATGAATGATCTCCATATTAGCTCCTTCTTTCTCCCTCTCTCTGTAAATTAATGGAATTTAAAATTTCCAAATTCATATAAAAGAATAAATGTTGAAAAGAAAGCCACTCAACATAAATTCACAAAAAAGTTGATCTGTGACCTTTTCTTAAGCAGGAAAACATGCTAGAGTAAATAGTCATATTCCTGAAAGACATAAGATCAGAGCCTCATTTTACAGATGCTTGAGAGTATAAGTAACTAAAAGAACTCAGAATGAATGCAATTGAGCTACTCATAAACTATTTTATTATGTTTTTAATACCTTTGTTTTTTGAAATTCTGTGCCTGCATTTCACAAGTGGTGAACATTCATTTAACACAAATATCGGAGAGGAGTGGGTATTCAGCAGCTCTTAAATTCAGTCCTGGATTAATGACCACTCTAGTTTTAAAAAATTAAAAAAAGTACACACAGGTGTAGAAAGAACAGCTGGCCAGCCACAAAAGATACATATATTTATATATTCTTGCTACTCAAGAAATACTCAAAGACTACCTAGCTAGTAATAACACAAATAAAACCAAATTAAGCAATATAAAATTAATTATTTCCAGTTTTAAATGAATCACAGCTGTTTCAGAGTGCAGGTCACTGACACACTTTGTCTTCAGATAGTTACAGAAGCTGCAGAAGCACCTAGTTTGCTCTTGAAGTCATGCAAGGCAAGGACTGGAAACCCATGAGGTAAGATATAAATAGAGCACTTCTCTGTCGAGAAAAGTCAACACTTCACCTTGTGAAGTACGCTGAGGATTTTGAACTGGTTGTGATGATAAAAGCTCATTTTTCTTGCTATTACCTGCGCAGTGTAGAAAAGATGTGCAGAGGGGATTTCACCTTTTTGTCAGACAACTTCTTATTGTGCGTACAATTAGATTTCTCTTTGCTATTCTTCCACTGCTGTGTTACAAATGTCTGCATGATTCTGCAGAGTAAGAAAGAGAAAAAGACTTCCTTATTTTAGCCAAGTCATATGCACTTTAATATTAGTATCCCTCTGTTAACAATGCAGCCTATATAATGCAATATCATCACTCTATAAGTACAATTTCTCTGTCACATATATGAACTGATGAATGGGTAATTTAGTTCCTCGCAATCCTTTCTCTTCCCCCAGTTCAACTTAATCACACAGAACTTTTATTAAAATGAAATCTGTGAGAACAACCATTGCAGGACTTTATACACATACGCCTCTCAAGGAGATCTAATGATAAACTAATTTATAGACATTTCATTCAAATCTAGGCATCTGCCTCTCCAGTGATTGCAGACGCAAGATTCAGGAGCAACACTCCTCAAGAGCATATTTTCCTAAGGCACAAACATGAAGGCAGGACATTGAATATTACACTACCCAGAGGGCCTTACAGAGAAGCTAGAGCCAGACACTTCCCTGAGATGCACAGTAAAAGTAGCACCAAGATTAGCAAAACAAACAAACAAACAAAACAAACAAACAAACAAATAACAAAAACCACCACAATAAAGACTATAAAGAAAAAACATTCACAAGAAAAGCAGTAAAGTATAACATGCTCCCAACAAAGGATGGAGATTTTCACACCACTGCCTGAGTCCCTTAGTGAACTAATCTGACTTTGAATTTAGCACACCTTGGAGTGGGAGGCTGCCCTAGATGACCTCCAGCATTCCCTTACAAGCTACACAGTTCCGTGATTCTAATCTAGCATTCAGCATCCATGAGTGCTAAAGGCATAATGGAAGCAGGTGTGTATTCAAAGATGAATATCCTGGTGCCCATAGCCATGACAGGCAACAGGTCACTAAGTATTAGGATTTCTGCTTATCTGTGACTTATGCAGATATGTACTCACAAATGTCTTATGGGAAACTTTGGTAATTACCCAGCGCACAAGTCAGAGAGTGCTTGAATAAAATGCTTAAAAGAGTATTCATGTCTCAGGAGCTTTTAAATTTTTTCTTTGAAGTCTTGAATCAGAAAAATTTCAATAACGTTTCATTTGTAAGTTCATGAAAATGCAGCACTGGATTGTTTTAAACACCAAAAAGCAAACCAAAAAAAAAATTTCCTTGAATAAATTCCTGCTGCTTTAAGTATGAGACATTAAAGCCTATGTTCCTCTTATTTCATTACATATAGCAAGCACGTATGAAAAGATGACTCAGCAAAATTGCATTAAATTTAATTACGCCATGAAAATGCTACTTTTTCCTCTTGTATTCTTTGTTCTTGCCCTCAAAACCTGGGTTGTCTAATTACTGTAGTAAATCCTAGAGGCCACCATGAAATTATTGTCCCCTTATGGTACTCATGATGGTCAAAAAGACTCCTGCTACAGAGACCTTACAATCTAAGCAGAAACATGAAATCTAACACTTCCAGCTACAGCATTTTCAAACTTTTATAGCTTACTTTCTACACGATAATAAAAAAACAGAAAACCTTGGCAGGGAGCACAAATCAGGTTCTGTGCTACAACTGTGAAAACTAAACTTAAAAAGGCAAAATTTTTACCTTCATTTAGAGAAAGACAAGTTCGAAAAACTGATTCAACTAACCTGACAGCCTGCTGATTTTACCCTACTGGGAACTAAAAAGCATGTAGTATTTACTTAGGAAGTGAAACAGGATAGTGAAAAGCACTTTTTCAGACTTACTTTTTGAGCTGATGTCCCAGACCAAATCTTTCCTTAGTAGAGATTTGAAATACATCCACAGTTGGCACTGTGATAAAACAAGACACTGTTGTACTTAAAAGAATAACAAAGAACTTACAACCACCAAGTCACATTTAAGGACCCTATTTTACCTGAACACTTACTACAAGCAAAGTCACTGAAGGAATGGTAAAAATGGTCACGTCACTGGTGTCCATGATGAAATGAACGCTCCTTTTCAGAGCATCAGCCAATATAATTTGCAATCTTGCAAATGAGTATTTTAAAAATTGAATTCCCTACAATATCTCTCTTCCCTTCGATGTTAATTAAATAAACGTATCTTTGCTGCTAGAAAGACGCATCCGATTTAATGTATCGGGACTGGTAATTCATCTAATCTCCTAAATTTTCTTCTAAGTATGCATTCTTAACATACACAGATTAAGATGCCCTAGTTGTAAATAAATTTATGTATAGAAAATCTTAACTGCTGACAAGTTAAGGTGCCTGTATGTGTCACCTTTTGTTAATTGTTGTGGATCAATTTGAATTGTAGACCGAATTGTAGACTAATCTGTAGACCAAATTGAACTTGCTGTCACTTAAAAAACAACGATTTCATGGCTTTCTAAGTGACAACTTAGTTAAGTCCTTTCCCAGAAAGACCTGAAACACTTTGTTTAGTATGCCATCAACAGACACATACCAGATTTTCTGCAATAAAATCTTAGACTTTTTCCATCTCATCTGACTTACAGAAATTTATAAAGATATAGTGGACACAAGTATTTTTTTTATTTTTGAGAAGACTATTCTACTTCAGAATTGAAAATTCCTCAATAAGGGCAAAATTAATTTATTTTTCTCATAAGAATGTATAAAATGAGAAGACCTTGAATCCACATATGGAGAAAACCTGTAGCTAGTCAACTATTTCTCCACACTGATACAATTTGTAGGAATATGAGGAAAATGAAAATCGAACAAGCCAAGTTAACTAGTTTCTTAGTTTTCTTTCTAAGGACATTTTAATACAAGATGCCGATTACTCATTATCGAAGTACCTGGTGTATGCATTCCAATTGCCAAGGATTACCCAGAATTTTCCATCCCGCCATTAATATGTTCATACTCATCAGACAGAAAAATTGAAAGCATAAGAGGTGGAGACTGGAAATTAGCTCCCAGTATTACTAAAATTATTTAATGGTATTTACTAGATAGAAGTGGCAGGTGAATTCTAGCATTTCTTGAAAGAGACTCAGGTCCTCAGGGCAGAACAACAACTAACACATATTACAAGTGCAAACAGACTCTGTATTACGTAAGAAGATAATGACCACAGTAAAATAAAAATGAAAACAAAAAATTTGAGGTTGTTTCAAATTTCATTAGAAAATCAATTATTAAAAATCTGTATTAATCTGATCACTGTTATTCAAGGTCAAACTTTACCCTTTCATTTCCTGTTAATACATACATAATAAAGAAAAGCTAAGTATATAAGCTTGCCACCCAACTTGACTTGGTCCAAAGCACTGCAGATCCTTTTTGCTTAAGATTCTCATTCAAACATAATCTCATCTTTTAAAGATAAACTGATGATTTTTTCAAATTGGATAAATTACTTAATTAGGGGTATAAGTGACTTTAGACTGTAAAATTTAAGACACATGGTAGGTAATGAACTATTTTCAATGTGAATCATCATACAAAGTTCCAGTAATCTTAAAATCTACAACTCTTGTCTAAGCTCTAGAGCCAGAGAATGTAGCCCGGTACCTCCAAAGGCTGATTCAGCCTAACTTAAGACAGATTTCTAAAGGCACTTGGGAGAAAATAAGACTAGTGTAAAATCAAGATATTAAACAGCGATGAGGTGATAAAAATTTCTCCTCCTCCTTTGGAGTGCACTGTACAAAGGATGCTTTATTTATTTATTTTATCAACGGAAAGTATTATAAGAGAAATTTATGTAGCGCAGTAGAAACTGATAGTCACTAAACAACATTTTCAAGGGAAAGTAGTATGCAGAAGGATCTTGATAACGCACAAAAAAAAAGTGGGTCTGATTGTCCTTTTCTGGTGAGTAAACCAACCCAGCTGAAATCATATTTAGAGCAGCAAAGCATGGCCCTGTTGTTTCTTTTCTTGATAATAACACAATATCACAATCAGTCAGTTGCAGGATTGGGAAGTAAACTTCCTGTTTTAACCTTGTCAACAGTGCAAAAGACAATTTCTTGTTACTTCTTATTTCACTACGTAATTTTTTACTGCATGAGGCTCTTCATGCTTCACTGTCTTTTATCTGTTGCACTTTTTAAAATTACATTTTGACAGAAATATTGTGAATACTAACACTTTGGCAAATACATATTTTAAAACTTGCATGCTTACAGAAAAGATTGAAGCAATAAAGTACAAACAAAAGGACCAAAGTCAGGCAAAAAAAGAGTGATGTAACAAAACGATCATTTGAATGAACAGAACATGGCTTATAGTTAGCATCAGCACACTACATATCCTACAAAAATAGCTTATTGGGACAGATTTAGCTAAACATGTTATGACTAGAAATATCTATTCATTTTCCAGAGGCAGAATTCTCCCACAGATACAAGCCTGAACTGACAGCTTGCACTGGAAGCTTCCAAATCCAGACAAGTTACAATTCAAGTTACACACTTAGTTCTGACTTTCCTCTGAAAAATATATCTGAAGTTGATTGTTGCATATGAGTGATGCAAATCTTTAATCTCAGTTTGTTCTGCATGAGTTTGGCCATTTTCATTCTAATGAGGAAGCTTAACTCAGCAACCAGAGTAGGATGCAAACATGACACTCAAAATTGCCACTCAACTTTCAAGATCGCCCAGAGTTTTCACATTCATATAAAAATCAGAAGCTGGCAGGATAAATGACAGGGTTGGATTCTTCAAAGCTGCATGAGAAAGGACATACTGATGTGCTCCCCAGATCTGTGTATGTACACTCAATTATTGATATCTGCTTCTGTAAAGATGATCCCTGATTTCCAAAGTTAGAAACAGTATAGACAATTAGTCCAGAACCCTCAGCTTTCTAGTGGAAATGGTGGCATTTCAAAGCGCATAAAAAAAAAACAGTTGAGAAAACAGAACTTACAAGAGTTTAAACTAGACCTCATTATAGATGGCCTTATCTTGCAAATACATATAAGCATTATTTCACACCAGCGGGACTGCTCTCAGCAGTAGATTTAAGCACATGCATAGTCAAAGATTTGTCAGTGAACGAGTATAGAGTACTCAGGACATGTGTCAGAACAAGACATCACACAAGGAACATGAAAAATACATAGATGACTAACCTGGACCACTTAAGTACTGTGTAAGTGAACAGTGCAATCGCACCACTATGGGCTCTGTGCGAATTACATCCCAAGCGACAGCAATCTCTTCCTAGTTCAAAATAAAAAGAAAAGAGACACCATTAGAAATCATGAACAACAGCTGCATTTTTTCAGTTTATCTTAGGGGTTGGTATAAATATGATCTACCCATTTACCCAATCAAGAGATATTTAATTGTGAAACTTAGGAGAAACTACCGCTTGCTGATGCTCTTAAGAGCAGTGTTACACTGTTTCTGAGTTAGAATATGCCCATTTAAACAGAGTGTGGGTTTACATAAGACACTACATTTGCAGTGTTTGCAGACACATTCCCATGTATCAAGAAATATTGTTTGAGAGCTGAGAAGTAAAGAAGCAATTAAAGATGTAGAGAACACTCAAACTATAACATAGGGCAAAGCAAACATTTCCTCCCTCTTATAGGTGATTAAAATAATTCAAAGTTTAATCAAGTACTTTTAAATTTTACAAGAGCCCAAGAAAAATGTATGTGCTGTTATGACCTGAGAATATGATACATCTGCACAGAAACTAATGATCCCCCTAAGTACACTATTTTGATTCTGTATCTAGAGGACAGGCAGTTGTTGCACAGATAAGGTGAGGAAGTGTGAAGTTAAGGACAGCATAACAGAAGCCATGCTATCAGTCAACAGCACCACTGTCTTGTGTCTCTTTTGCCACTGCAGCCTCTCCCTGATCAGTTGCAGGTGTTGAGGACAGAAGAGAGCTCTAGCTGCCATCTGAAAACTGGGAAGAGAACTCTAACTCCAGTGTAACGTTAGAAAGCAGCATTCCTTTATTCCTTATGCTGCGTAAAAGGTGACTTGACAAATCAAGCTTGAGCTCTCAGAGTTCAAGTTCTACATCTGAACAGTTAAGACAGACATATGCAGTGTACTTGCATGCATACATATTCTTTCTTTTCCAAGATCTCATTAATATATGCTAATGTCTATCTGTGCACACATGGTAGTGGCCTCTGGTGGTTTTGACCACTTCCTTTCTCCTCATTTATCCATCACCAGCTTCATGATAGTGACTTTTGACTGACCTGTAGCTGTTTTCCCCCTATTTGGCAAACTTTCATTGCTCGTTAGGCCAAAATGAGCAATTTTCTATCTTAGTGCACTTTAATCTAAAACAATATATGTGAAATCTGAAGAAAAAATTCCTTGCACCTGGTGGATGCAAAGATAAAAGCAGCCTACTGTGACTCCAGTGCTTGCATGAAGCAGGACTGTTGAGAAAAAAAAGGTTGTTTACACAACAAGCAAAGTTAAAACAGAAAGTTTTATGCCTAGTATTCATTAATTCTATCTGCTAAGTTGATATGTTGGTCTTTAAACTAATATACTCATTCCTATTACTAAACCTGGCTATATCATAGCCAAGATCATCCCTCCTCCAGGATAATATGAAGTGTTTTCACCTAACTAATGTCTAAGATAGCAAAAAATGAAATGTTTCACATAACTTAAAACAGTTGCCATTCACAAAGAAGGTTTTAAAGGAAATATATTTACACTAAGTAAAAGTATAAAAAACATTTTAAAATGTGATTATAAAAGGAAAAGGAAATGTTTCTGCTGGGTGGCAAATCAATAATGAGATCATTTGTGAAGATCAAGCCTCTGAAAAAAAGAAGGTCTCAGTAGTTGCCTCAGTTTCAAGTGCAGCAGAATTGAATGGATATTAAAGTTCATTATGTTGTTCTGTGATTAGATTACTTACATCAAGAAAGCTAACATCAATATGTAGATCAATATCTACATCATCAATGGCTCCATATTCCCTGAAAGAGAAGAATTACGTTACATTAGAGCTCTTTAAGATACTCCTCAGCCTCAGACTAAGGAGAATTTACAACAGTTTTATAAAGGATAATAATAAAGCATAATGTTGGCTGTAAAATCAGAATGTGTGTAAACACACTTTTACACAGACTGGCACAGAAAACTTTTTTTCAGATCTTAGTTAAATAGGGTGCAACTTTATTTTTTTTTTCTTAATAATTCTCCCAAACTCTTATTCCATTGCTGTCATGTGTTTTTGTCTAACATATTGCACAAACGAACCGAGGAAACGATAATGGTCATATCCTGTTGCTACTCACAAAACAAAAAACAAAACAAAACAAAACCCTAAATCCTAGTTATTTTTCATAAGTATTTTAAGTTAACAGTCAGTAAGCTAGGCTGAGTCTTGAGATAAACAAATGAAAACAAATATAACACAGCCTAAAAGGTGGCATATAACACCTGTGGGATTGCTTCATACCTTCAAGTATTTGTTTGTCGAAAGGTAGCAATTGCCCCATGATGCGCTCAAGGCAACAGTTACATTATTTTATCTGCTACCCGTGGTATTGCTGAAATTCCCAATTTGAAGGTTTAACTTATACTCATTGATGGTTGATCTGTCGTACAGCAACAAAATGTTAAAACAGAATATTGTCGGGAAGGTTCAACCACTACTGCCACAGCACTATTTGCCTCTGATGTCATGGGCCAATATAAAAAACAGGAGGCATTGCTTTTGGAGCAGCCCTGGTATGAAAGTGCATTAACTCTCAATATTCCAAACATTAGTTGACACCTTTTTAATGAAAACCATGTAGATGCAGAAATTCTGCTCTTTAATATGTAAAGTTCACTATCTGACAGTAGGAGACCACAAAAACAAGGTCAGCTCTGTAAGAAATGCATTTTTGTGGGCCTCACTATTAGATAAGCTTGTAGCAGTCAGAGAAGTGGAGCTGCTGGAGAAAGATGAAACTGAATGCTTAATGCTGTGTTTATAATTTCCAAGAATTCATAAGTATTTTCCACAGCAATAGAGTGCAAGAAGCATGAAAGTTTTCCACATGCCAAAAGCCACAGATGCCAATTTCTATGACAGTGAGCCTAAGGAGGTCATAATGAAACAGTTGATTCAACAAATTAGATGCATTAGTTTTTGAAAGGTTACATACCATGTTTCAATCTTAGAAGCCTTAGGGAGCACGCAACCAAGGTATTCTCAATTTCATAGTTAACAGTTTGGCAACTAGACATTTATCTGATTCATTTCCTAAGCCCATACACAACTGTATGGATTTCAATTCCCCAGGTCCTTGAATTGTAATGAATTTCCACTTAATTTCAAAAGGCACATTACACCACAGTTGTAGGCATTATCTCTTGGACTAAAATGACAGAGATTACTGTTTAGAGGTTAATGGAAATTGTTACTTGCAATACACATGTACCTGAGGTCATTATTTTCTCTATATCTCATTACTTTGTTTGTACATCAGTTTTGATATTTTATTTGCAATTTTTCTGACAGGTGTTACATCTTGCCTGTTATTTTAATGAAATTATTAATATTACATAGATGGAAAAATGAAGTTATAAAAGACTTGTAGTGAATTAAATACATCATACAGCTATGCCCCTACTGCAGAATCATGCGCGCTTGTATATGCCCTGCAGAATTTTACATAATTTCTCTCTGCAAACTAACTAGCTCTGTAAGAGGTTCCACCATTTGCCTAAGTAGAATTCTTCTGTTTCCAATTTTGCTACAATAGAAAACTTTCCTAAAATCTAATTTCTTGTTTGTTGCCAACAACCTAGCTTCTCATTTTCTCATGATAACAACACAGAACATTTGATCACTCCTGTTTATAAACAGCTTCTGTCTTTTTTCCTGGACTAGACAAAACGAATTCCTTTCCTCTTTTCCCAAGGGCAGTATTTACTAAATCTCTCTGTTATCATTCATCTTGTTCACCTCCAGGGCAGAAGACAATATGACAAATAAACAGTTTAACAAGGGTTTAAAGTAATGTTTAAAGCATTTTTCATCAAATTACAACAGCCTTATCAACCACCTACTGAACTGCAAAAGACAAAACAGGTTTCCAGGGCCTGCTCTCAACATAGGCAGTTATAAGTATACTCAGCCATGAAATGAAGCCAAATCCAGTATTACTGATAGCTAAGAGACCTCCTGTATTTTGCCACAATACACAGAAATCACTACAGTTTTAGCTGTAAGGGAAAGTGTGCACAGAACACGTTTTCCAAATTTTTAAAGGTTCCATAATAAAAACAATAAATAACATACCTGAGAGATACTGCATTAGGTCCATAGATCTCTCTCACTGCTGTCAAATCAGCTTCCAGCTGTGGGTGTTTATGAAGTTCTCCATCATAGTTAACCTATAGGAAAAAAATAATAATCTAGGAGTTCTTATTAGTTTCATTAGTGGCACCTGATCAAGGCTTCTGAAAGATTCCCCCTGCAAAATATTCTTCACAGATATTTATTAGCAACATGCTCAGAAAAGACTTCCTGAAGCACTGAGGTGGTCTAACTCTTCTAAGCAATAAGATTGCTTAGAAGAAAAGCAAGCACCTCTGCATCAAAACAGCAGAGGGTCCAACCTCTACTTGTGGAAGAGCATATGGAAAGAACTCATTCCTCTGCCCCATCTTGTCCTGAGAGCTGTACTGGATCTCTTTAAATTTTTAAATTACAAAGTAGGAGAAGAATCAGATCTCCCTAGTTATATCATTCCAGTATAGGAAAAAACAAGCTTTACTCCCTTGTTTATTGCCAAGTTCTCATGTATTTTACAGGCAGAATGGCCTCGCCTCAACAAGAGAAGCACAAGACTATTCCATACAGTAACTGTCACAGCACCTCTTACATTTTCAGTCTGGATTTGAGACCATTCGTGCAGTGACATCAGATTGAAAAAGTAAAATAACTGAAGAACACTTCCTCATTTAAAAATTTTTACCAAATAGGAACTCAAGAAACATATTTTTAGATATCACACCAATTTTTTCCAAACTTCACATGAAAAGCAGTAATGGTTACGTTAGTGTTTACACTATAAAGCAAAACTTGTGATCTTGTCTAGCTGGATTGTTAAGTCAAAAAAATTAATATCCTTTTTTCTTTTATAAAATACCTTAATAAGCTTCTAAAAATCCATTAAATGTCTATTACTGTTTTCTTTATAATCAATACACCTGATTGTGTGAATCTAATGTTACTTCTTTATACCAATTAGAATGACAATAATTTCACGTAAGCATTAAATGGACTCTGGAGATTTGGACAGATTCAGTCATAAGATTAGGGATTGGTGTGCACCTTTGACAAAGTCAAAGAGCAAAGTGCTAAGGTGCAATTTAGCCCTTTAGACATGTAAATATATCCTTATACATTAATTCCTGCTGAGAATTCCTACTATTGTGGAATCCTATCTAATTGCATTACTGTTTCTTCAGTTCCCCCCAACCACAGTTCTGTTACACTGCAGTTCTCATATCTAGAGCCACACTTGTCATTACATATCTAATTAAATAAATTTTAGCCGAATCAAAATAATGATTGACCGATCAACTGAATAATTTGATTAGACCTAGAAGTCTTCAACTGTAAGGCACAGAATTCATCAGCACAGCATATGCAATTACTTACAGATATCAACAATATTTCCAACCAGAAAGGTGTCAGCCAATTATCCTTGTTTCATTTGGGTACGTATGTCAGGACTATTTCCCCCATACACAGGCAAGGGAACCTTTTTTCCCATTAGGTGGGAGCAAACAAATTTTCTTCTCCATTTATTTTTATTTTTTTGGCATGTTCATGAATCAAAGATGAATTCTTTCAGGATTTATCAGTAATAGCTGTCCTGCTTCCGAAGAGGGCACAGCAGTGATTTCAAAAAATGTGACTGTGGCTCATCTACAACTTTTATTATTGCTCTTAAAACATATATTTTTAACCACTCTCATGTACCAGTAATAATGAAATCCAAACTGAACACTATGCAGAACAGGGAACTGCTCAGTGTAATGCTTTCTGCCATCTATTTTCTGATAGTAAGAGGTAATGAACTCCAAAAGAAAACAAAGAAGTGTTCTGGCAAACTCTCAGACCACAGTATGGTTATTTTCTGTCCTTGAATTAGTGCTACAGACATGCTGATATATGCAAACGAGACTACCAGTTTTGTATATCTAAATTTTCAAGTATGTTCTGTAGCTAAGGCACAAAAGAGAAAGAAAGCACCAAAGTCAGTAGTACTACTGTTTCAAACTACTATTTTCTATTGCAAATGTAGAAGCTAGCAATTCAAAGTAAGAACTAACAAAGAGTCACAGAGAAAGTGAAAAAAAAGGTTAAAAAATCTGATAACTTTGCGGTGTCTGAAGGGTCTGTGTTTAGAAAGTCTCCATTTTAATCTGAGACTTGATTCAGATTATTTTGTTCCATATAATGACAAAAGGTTGCATTTTTAAAGGAGATTAAGCGATTTACAGACCTAAATCCCATTGAAAATCAATAAGACTTAGGCTACTGAATCACTTAGCTACTTTAAAGTATTTATCCATTAAATCCTTAGGGAGGATTACACGCAGGTGCCTAGGAAGCAGTTACAAGCATTTAATTTATGACCAAAAGTTTGTATCTTGTTTTCACTGCCCATCAAATACCATTTCACATTTTCTATGCTCCTTGTTTCATCATCACTTAATCTCATCTTTCTAGCTCAAACCATTTAGAAATGTTAGAATTAACCGGGACCTCCACCTTTTCCATTTGTGTTACACACAATTTACATTGGCTTCTATTCCCTCTGATTGCTGAAGTCAACATTTTTGTCCCCTTTATGACCACAGCAACCACTTCTCTCAAATAAAACAGCTTATTTGTTCACCAAATCCATAGTCAATTACTTTGTCTTTCTTCATAATACTGAATCCCATTACATGTGATGATCATTTAGTAACTCAAAATTCACCTTATTTGAAAAATGACTGTTTTTTAACTCTCCAGGAACTTTGCTCAGTACTGGTTTCCTACTTATTTTCTAAATCATCAAACACTTCAGTCTACAAGTTTTCCCTACAGTGACATTTTATTGGACAAGAAATTTTAAATTAAAAATTTCCTTTTGCATTAAATATATTTCTGATGATGTCTTTGGTTTCTTGTCATTGTTTTTGCTTCTTTGTTTTCTTTATATTGTTTTTGGAGCATTCTATACTGTAGACATTCACAATCACCTATTTTTTTAATTGCTGATTTAACTGTAATTTTGCTTCTTTTTGGTCTTTCGCAATTTCTTCAATTTAATGAAAAAAAAAAAAAA